>CM053585.1:187693685-187740869 GCA_028646515.1 Pseudochirops corinnae | reverse complement strand
ATGAATGGCAAATGCACATGTTCTTGTTTTCCTTCATGACAGGCAGCCCATTTAAGGCTCCTGCTATTTTTAGCTCTGACAAGCAATGGAGATGCATGCAACTCATAATGCATTTATGCTTTTAATGAGACACAATTACCTTGTTCAAACAACCTGGCAGCATTTGTTCCTTTCAACCAAATGACAGAAGGCTTTTTTAAAGTAAGGGGAGGGATAAATGACACCAAAATGAGTAAGAGAAGAATTCAGCCTCATTTTGGTTCCAACTAGAAAACAGACAATGAGATGGATTTGGACACTGTGGTGTAGGGGGAAGAACCCTGGTCTGAGTCATTAGCCCCAAGTTCTAGCTTGGTCATTTGCCCTCTGGTCTTGGATATGTCACTTCCCCTTACTGAGTTTTTTATTTTGCACTATTAAAAATGGGGATCATGAAATTTACTCTTTAATTTTGCAGGGCTGTTGTAATGTGAGCAAAATACTTTGTAAGCCTCATAGCCCAAGAAAAAATGTAAGCAGTTACTATTATGTAAAAATTGTTGTATCATCCTTTGTTAAAAAAAAACAATGAATTAATGAATAAATTCTTTTTAAAAAAAAACACAAGATTTGGAGAAAAAAAACATTGAGAAAGAAAAGGGGAATCTTTTACTGTTACCTGGCTTTTCTCTCTTCCTAAAAGACCAGTGAGGCAGGGAGCATTGGCCTGATTAAGAGCCAGCTTTCCCAGCCTGGATCTTTTCTTCCAAGTCTGTAATTAATCCATCCCCATGGAAATGGGGCATCAATAACGAACCTCCACTGCTTAGCAGCTAATGAAATGAATACTGTATGTTCTTTGCTTAATTCAGGTCTCCCCGTTAAAGTCAGGAAAGAACGCAAAAGCTGCAGCTGAAACTGACCTCAGCAGCACTAACTGGGCCAGATCAGAAGCACAGACACACTGGTTTACAATACAAAATTGTTTGGAAATCTTTGATTCAATTCTGATAAATTTGGGCAGTCCTCGTGAATGGGGACCTAGGTTTTGAATATGGTCCTTGTGTCTTTCTGTAATGTTGGCAGAAATGGACAAAGTTGCTAAGATCGGTATATATCATCCCTTCAAATAGAATTGACTCTTTAAGGACCACTTATTAGCTTTGTCTATTTCCTTGGGCAAGTTATTGCTCCTCTCTAGATTTCAGTTTTCCTACCTACAAAAGTAGGAAGTTAAAATAGATAATTTAGTAGGTGCCTTCCAGTTCTTATATTCATTATTTCAAGGTCCCTTCTAGCTCTAACATTTTTTAAATGTTAAGGTTCTTTTCAATCCTAATATTCTGCATTCTATGCTTCTTCTAGCTCTGAAATCAATAATTCTGTTATAATTCCCACAGTCCTATATTAAAATCCTATAGTCTTATTCTGTCACATGGCCTAGTATACCCTGACACTCTTCTCTAGGGACAGGAAGCTACAAAAAGAAATCATCTTATAAAATTGAGATAGGCAGTACTAGTTTCAACCTGACCATTCTCATCATCACTTACCTCCTCATTTCTCATGAGATGGGGAAGGGGAGGAATAAAAAGGCATAGTACAGAAGCAGCCCAAAGCACGCGACAATACTAGCATAGATACCCATGAATACCCCATAATTCAATTTGGTATAAGTTTATTAAGTATATACCATTTGGAAAACATGGAAACCTCCAATGCAAGAGACAGAAACCTTCCCTTTGTCTCCAGAACTTCCATATCCTGTTGCAGGGAAGAGAGAGTTGGTGGGGAATGGAGACTTCATTTTCCTTCTGGGTAGGCTGGAATTCCATCTCCAGCTGCACTCTTTTCCTGCCTAATATTCAGCCTTTGGAGGGATGGGGAGTTGTGAAGCAAGATCTCCCGTCTGACCAGATGTATGTCATATTGCATTTGCCTCTAATTCATCAGGTAGAGCAGTGGTACCCTCCATTCAATGGGGAACATTCTCATATTTGGTCATACCCTTCACATCCCAATGGCTCTGAACTCCTGTAGATCATCAACTGTCTTGCCACTGGACCCAGATGAAAAAATGAGGCTGGTGACTTTGCACAGCCCTTCCTCACTTAAATCTAATTCATTTGCAAGTCATGGCAGCACCTTCCTGACTTCATGACCCTTTTTGAGAACAAAAGCAGCAAAACCACTACCAGATCTATATCTCAAAAGATATACAAAATAAAAAAGGAAAAAGACCCATACGTACAAATATATTTATAGCAGATCTTTTCTGGGAGCAAAGAATTAGAAATTGAGGTGATACCCATCAATTGGGGAATGGATGAAAAAGTCGTGGTATATGATTATGATGAAATACTACTGCACTATAAGAAATGATGAGCAGGATGCTGTCAGAAAAACTGGACAAGATTTGCATGGGCTGATGCAAAGTGCAATGTACTGTGTACAAAGTAACAGCAATATTGTAAGATGATTAGTTATGAAAGACTTAGTTATTCTTAGCAATACAACAATCTAAGACAGCTCTGAAGGACTTAAGATGAAAAATGCTATCCATCCTCAAAGAAAGAACGGATGTTGTCTGAATACAAGTTGAAGCATACTTTTTTAAACTTTATTTTTCTTGAGGTTTTTTTTTTTTTGTCTATGTTTTCTTTCACAATATGACTATTATGGATATGTTTTGCAAGACTACACATGTATAACCTATACTGAATTGCTTGCCTTCTCATTGTGGTGGGTGGGGAGAGAAGGGGAGAGAATTTGGAACTCCAAGTTTTAAAAATGAATGTTAAAAAGTGTTTTTACATGTAACTAGGGAAAATAAAATACTAAATAAAAAGAAGAAAAAAGAAAAAAAAACTGTGCATACTCTTTGATCTAGCAATACCACTATTAGGTCTGTATCAAAAAGAAATCATAAAAAAGAGGGAAGGACCCACATGTACAAAAATATTTACAGCAGCTCTTCTTGCAGTAGCAAAGAACTGGACATTTAAGGGATGCCCAACAGCTGTGGAAAGGCTGAACTAGTTGCGGTATATGAATGTAATGGAATACTATTGTGCTTTAAGAAATGATGAGTAGGTAGACTGCAGAAAAACCTGGAAAGGCTTACATGAACTGATGCTGAGTGAAGTGAGCAGAACCAGGAAAACATTATACACAGTAACAACAACACTGTGCAATGATCAACTATAATAGACTTAGTTCTTCTCAGTAATGCAATAATCCAAAACAATTCCAAAAGACTCAGGCTGGAAAATGCCATCCACATCCAGAGAAAGAACTATGAAGTCAATGCAGATTGAAGCATACTATTTTCACTTTTTTTCTTTCTCATGGTTTTTTTTTTTGTTCTGATTCTTCTTTCACAACATGACTAATGTGGAAATATATTTAATAAAATTGTACATGTATAACCTATATCAGATTGCTTACTCTTTTAGGAAAGGGGGTGAAGAAGGAGGGAGGGAGAAAAATTTGGAAATCAAAATCTTATAAAAGTGAATAGTTGAAAACTATCCTTAAATGTAATTGGAAAAAATAAAATGCTATTAAATGGGGAAAAAAATTTTAAATCAATGTGTCCAAAACAGAACTCATTATCTTTCTTACTAAACCATCTTCTCCTACCTTCCTTATTACTGTAGAGAGCAACATCATCCTCTCAGTCCCTCAGGCTCAAAAACTAGGTGCTTAGAAGTTGGTGTCCTCACTATCTCTTACCACCAACCCCATCATGTGTTGTCAAAGCCTATAGATTTCACCTTTGTAACTTCTCTTGAATATGCCTCTTTCTCTCCTCTGACACTGCCACCACTCTAGTGCAGGCCCTCATCCCTTCATGCCTCTATTATTACAATAATCTGCTGGTGGTTCTGCCTGCCTCAATTCTATCTCCAATCCAGTCTATCCTCCATTCAGCTATTAAAGTGATTTTCCAAAAGCATAGGTTCAATCATGTTACCCTCCTACTTAATAAACTCCAGTGGTTCCCTGTTGCCTCCAGAATCAAATACAAAATGCTTTGTTTGGCATTCCAAGCCCTTCACAACCAGTCTTTACTTCTCATACCTACTTCTTACACCTTATCCCTATATATACTCTGCAATCCAGTGACACTGGCCTCCTGGCTGTTCTACAAACAAGACACTCTGTCTCTCAGCAATATCTCCAGACATTTTCTCTGGTTGTCTTCCATGCCTGGAAGGCTCTCAATCCTCTGCTCTGAATGCTGACCTTAAGCCTGGCTTCCCTTAAGCCTTCCCCAACCCCTCTAAATTCTAGCACCTTCCCTTTGTTAATTATTTCCTATTGATTCTGCATACAACTGGCATTGTATATTCTTGTTTGCATGTTGTCTCCTCCATTAGATTTTAAGATCTTTAAGAGCCAAGGATTGTCTTTTGCCTCTTTTTGTATCCCCAGTGTTTAGCACAGTGCCTGCCACATAGTAGGTAATTAATAAATGTTTATTGATTAATTGGTTAAAGATACATATCAGGATATAAAGACAGATATAACATATAAACTGTTCTTACAGAACTTTAATCTAATGGAAAAAGAAGAGTAAGTGCTCAAATAATAAAAGGAAAAGTGATAAATGCAAAATAAAGATCCAGACAAAATGACAGGAAGATTTTGAGGAAGGAAGAAACCACTTTCATCTAGAGGTGAGAGAGCAGGGAAAGATTTACAGAGAGGGATGCTTGAGTCAAGTCATGAAGGAAAAGAAAAAAATTAGCAGACAGATATAGGGAGAAATCATTCCAAGTATGAGTAATAGCATGAGTAAATGTAGAGATAGAAGATGACCCTTCAAGAATAAGGAATCCACAGTAGCCCATTTTGGCTAGATTGTAGAAAGTGTGACTAGACTCAGACATTTACTAGTAGTATGAACCTAGGCAAGTCACTTACCCCTGTTTGCCTCAGTTTCCCCATCTGTAAAATGAGCCGGAAGAAGAAACAGCAAACCACTCCAGTATCTTTACCAAGAAAATCCCAGATGGGGTCACAAAGAGTTTGACATGACTGAAATGACTAAATAAAGAAAATGTAAAAAGGCACAGCATGAGAGCAACTCGGTGTAGCAGCAACCACACTGGCATACCCAGGATGGCTGCTAGTACAGGTTCTTAGATCTGCTTTACTAAAAAAGATAGCTGTTCAAGGGGTCAACAATCTTTTTAATTACATTCATTAGTTCAGGGGGAAAGCCAGCACCCTGAACTTCAGAGAAAACCCAAAGAAAATAGAGAAAATATAAACAGAGAAATAAAGACCAACAAACAGGGCTTCTAACTGTCTGAGAAATTAGCACAGATCAACAGATAGATCCAACTGTCTGACCAAGGCAATACATGCATAGTTACCAGAGAAAGAAGCACCAACATCTGGGTTTTTCAAAGCCAGAGGGTTCCTTAACTGCTACCCAGTCTCATCTGGTCAAATCACAAGAACACTCTTCCAATGAGTAAGCTGCAAAGCAAAATGCTAACCTCAGTTCACATACAGACACACACATATACCACATACATTCATATATATAAATATGTGTGTGCGTCTATATGCATGTATATATATCAAAAGGTGTAAAAACCTTCCTACATGCAAGCCTCCCCTAAGCAAGCTTCCCTTAATGGGCTCCATGTGAGGCCTATTAATGGTTGGGGAAGATCTTAAATCCCATTAACATTACACCCGGATAAGTAAGTTATAGTCAGATTGTAGAGAGCCTTGGAATGCCAGTCAGGAGTTTAAACCATATTCAAGACAATGAAGAATACTGACATTTTTTAGCTGAAAATTGACGTGATAAAGGCAGTTTATTAGGAAAATTACTTGGACAGATTTCGGAGGATGAATTAGAGAAACAGAAGGGTAAAGGCAGGAAGACAAGTATGGAGTTTATTACAATAGTCTAGGTGAGAAGAGATGAGGACCTGAAATAGAGTGGTGGTAGTTGGGCATTGAGAAGATGGACAGATGGTAGAAATACTGAGGAATTAAAAGCAGCATGATTTGACATCTGATTTAATGTGCAAAGAAAGGGAAAAGGAAGAAGTTAAAAATAGGAAGTCGATTAACCTCCCTTAACCTCATCTCTAAAATGACAGGGTTGGACTCAGTGACCGCTAAGGTTTCTTCCAGTTCTAAATCTATGATCTAATAATTCTAAAACTCCAAGGTTATAAATCTGAGTGACTACAGGGATGCCATTAAGAGAAATAGGAAAGGGGGGAGAATGAATATTTGGGGAGTTGTCTTTTGCTAAGGGGAATGATGAGTTCAATGTTAGACATGTATATGAGGTGCCCAATCAGACATCTACCAGTCCTGGAGCTCTCAAGAAATGGTGAGGATAGTGGTAGAAGCTTTGGGTGAAAACTGCAAAGAGATGGCACCTAAAGTCATAGGAGTGGATAAGATCACCAAGGAAGACTATACAGAGAAAGAAGAGAACATGGCTAAAGATAGAGCCACCATAACGATTCAAGAGGGGAAAACCCAAAGCCAATAATGTAAGTAGGCATGCCATCTCACACCTTTCTTTTTCTGGTCTCTCCCCCCACAAGCCTCCTGTTCTCTCACCTTGACACTCTGTGATCATCAAAGTCAATCCCTCATCTACTACATCACCTGTGCATCACTAGCCTCCCTACCCTCTGTCACTCCCTAATGTCCTCTGGAAGAAATGCCAACATAATCAACCAAAAGGGAAATGTAAAGGCCAGTTCCCATCTCCATCTCCCAGCTCCACAGCACCTTAATCTTCTGACATTTTCTGAGTTTCCTATTACAGAATTACAAAATCTCTGAACTAGAATGAACCTCAAAGGTCACTAAATTCACACCCTCCCCACCGCATTATCCCCATTCACATACACACACACTTGAAATAGGAACATTCTTTATACTATCCCAGGAGATTATCATCCATTCTCTTGCTTTAACATCTCCCGTGACAGGACACCTCCTGTCCAGAACATGGTCCAGTCAGGATTATCTTCTGACACAAACATTTCATTTTGAGGTAGTTCTAACCATTGGAAAGATTTTCAACATATTGAGGCAAAATCTTCTGTAATGTCTGTGATCTGACTCTGGTTCTGCCCTTCAAGGCAAAGCATAATAAGTCTAATCTCTCTCCTACAACTTTTCAGATATTCAAAGGCAATGATAAATTTCCCCCATAAACCTCTCCAAGCTAAACATTGCAAGTTCCTTCAACAGAATCTCATATGGCATGATTTTGAGTCTTCTACCTCTTCCTAATAAAGGCTTTCCCCAAGCAGCACTGGAAATGGAAGCCATGACAAGATGGGCAAAAGGGATGGTACAAAGGACTTTGCCTTATAAGAAATATGTACATATTGGTCAAGTTCTAGCAGTATGCCAGACATTCTACATAGAAATCAGGCCTTGATGACTCCAAAACCTATGCCCCAACCAATGAACCACACTGTCTCTCATCATTGGTGTTATTGTTGTTCTCATTCTTCTTAGCTTATATGAGTGTCAGATAAAAATGGTCCTGGAATAAGTGGCCATCTTACTTATCATTTGTGTTTATCATTTCATGAACTATTACACAGCCAAATAAAACAATTGTTTTTGTGATTGAATAAAAATGGGGGGATGTAGGCTCATCTTCAATAGGCTCACTAAACACATATTTTGAGACAATTCCAGTAGCAGAGAAGCTGATAAAGATTATTTGTATTTCATCCTACTCTCACCTAGTTTGGGTATCTTCGTCTAGGTCTCCAGATTTTGAGAGCTCTTCATTTCACATAGTTTGGAGATGATGAGAATTCGGTATTGTATCTATTAAAATATTTTTCTTAAATTTGTATGGGAAGATGCTATGACCAGATATAGACCACAACTTTGTCAGTGACAGTATGGTTAATTTGATGAATTCTCAAGACACTTTGGGTTCATATTTGTGGTACTGAAATGTGTCCTCTATTAGTTTATGAAGGGTATCAGACATCTCTGGTGTATAGTTCTGGCCACTTGATTCTTTCTAGGCTTTTTTGTAGATGCTAAATTTGTACATAGTATAGTGATCTGTTGCACAATTTCTATTGTTTCTTTGTATAATCTATATTGATCAATAAGTGTAAACTCCTTAAGAATGTTCTTTCTATAATTTCTGGCAACAATGACCTGGTCTTAAATTACTAGCATAAACTTCTCTGTTGCTGGGAACAAAGCCATATGACTCAACTGTTTTTTTCAGTGTTTCTTTGTCAACGTATCATTGGCAATTGTAATGGGATTCATTGTATGTCACCCATCAAGGGTCTTCGGGTTCCATTCTGGAATCCTAACCATTTCATGGATTCTAATTGGAGATAAACCAATATTGGTCATATCTGGTGAGTCCAGAAGCCTTATATCTACTGTCAGTCTTTAATGTTGCTTTATGAAGTGCTATCTGCTTGTTACAGAACAATCTCTATTTTTAACTCATTTAACATGTAATCTATGAATATTAGCATTAGTATAAGCATTATCATCATTGATATTATTATTATTCTATCCAGAACCTGTGACTTTATTGGTATAGGGAACTCCTTCTCTCTATATGCAGATTTGCAACTCTTTTACAACTTAGAGCTTAAGAGTGTTGATGGGGCACTGATGCAATTTGTATGTATTAGAGTCAGCACATGAACCTAGACCTTCCTGACTCTCAGACTAGGCTTCTTTCTGTTCCACTATGCTGCCCTTCACTACAGGTATTGTTACTCTCATCTTACAGATGAGAAAACTTAGGCTCAGAGAGGTTAAGTAACTATATGAAGCTGTCAAAATAAATAATTGCTATTTCATTAGTAGTCTAAAGTTTAAATCACTGTAGAAATGTGTTTTTATTATGTAACCAACACCAAGCCTAGTCAAAGAAAATGATAAAATAGAGAGAAATATTTATTCAAATGTAAACTCCCCCTGGGCATGATGGCATATACCAATGATGCCTATTACCAAGGAGGCTGAGGCTCACAGATCTCTTGGGCTTGAGAGTTCTGAGTTGCAATATGCTAAGTTATCCACACTAATTCTGACCCCTAGGAGAGGGAGGCAACCAAGTTGCCTAAAGAGGGATGAACTAGGGCCAAAGGTAGGGAACCTGTGGCCTCGAGACCACATATGGCCTTTGAGTTCCTAAGGTGCAGGTTTTTAACTGAGTCCAAGTTTTACAGAACAGATCCTTTTATCACAGGAATTTGTTCTGTGAACTTTGGATTCAGTTAAAGGGTCACACTTAAAAACCTAGAGGACCACATGTGACCTCGAGGCTGCAGGTTCCCCGCCCCTGCAAGCCATATCTGAAACAGAGCGGTCAAAGTTTTAGTGCTGATTGGACTGGAACCAGGATTGTGAGTAGCCCCTGAACTTACAGGCAGGTTGGGATAGGGAGGCAAAGTTGGGTTGTTGTTGTTTTTTAATCTATATCTATATATGTATATATGTATATAAAGCTACAGATGTAGATATAAACATAGATATATAGCTATCTGTATATATGTTTGCATAATATGTGTGCATACCCTAAAGAAATGGATAGCACTAAGATTAATAAAAAACATAACATAGGTCAGAATGTAGTCCTATCTTTCTATGAGATTTTTTTCCCCTGAGGAAGTGAGGGGGTGAGTGTCATCAGAATGATCCATGTAATAATAGTCTGAAAACATTCCCCCTGAGTGTGTTTCAGGAGTCTCTCATTGTGATTCCTGGTGTTTATTATAACCCTCAGGCACGCAATAATGTACCACAGCAACACATCACTGGGTGCAAATCCTGTTATTTAAGAACAATTACAAGACCAAAAAAAGATGTTCATCTGCTTCAGATTTGCTCAGGGTTTTTCATAAAATTTCATAACTGCAGCTGTAAGGGATCTCAGAGACCATAAAGTTCTATCCTCCTCCTTCCTACAGAGGGGGAAACTGCTTCCCAGAGAGATGGTAAGGCAGGGAGGTATAGAGATAAGTACTCTGGGCTGGTCTTAGAAGGCCTGGGGCTCCAGCCCCTTTATCCTTGCTATGTATTCTTTCTGAATTATAGCTTGTGTTGATGCAATCCTCCTAGTAGACTTTAAGATCCATGACAGTCAGAACTGTGGTTTAGCCAAACTTTCTATTTCATCCAGTACCCAGAAAAGTACTCTATAGACAGATGGTGCTTAATACATGCTTATTTATTCTTGGCACAGTGGATAGAGCATTGGGTCTCCAGTCAAGAAGACCTGAATTCAAATTGGCCCTCCGACACTTACTAGCTGTGTGACCCTAAAATGAGCAGGAGAAGGAAATGGCAAACCACTCCAGTATCTTTGCCAAGAAAATCCCAAATGGGATCATGAAGAGTTAGACACAACTGAACAACAAAAGATTCCTTCCAATTCTAACAACCTAGAAATCTAGAAATCTAGACAGTTAAGATATTTGAGTCCTTACCTTAGTAAGTGATAAAATTAGGACTAGAACCCAGAGAAACAGAAATCCCAGAACTTACTTTGTATAGATTTGTTATTGTTCATCCTTAGCTTTTGAAGGGGACCAATGACATCACAGGGGGATGTCTCCACTTGCCTGCAAATTGGATTTAAGTGAGGCAGAGCTGCTCAAAGCCATCCACCTCACTCTATCTTCCTGAGTCATCAAAATCCAGTGACAAGACAAAAATCAGAATGATCAGTGATGGCCTGGGAATGCTGGTGTGGTGTCTTCAATGTCTGACCAAGCTCTAAGGGCTCCACAGCACCTGCTTTAACCACCTTCATGGTCACTGGAACAAATTGTTCTCATCTGCCTATTCTGCTGGGAGAAATATCCTCATGCTTGAGGTAGACACTTCCCCCCAACTCACCAATGGGTCTGTGGCCCGTTGGTTACCCTCAACTCAGTTTAGCCCATCAGTCGGTTTACTAGGGTATGGCAGTGGCACACGCTACAGTTTCTTGGAGCCACAGGTGAGAGTTGGGTGACAGGTGGACACCAAAGATGAATAGGCAGCCTTGAAAAAAGCTTGGCAAGCCCTCATACCAGAGATGCTAGTCCTCTCAAACACCTTATACATATTCAAAGTTTATGTGTGTGTGTATACACAAAGTATATATTATTTTGTACATATTTTGTATTGTGCATGTATCCCCTCCTCTCAATAGAAAGGAAGCTTCTTGAGGACAAGAACTGTTTCATTTTTTGTTTTTATATTTCCTGGCACCTAGTATGGTGTCTTGTATGTAGTAGACACTTAACAAATGTTTGTTGAAATAAATTGGATTGTTAAAAAGGACACCATTTAGAGTAAGAAAAACTGGATTTAAGTCATGACTTCCATATTTATCAGTTGTATCAACTTGGTAAGGTTATTTCCTCTCTTTGAGTCTTGTTTTCCTCATCTGTAAGAAGAGGATATTAACAATCACACAAACTAAAACAACTTGTTATCTGCAAAGTACTAGAGAAACTGGAACTATGGTTTTTATTTCCACCCTACCATCTCCCCCCCTTTTCCCAGGTTCTGTTTTTGTTTAGATTTTGTTGCTGCTGATGCTCATTTTTATTTAAAAATAAATCCTAAAAGATCAAGCTGAATGAAATTGAAGTGTGTAACAGGTAGGATGTAATAACAGGAGATAATATGTCAATATCACTGGATAATGTTTTCCCAAACCAAAATTTGCTAATGTTTGAAAGAGATAATTCATCTTTACCTAAAACTCTAAGTGCCTGCTGGCGGTTACCTTGGTGATATTTAAAACCTCATCCTCTACTTCAGCTAGCCTCATGTTATTATGCAAACTCTATAGCCAAACAAGTCAACAGGTTGCCCAGGAAACAGTTTCCATGACAACCATGAGGATGGAAGGGGGACATAAAGGTTTGGGAAATGTCAGCTCAACAATAGTATGTCAGGAAGGAAAAGGCCCTTTTGACATTGCTGCTCATCTCTTCCTGGCTTGCACTAACCTGCAGGAAAATGAAACTAGGAAAAGCAGCATGGTTGAGCCCGGGGCCTCAAGTCAGAGGACTGGTTTACCTCCACCACTTACAACCTGGGTGACCTTGAGCAAATCACTTAATTTCTCTCAATTTCCTTATTTGCAAAATAAGAGATAATAAAGCTAGAAGACTATCAAAAAATTTTGGTTCTCCCTCCATTCTATAGATGGGTCCCCATAAGATCAAGTGACTTTCCCTAGGTCATCCAGGAGGTTGGGCTTTGTTGTTGTTGTTGAGTTGTGTCTGACTTTTCATGACCCCATGGATCAGATCATGCCAATGCTGTCTATGGGATTTTCTTGGCAAAGGTACCGGATGGTTTACCATTTTCTTCTCCAGTGGATTAAGGCAAACAGAGGTTAAATGACTTGCCCAGAGTTGCACAGCTCATGAGTGTATGAGGCTGGATTTGACCTCAGGTCTTCCTGACTCCAGAACCAGCACTCTATCCACTGAACCACCTAGCTCCCTCAGGAGGTTGGAATAGATCTCTAGGACCTATTCATGCTCCAAATCAGAAGTGCCAAACATGTGGCCAATGACACTACTGAGTGCTGTCTGAACCAGATTACATTTTAATTGGGAAATATTTAACCAAATCAATAAAAATACAATGAAACAGAGGTAATATTAATATGTGGTTTTCTGAGTCAATGTGCAGATCACAGGGAATCTTATGAATGCTTTAGTGGCTGCTGTTTCTATTTTACTTTGACGCCACTACTCTAAATCCTGTGCTGCTAATTCATTTTATATAAAGGAATTGGGGGAATGAAGGAAATGAGCCCAAATTCAAAGTCCTTTGTGAATTCTTGGTCTACATACAAGATATTGTGACCAATATGTAAGCAACATGAGCCTAGCCATCAAGGCCACTTACTTCAGATGTGATTGATTCTATTTGTCCAATTCCACAGCTAGTGCCATCTTCGAAAGCTTGCAGAGTGGGAGAGACATTGCAGGAACAGGGATGGGTAAATGTCCTGACTTTCAAAAAGCAAAAGAGAATAAAACTCATGAATCAAAAGATAATGAGGTTAATTTATTTCCTGGTCAAATTCCAAAACTCTGGATTACTAATGGATGGTTAATAAATATTTAGAAAAGGAAGAAGGCATCATAAAAGTCTGCATTGCTTCATCAAGAACAGGTCATGATGAACTAAGCTTAAATCCTTTCTTGACAAGATTGCTAAACTGGTAGATTTGGAGACTTTATTGGTAGAGTTTATCTAGGATTTAGCAAAGTATTTAATAAACTACCTCATTCTATTCTTGAGGAAAATAGAGATTTCATTAAATAATAGTAAAATCAGATGGATTTGGAACTGGCTGAATGATTAGACTTCAAAAATAATCCATATTTCCATGTCAACCCAAAAGCAAGGTCTCTTGTGGAGACCCCAGGGATCTGCATTTGGCCCTAGGCTAATTAACATTTTTATCAATGATTTAGATTAAGTCAAAGATGGCATCTTTTTGCAGATGACACAAAACTAGGGGAAATAATATGGGGCCACTGATGCCCCAGCCAGAGCTCTTTCCATAAAACACACCCCTCCCCATTGAAAGGCACAGTTCTTAAGCAGAAGGAGGTAGTGGCACTGCTGAATTCTGCCCTCATCAGAGGACATCTGGAGAACTGTGCTCCATTAGGGGTACCACTGCTTGGGAAGGACATTAAGAAGCTGGAGAATGTCCATAAGGACAACATAAGACCCTGAGTCCTTGGCACATGAGGATCAGCGGAAGGAATTGGTAGCATTTCTTTGCAGAATATGGGTAGGATGAGATGGTTACTGAGATGCCTTCCAACTCTGAAATTCTAGAATCCTGTGACTCTATTAAAACTGTCTTGTTTCTTTGTCTAACCAAAGACACAGCAGTATCTTTTGTGCAATGATGATGTCTTTTCAAATGAACTCTCTAAAAATAATTTCTCATTTTATGATTTTCAATTATGTGAGTGAGTCCTGAGGCCAAATTATTGGGAGGAAAAAAAGGATGTCTGGGTGCTTCAGGACTAGTCCAGGCCTGGGCTGCCTTTCCAAAAAATCCCTTCTGCATTTGCCTGCTTCCACAATATTCCCCTCACTTGCTTCTGGTTCAAAATTGCTTGTAATGACATTGTGGTCTGCACATAGATCAAAAACTTGTAGGAAAACTGTCAGATCCAGCAAATCCATAACTGTTCCCTTCTCATCATGAATCTGCTTCCAAAGAAATTTTACTGACACATATTGATTAGTTTCCTTGCTCATTCATAATGTCACTTCTCTCTCTGTCTCTCTGTCTCTCCCCTTATCTTTCTCCCCTTCTTTCTCTTCCTCTTTCTGTCTCTCTCTCTGACTCTTCTCTTCTTCTGTTTCTTTCTGTCACTCTCTCCTCTTTCTCACCCCTCCCTTCTCTCTCTTTATTCCCTCTCTTTCTTTTGCCTTATCTCTCCCTTTCTCAGTCTCTCTTCTCTTTCTTTCCCCCTCAATTCTCTCTCTCCTTCTCTCTCTTCCCTCTTTTTCTCTCTCTCTTTGTTTCTCTCTCTCCATTTCTTTTCTCTTCTCTTTCTCTCTCCCTTTCTCTCCCCTGTCTTTCTTTCTCTTTCTCTCTTCCCATTTGCTCTCTATCTCTATTTTCTCTCTCTCACTCTATCTCTCCCCTCCCTCTCCCTTATTCACTATACCCTACTCTACAAAGTCAAATATGGCATGTGCTGAAAAGAATTCTTGGACTTAGCATCAGGATACCACCTAAACTCAAGTTGTGGCTTTATTCCCCAGTAGCTTGTGTGACTTTGGGCAAGTCACTAGGTCACTCAACCTCTTAGAGACTTAGTTTCCTGATCTGTAAATATGCATAATAATAACTATACTACACAAAGTGGTTATGAGGGCTAAATAAGAGATGTGAAAGCACTTTGTAACTCTAAATTAAAATACAAATTATTGTTACAATATTTCAAGGATATGTGATTTATTCACTCACAGTGAATACTCTGTCTACCTATGCAAATGATAACTTCTCTATAGCTTAGTAGCTGTTCGTGGAGAGTGCTGTAACTAAGTTTCATCACCCAGTGCCTGATCTGTCTCTGTCTCTTTCTATCTCTCTGTCTCTCTCTGTCTCACCCTGTGCCTGTGGTGAATCATAATAGCAATAATGGTGAACATTATAATGTTTTAAGGTTTACAAAGCAGTGTACATGTGATCCTCTGGGAAGTAGGCATTATTATCCCTATTTTACAAATGAGGAAACAAGGCAGAGGTACAGTGACTTGCCCAAGGTCACCTGGTGTCTGAGTTTGGATCTGAACTCAGGTCTTCCTGACTCCAAGTACAGCACCACTTTAACATTGTCATAAGCATTATTATTCTTTTTCCTTCAGATACTCA
Organism: Pseudochirops corinnae; assembly: GCA_028646515.1. Lineage (NCBI taxonomy): Eukaryota > Metazoa > Chordata > Mammalia > Diprotodontia > Pseudocheiridae > Pseudochirops > Pseudochirops corinnae. The sequence goes on along the minus strand of CM053585.1, from coordinate 187,725,469 downwards.
TCATAAAATCACAGAATGTTAGAACTGGAAGGCAGCATAGAAACTATCTTTTCTTTCATTTTATAGACGATGAAACTGAGATTCATTTCTGTCTCCAAATATTTCACTTCAAATATCTGGCTTTATTTTTTCAGTTAAAAAAAAAAGAGACCCTGCCTTGCCTAACCTTTAATAAAGTATTTATGAATTAAATATGTTGTTTATAAAGAGAAATCAAGACTACCCCTCACAATTTTGGTTCAGTTAAGAGGCCCAAAGAGTTGTTAAGGCAGGTGAGCACGTGGTGGGCAGATCTTCCAAGAGGGTTTTTGAGTGTTTAGGGGAATTGGGCCCCTCAGGTACTCTGACCTGGGGTACTGGTTGGAATATTTCTAACCTTCTCACTTTGGAGAGCAGTCTGGGAAAAGCTGAAAGCTTCCCAGTCTTCAGCAAGAATAAAGATACATTGTTTTTCCTCAACCACATTTTATCTTTCACTGTCCCTGACAAAAGGGGAAAAAATTCACTGGGGTGCAGGAGAACAGGATTTGCATTCATAAGAGCCCTATAGAAGGTGAAACTTCCTGGGGAGAGCTAGAGATTATCATGTGAGAAGTGTGATACGAAAAAAGGAAGAGGAAAAAAATATCCTATTCAGATTCTGAATAGCATGAGCTAAAAATACCCACAGCGCATGTCACTTATAAATTCAAAGAGCTGTTTAGACAATACTGTGATCAGACAGCAATTGATACATATTTCTCCCCCCTCCAGTGATTAGATACTGCCTGATTTCTGAGTGTCTCACGACTCCCTTGACATTGCTTTTGAGGATGGCAATCTAATTTCTATTTCTGATCTGCTTGCAAAGGGGTCCCAGTCACTGCTCTCACTCCTCCCAGATGGTATGACTCTCCTTGGATCAGAGGACAGTGGGCTGGGGCTGTGTCTAGAATGAATGCATGTATGAATGAACAATTAAATGAGCATTTATTAAGCACTCATGATATGCCAGGCCCCGTGCTAAATGCAAAGGACACAAAAACAAAAAAGTGAATAATTCCTTGCCCTTGAGAAGCTTACATTCTAATAGAGGAAAGCAACACATATAGAGGAGTGATGGTCAGAGAAGAGAACTTTAGTGTGGGAAGGTAAAAGGATGGCGAATTGATCTATAGGAGTGTTCACTGACATGCCCTCTCCAGAAGGAATGGTACAATGAATTTGATTACTGAGCCAAGGGCAAGGGAAGGGAGGGGGGAGAGCGCCGCTGCTGGGCAGATGGCAAGGACTCCCATGGCTGACTAAAATCAAGATGGCTCATGCCCAGGTTGGGAGTTCCAGAGCTGAGTGCTTTTATTTCTCCAGGCATTCTGGGTAAGAAATTCTGAGGGTCTGGCTGGGGGAGAATGCTGGTCCAGGTAGGAAGCAACCCAGAAGCAGAAGGGTAGAAGGCTCGAGTAGAGAGCTGGATAAGAAACAAAATAAGATATGGAGACAAGGAGAGTCAAGCTCAGGAAAGAAGAGAAACAGGAAAAAGTGGCAGAGGAAGACTGAAGCTTACTTAGTCTTGTTCACAGTAGGAGTTCTCATAGGGAGGAAGCCATGGAGTAGCTGGCCTTTTCTGGGAGTTGCTTCCTTCCTCTCATCAAAACAAGAAACAACTAGCGATGCAGAAAATAAAAGAGTGGCCCCCCTGAGGAAAAAAAAACTGAATGGGACTGGGACGAGATGGCGACTGAGGATGATGTAGAACTGGAGCTGGAGACCAAACCGAGCGGCCCCGAGAGCCCAGGGAAACCCGACAGTGGCGCGACCGACCTGGGACGAGTGACCGACTATGTAGAAGAGGAGATCAGGGGCTCCAACCTGGAGACGGCGATGTCGGTGACTGGAGACCAGCGGTCCGGAGAGCAGAAGAGGAGCAGGAGGAGGAACTGGCAAAAGTTACCATGAAGAAGGAAGACCTGGAACTAAGAATGACGGAGATGGAAATCTCACGGGCAGCCGCAGAACGGAGTTTGCGAGAAACACATGGGCAATGTGGTAGAAGCTCTTCTTACCCTTACCAACTAACCTTTGAATGGCCACACTTTGGAGGACTTATGCATTGAAATAAAGTTTTCTTTCTTTCCCCCACCTTAAAACACACACACACACACACACACACACACACACACACACACACACACACACACAGAATAGTCCACTCAGCATTTGGAGGGAGCTAAACACACAGCCTGTCTCAGAGGACAAAAATGATCAGGGCAGAGATACATAGTATAAGGGTCCCATCTTTTCTTTGAACTCATGCCACTAGTCTAATCCATTTCCGCAAAATGGAGGTAATCTCTCCTTTGGTGCCCCACAGAACATGGCTGATGCTGCTTCCCACATGACAGCCCTTAAAATCTAAGAACACAGTTATCAAGTTACTCACACATACACACACACACACACCCCTCCCAAAAGACTTCTGTTCTGCAGGCTAAATAAACATCCTTTGTTCTTTCAACTAATGCTCATAGAGGGGAGAAGAGACAAGTATTTAATAACCACCTACTATGTGCCAGGGACTATGCTAAGTGCTTTACAAATATTGCCTCCTTTGGTCAGAAAGAGTGAACACAGGGTCCTCTCTAGCTGCTCTTCTCTAGATCCTCAACAGCTTCAGAACATTCTTCTTCAGAACTGGAACCCAGAATTGAACCCAGTATAGCAGATATGGATTGGCCAGGGCAGAGGACAGTAGGATTATCCTCAGCTCAGTGTCTGTGCCACTGGCTTTCTTAGCTACAACATCAGGCTTTTGATAAACATAGTGCTCTTTATCCACTAGAATCTTCAGATCCTTTTTGAACAAACTGATGTCTAGTCATGACGTCTCCTCCTGTACTCATAAATTCGATTTTTTTAAACCTGAATAGGACCTTAAATTTACTTAATCTAGAACCTGAGAGGGCAATTTCTGCACCCCTTTTACATTTATTGCTATTGCATTTCATCTTCTTGATTTAGTTGCTAGCCTTGGTGATACACTTCTGGAATCTCTGCTACTGGGGAGACTGGGGCCGGTGGAGCATTTGAGTTTAGGAGTCCTGAGCTGCAGTGAGCTTAGCCAATAGGGTGTTTGCATTAAGTCTAGCACAAATATAGTGAGTTGAAAATTAATGTTATGAGAGTGGATAAGATTCTCAAGATAAAGAATGTAAAGAGAAAAGAGAACGAAGAAGAATCTTTTTCAGGTCATCCACATTTATGGGTGGGGTGGGAGAAGGAAGATGAACCAGCAAAGACTGGACTTAAGGAGGAGGAAATGTTTGGGCAAATTCTTAGGGAAGTTAGATGGTCTTCTGTTAAGGCAGCTAGGTGGTATGATGGGTAGATTGCTGGATTGGAGTCAGGAAGACCTGAGCTTAAAAATTGCCTGAGATATTTACTACATACACACAGACAGACACAGACACAGACACACACACACACAGACACAGACACAGACACACACACACACACACACACACACACACATAACCCTGTGAAAAGGGTGCTATTATTAGCCTCATTTTACAGATGACTAAACAGACTAAAAGGGGTTAAATGATTTGCCCAGGGTCACATAGCTAGTCTGAGATAGTTTCTAAGCTCAAGTCTGTGCATTTGTTTATGTATGTATGTATGTATGTGTATTTATGTTATATGTGTGTATTTCCATTTGATCCTCATAATAACCCTGTGAGAAGGGTATATACATAGACATGTATATAGATGTGTATATTCACATACACAAACTTTACAGCTCTATATAATTGCTACCTATTATTATTTGGAGCCAAATTCTGTAGTCAAAATATTGGCCAAATTTTTGACATGCTGATGTATGCACAGAGTCAAAGTGACTACTGCTACAGGTTAAGAAGAAATAAAGGGAACGAAGAGATTTTTGTACCGGGCCTCCTAAATTCTCAGGGTATTTACTATTGGCCCTCAGTTACAAAGCTAAAAGCATCTGAAAACATCTCTGACTCTGGGGCTGGGGACTCAGTCCCAAAGTCCGAGGATAGAGTACAGAAATACAGCCGTGACACAGTGGCAAGAACATTTGGAGGCAAAGTGAGAGGAACTTAGTTTGAATCCTAATTCTGCTGTTTGTGTAATTATGGACACATCACTATACCTCTTGAGGCCTCAGTTTCCTAATTTGTAAAGGAAGTAATTGACTAGGTCATTTTGACCCTAAAACATAACAATAACAAAATAATAATAATAATGGCAAGCATTTATATGGCTCTTTAAGCTTTACAAAGTGTTTTCCATATATTATCTCATTTCCATATATTCCATATATATTGTCTCATTTGATTTTTACAACCCTCTGAAGAAGATACTATAATTATATCAGTTTTACAAATAGGTGAACTAAGACTAAGAAAAGTTAAGTGACTAGCCCAGGGTCATACAGCTGAGTGACTGACAAAGGATTTGAATTCAGATTTTCCCAACTCTGGGTCCATCCAATACTCTATCCATTCATTACACCTAGCTACTTCATGAGATCATACATATATTACTGCCATGTTCTAAGGAACATATAGATTAAGCTGTAGGCCAGATGTCAGGGTACTGACTGTTATGAAATTCTTCAGAAAGTTCCAGGGCACTCAAGATTCTGCCTTTTCTCTCCATATAGTCCTGGTTTTAGCCTTGGTGGGTTTAGCTGAAGAGACTTTGGAGTAAGGCAGATGCGAGATTGCAATCCTACCTACCCCACCCCCACCAGAGAGACAGACAGACAGACAGAGCTAGAGACAGACAGACAGAGCTAGAGACAGAAAGAGACAGAGACAGACAGAGAGAGAGAGAGAGAGAGAGAATAAGTTCCCCTCCCAGAAAAGTTTGCTTTCAGCTCAAGGAACAAAGAAATGACTAAATGTCACAGATGCCTTAAGGAAAACATTCTCTGAAGCTTAAAGAAAGACACTTAAAAGTAGTTCTGAAGAAATAATATGTCCACTTCTACTTCTGTGTGAAAAATGGGTTTTCAGTGAAACATTCACCTCTTTCTTTATCTGCCTTTCATCTCTTGTCAAGAATTATAGGTTTTTCAAGCTGAAAAGGACCTGAGAGAACATGGTGTCCAACTGTCCCATTTGATGGATGAGTAAGTGGGAGTAACCCAAGGTCACATAGCCAGCAAATGCAGACCTGGAACAAAACTAGATTTCAGTTTCCCACTGTACTTTACAAAGTACATCACTTGTCTCTTCTCTGTATTGGTAGCCTGATTTAACTGACATCATACTAAAACATTACCCAATATCCCCGTTTTGAACTGAAGAAGCTTAGGCCAGAGCTTTCCTTCATGTGCTCTCCAAATCAGGAGACCTGAGGAGACATTTCTTTTCCAGAGCATCCTGGTACCATGGGGGAAAGCCTTGGAATGGGAGTCATGTGACCGAGGTTGCAGCCTTGGTTCTATTCTGAACTTCCTATATGACCTTAAGGAAGTCTTTTCTCTCTGGCTCTCAGTTCTGTAAATGAGGGAATTAGAGTCTATTCTCCATAAGATTCCTTCTCATTAGCATTCTGTGTTCTAAAGCTCCACTGAGTTCTAATAGTTGCTATTCTTAAGCCCCTTCTTTCTCTAAATGTTTGTTCTAAGGTTCCCTCCAGCTCTGACATTCTATGTTCTAAGATCTCTTCAAGCTAGAACATTCTATGATCAGTATTATAAATCATATGCTGAGAGGTTGGCACTGCTGAAGAATGATCTTCATGAGTTCATTTTATAAGCCCTGTTCCCTAACAAGACAGAGAAAAGGGACTATTTTAAATTCCCCCTTTCCCCTTACATTCCTCACCCCCTCTAGGGCATTTTTGCCAATGTTAAGACACATTCAGGCTGTATTGGTGGAGCCAATTCTTCACATGAATTTGAATATAATTACAAGTTGCCATTGCCCTTGGCAGGTGGCATGACTGCCTCAATTTATAAATCATTGAATATACCTAGAGAATGGTCTTAGCTCCCCACTCCGAAATTCACACTTTTCTTTCCTCTTCTTGTCACTTCTCCTCATTCTCTGTGTTGCTCCGATCAGTCCCTAGAGACCCCAGATGTCAGGGGGAAAAGCACAGATCCATTTATTTTTTCCTTAGATTCTCTTATGCTCTCAAGAAATCTTCCTAGTAGGCCTCTAACCTGCCACACACACCTTATATAACAATGTCCTGGGACATCTTAACTGTACCAAGAACATGTAAAGCAATCTTGATCTTCCCACAAAATAAAGTATTTAACCCCAGGTATATAAGAGGTACTCATCCAAGTAAATATTTATGGAATTTAGGAATGAATAAGTTAAGTCAAAGAACTGTGGAGGTTTAAGAACCAGGACTGGTTGATGATTTTGCTAAACTACTACCTTTGACACCCTCTAAAAGTAACAGCATCTTTCCTTTTTGGTATGGGGAAGGAATATCTCATCTCAACAAAAAAAAAAATCCTATCTCATTTTACAAAGGTAAGAAGAATTGAGTATCAATTCCTTAAATCTCTCTGTGTCCCAGGCCCACCCACAGTCTCATATTTGAGAGGCCTGCTAAAAATACTCAAGGTTGGGAGCCCTGCTCAGTACTTTGTTTCTAAAGGGCTTCTCAGAGCCCCCAAGGTCCCACTCAAGAACTGAAGTTTCATTCAAAAGAAACACTTAGTCTTGCCACAGGATTAAAGGTTTAAATGATTCTTTTCTGATCCCAACAGGATATCTCCTTGCCAAAAATACAATAACTGTGCTAGGAGTATACCTCTCCGGAAATCATTAGTCTAATTCATTAGAAAGGAAGAAGTTAGGGTGAGAGGGGAGGAAGAAATGTTAACCAAAAAAATATTTTACCTTTAAAGGCTGCATATAATGAATGCAATTTTTTTTTTTTTAGGCAGTTGAGGCTCCAGACCAGAAATTGAGATCTAACTAATACACTGTCTGAATCTCAACAATCCTATTTTAAGCTTTTAATAAGCCCTCTAAATCCCCTTAATTTAAATGACTGGCCTTATACCAACACCCCCTCAGCAGCGATTCACACCTTCAATCATCTCAGGAAAGATTTTTTTTCCCCCCCCGAAAAAAACAAAATAGGATGTGGTGGTTGAACCACTTCTACTCAAAAGGGTGTTTTTCTCCAAGTCTTTTATAATAGAGTTGAACCAGAGAGCCAATAGGATTACAGATTTAGAACTGGAAAGGACCTTAGAGGTCAACAAGTTCAACCCCTTCATTTTACAAATGAGGAAACTGAGGCACAGGGAGGTTTCTAATTACTTGTCTAAAGTCATGTAACTGGTAAATATCTCAAGATCTAAAGATCTTCTTGACTCCGGGTCTAAAGTGCTATGTAATACCATGACACAGGGACCACACCAAATTTGGGGCTGGGTTCACAAATGATCTTGTCAAGGAGTATGGGGAGGTTGAAGATGGCTTTGCGTATTAGCAGCACAGGAAACACTAGAATATTGAACAGAAAAGAAAGGGCATGACATTTAGAGTCAGAGAAACTGAGATCAAACCTGGTTCTTCTATATAGTGTCTGCATGACTTTGGCCAAGTCGCTTTTCCTCTCTGTGTCTCAATTTCATGTGCAAAATGAGGGGGTTGAATTAAGTGATCTCTAAGGTCTCTCCTAGTTATAAATTCTATTATCCTTATGATCCCTATAATTCTAATTTCTTAGTCTGCTTTTTTCAGTCATTTTCATTCATGTCAGACTCCCCATTACCCCATTCTGGGTTTTCTTGGTAGAGATACTGGAGTGATTCCACATTTCCTTCTCCAACTCATTTTACAGATGAAGGAAGTGAGGCAGAGAGGGTTAAGTGACTTGCCCAGGGTCATACAGCTAGTAAGTATCTGAGACCAGATTTAAACTCAGAAAATGAGTCTTCTTGACTCCAGGCCTGGCACTCTGTGCACTGTGGCATGACCTAGCTGCTCCCTTAGCCCACTACTAATCAGTCTTGATAAAGTACCTACTATGTGTCAGGCACTATGCTAGGTGCTGGGATACAAACACAAAATTGAAACAATCCCTAACCTCAAGGAGTTTACATTGTATTGGAAGAGAGAACAGGTACTTATATAAGTATATAAAGAATAAGTATAAAGAGACTAAATACAAAATAATCCAAGGATATTAGGGAGGATACTCCCTTGACTTCACATAAAGGTGCTCAAGTCAAGTCTTGATGGAAGTAAGGGATTATGTGAAGTATGGATGCATTGCAGGCATGAGGCACAGCCAGGGCAAAGGTACAGAGATGGGAGATTGTTTGAGGCAAAGCAAAATGGCCAAGAAAGGAACAGCAAGAAAACGTTTGGTTTGAAAGTTTTCACAATTTCTAGAGACATAGAACAGAAAAAACTCTAGACTGGAACCCAAGAGATCTGAGTTGTATTCCTAGCTCAATTGTTGATTGTGTGAATGTAAAGAAATTTACTTTACCTCTCTGGGCCTTAGTTTCATTATCTGTAAATTGAGGGAGATGAGATGGATTAGAAAACATTGTAGCACAAACATTCTTTTGTATGATTTAAGGTTCTTTTCTCAATTCTCTTTTATGATTTTGTGAAGTTTGATGAGTTAGCCAAATCAACTTGTGGGGACAGGTAAAATCTAACTGGTACCCTCTGACTAGGTGGGCAGAATATTAACATACAACCTCAAAGTTTTTAAAATAGGGTGACTCATGAGGTCGCTATAGCTTCACAGAGGGAAAGAACAGTGTGGAGCTAACCACCCACCCTTCCCTCTAAAATGTTTCATATTCACGTAAAATTCCACAAAAAGTCCACAGAAAAACCAAGATATATTATCATAGACTTAGAGCTAGTGTCTAGGAAGAAACAGACCCAGAGAGGGGGAGTGACTAGCTCAAAGTGAGAGAAATGATTGTTAAATAACCAAATATTGGGGAGATCTAGAATTTTTTCCCTCTCTCATTTGGAGATTAGGTCAAGGCCTGGTTCTCTGAAGGACCAAGTGGATAATGAGATGAAATCTTGAAATTGTTATCCCACCCAACTAGAAAACCTTACAAAGAATTTAATCTAAAGTGAATTCCAGCCCTTTATGTTCCGCTCAGCTAGGTCTCAGCAGAGGTAGACCCACTTTTATCTAGACTGCCCCACATGGGTAGTCTGGATAAGAGATGCCTGGAACTGAGTGATCAGAGTCATGCCCCCCAGTCCCTCATTAGAATAAGCCCACCTCTCATTAAACTATTCATTATTCTCATTAATTAATCAGAGTTAATTAGGAACACCCACTCTTCCAAGGGCATACAAGTGTTGAGTGGGTTCCACAAAGGATCTTAGGAATTCAATAGCACCACTGACCCCTTTAATTAATCATCTCCTAACATGATTAATAAAATTATTAATTACCCAGAGACTATGTCCCTCGAACATTTTCTATGTCACAAAGGTTACCTAGATAGCAAAAACCAAAAAAACTAGCAAGAGCTTCACTGAGCACATAGAATCCTTGGCCTCTAAGTGATGTAAGGAGGTCAACTGGTACAAATGCCATTCCTACTTGAGGGTGAACAGTGACAATCCAGAAAAGATGAACTCTATACTCTCTAAAACATGTCCAACAACAGAATGCCCTCACTCTCTCTCATATGTCCAAGAATTTTGAGCCCCTGCTATTCTCAGCAGTAATAAAGTTCAAAACTTAAGGATAAAGCTTTGGTCTGTAGGTGACTTGGGAATTTTTTTTTCTGGCTGACAAAAACAGTCCCAACAATAAACTCCAAAATCCTAATATTAGATTTCATGTGTTACCAAATAAACTTTTTCTCTTATAGAACAAATTGTTTCTATAGAAACTAATGCTTTTCTAGCAACTCAATCCCCATTAGGGTTGCTATAGGAACAGATCGAGACTATGGGAGAAGGGAGAAAAGGTAAATAATTTCTTAGTATCTTTCCCTGCAGGAACTACCGAGGCAGTGTTAAGTGGCATTGGATAACATTAAAGGAGGTGGGACAGGTTCCTGAGGGCACTGGAGAATATAATTCCCACTCCAGTATTCTTTGATTCCTTCGCAGGTATTTTGTTAGTCGTTAAAATTCAATTCAGAACAGAGCAAGTTATATCCTAAAGCCTTTCCCTCCGAAAGATACTTTCTAGGATCTGGAGTGAAAGAGAGAGAAAGGAAAGGAGAGATCTCTAAATGATCAAATTTAAACTCCAGAACTAGAAGAACCCTTAGGAATTGTCTAGTTTGAACACCCCCTCCCCTTCATTTTGCAAGAGGGGGAAAACTTGGACCCAGAGATGTTGGGTGACTGGCTTTGGGTCACAGAGTAGCAGAGCAGAAATTCAAACCCAGGTCCTCTGCCTCTGAATCCAGAGATCTTTTCCAATATGCCCTACTGTCTCTCAGTAAATAAGTAGGGGGAAGTGCACCTGTGCATTTGGTTCTATCTTTTCAGATACCCATATTACCTTCTCGGAATGCATGCGTTAACAGCGACTATGAACACAAAAATCAGATAACAGTTTACCTAGATACTGAAAAGCATATGCAAAAAAAAAACCACACCAGTAACTTCTCATAGGTTTATAGCACCTTAATTGTACCCTCTGTCTGGACAGTAGTAGGAGTAGGCACTGGATAAATGCTTGATTGACCAATTGCTTCCATCTTCAGGATTTTATCAAATCCTCACAATGAGCCCATGTGGATTTTAGCAGTGTACCAAATGAAGAGTGAGATTTCATTCCTAAATGACTGAGCAAGCTAAGGATATGGTTGCTCTCTTTGTCTCTGTGTTCCCACACCCTACAGCTCTATTTTCTTTTTTTCATTAGATTTTGATTGATATCTTTTGTTTTTACAATGCTTAGAGTTCTCCCTGCCACTCTCAGATTCATCCCTTCTAACGATGGTTTCTTCTTTAATAAAATGAAGAGGAAAAAAATTCAGTAAATCAACCCAATGGAAAAATCTGACATCATATGCAATGCTCCCCACTACAGAATTCAACCTGGGGGATGGGAGGAGCAGAAGCAAGGTAGCTATTCACTTTTCTTCTTTGGGACCAAGACTGTTCTTTAGAATTTCGACTTTCAGTTTTGATTGTTTCGTGATTGTTGACTACATGTTTGCAGTCATTGTATCTTTGCATTTTCAAGCAATAAAAAACTAATAATATGACAGACAGAGAAAGAGGAGCATAGGGATAGAGACAGAGACAGATAGAGACAAGCAGAGAGACAGAGATGAGGAGAGAAAGAAAGAGGAAAGGAGAGGGAGGGAGGGAGAGAGTAAGAGAGAAAGATAGAGACATAGAGAAACAGAGGTGCAGAGGGAGAAACAGAGAGGCAGAGAGAAGAGAGACAGAGAGGGGGTAGGGAGACAGAGGGAGGGAGAGGAACAGAGACAAGAGACAGAGAGAAAGAAGGAAGTTGGATTTGAAGTGAGGAAGACCAGAGTCCAAATTCCACCTCAGACACTTAATGCTTGTATTATTTTGGACAAGTCACTTAACTCTCTGTAATTCAGTTCCCACAGCTACAAAATGAGGGATGGACTTGATGGACTCAAAGGGCCCTTTTAGCTATAAATCCATGTTCCTATGATTTGAAGTCCTCAAACTGACAGATGGAGAAACTGGAGCTAGCAAAAATTAAGTGGTCTGACCAAGCTCATATGACTAGAAGTCAGAGGGGCTGAGACTTAGGATCAAAGCATTTTGAGTTGGAAGAGCTCTTCCACAGCATCTAATCCAAACCCTCTATTTTACAAAAGAAGACAATAAGGCTCAGAGAAAGGAGGGACTTGCTCAGTCACACAATAAGTGAGTAAGCATTCACTAAGCTTTGACTGTCAGGCACTGTGCTAAGTACTAGGCTGCAGTGAAAGGCAAAAAACGCTCTCCTTGCCCTCGGAGTTCACATTCAAATGTAGGAGAGGGCACATAAAGAATGAGGTGCATATGAGATTTATACAAAATTGATGAAAGATGTGATTGCTCATCCTTAGTTCTCAAAGAGGTTCAATGACATCATGAAGGTGATGTCTTGACGTGGCAGGAATTGCATTTAAGCGAGGCTGAGCTGCTCAAAGTTGTTTGCCTCACTCTCTCCTCGAGAGTCATCAAAGTCTAGGGGCAAAGCAGAATCAAGGCCACTGGCGATGGCCCAAAATGCAACGGGTGATCCTGGAAGAGAGGAATGAGCAGCTGCGGGGACCAGGAAGGGTCTTCTGCTGAAAGGAAGACTAGAACTAAGTCTTGAAGGAAGCCAGAGCAGCTAAAAGACAGAGATAAAAATTGAGAGCATTGCAGGAATGAGAGATAGCCAGTAAAAAGGAACAGAGAATAGAATAGGATATCATATGTGAAGAATGCAAGTACTCATTGGCTGACAGACTGATCTCAAGAGAAAACAGAAAGTTGGGAAGAGGGAAAGATTTGGGAGGAAATACGTGAGTTCTGTTTGGTACATGTGGAGTTTGAGATGCCTACAGGCAATGATGTACTGGTAAAGTTTAATGACTAGTTCTTTGGGGAAAAAATGTACAAAAGACATTTTTAAGCTTAATCTGCAATTATTAATAATTTTTCCATCACTTTCTTAAGTCTAGACACTTAAAAACAATACATCAAGCCCTAATTTGTAGGTTTTGTTGATTTCTGAGGTGCAAATAACCACGCTGAAAATTTAATAATAGGTTGTCTTGAACTGGTGAAAACTGGCTTCAACATACCTTTCCTAAAAGACATGAAGTTCAAGATGCTCAAAAAGTCATTGGGAGGGGGTAAACAGAAAGATCGAGGGGGAAAGCAAGGTGAAACAAAAGATATCCGTAAAGATCCATTTTTTTAAAGGTAATTGGTGATGGACAGGTGCTCAAGAGAGAGAGAGACTATAGAGTTGTATACAAAGCACTGGAAGTCTTCCTTTGGTGATGACAGTGAGCAACTAAGCCAACATTCCAGCTTAAGTCTTCAGACTCCAAATCTCAGCCATTTCCCTGAGCAACAGGGGCAGGTGAAAGAACATATGTCATCAGTCCATTGTCATCATTATTGTATGAGTCACTTCCTCTTTTTTGGAGCCTTATTTTCCTCCCCTGTAAAATGAGGGACATGTGCCTCACTCACATGCCTCATAGCAGGCTGTAATTCAGTGTATTATTGTAGTGCAGGACAGCCTCTCCATACCTTTCTGGCATGGCTAAATTAGCCATTTGCCTTTCTCTTCTTCCTAAAACTTCATTTAACTGCTCTCTGGACATTGGTTGAGAAAAATACTGGCCATTCATGGGCTCAGCAGAAAAGCAAAAGCTGACAGAGGCATGGTGGACCTCCTAACCTGACAGGGTAGGGGCTTAATTAGAAGCTGCCTTGAGCTCTTGAACTGACTAGTTAACCTAAACAAAAGTTCCTAGGTGGTAACCGGTGGGTTTCTTTGCCAAGCTCAGTAGATGCCAATTAAAGTGCCTGGGGAAAAATAAACTGAATCTAGAGATAGGCAAAGAGTTCTGTTTAACGATGGGGGTCAATGAGGCACTGATTTCAAATATATCAAATCTGAAAGATCTCTCCGCCACATAAGTCCCCTTTACCTTTCCCAACAATGCACTAAGTTCTATTCTGGAAACAGTCTCTGCCTAAGGGTTATAAAGTTTGGAAGCATTGCAAAAATCATTGCAACAACAACAATAATGTTTAGTAAGTACTGAATACAGAGCTACTAAATGCTGAGGGAAATGGCAAAGATTAGCTAAAGCACAATCTCTACAATTCAAGGAATATGCACCCTTTATCAGGAGAAGAAAGTCTAGCAAAGGGCTTAGTCTAGAAGGCCCATGCAATGTAAGACACATATATAAACTAGAAATGATAACAACTGATAACTTTAAAAATTATATTATCTCATTTGATTATCACATAAGGTAGAAGAATACACTATCATAGCTCATTTTAGAGAAGAGGAAACTGAGGCAAAAAGGGTTAAGTGACTTAACCAGAATCACACAGCTAGTAAATGTCTAAGGCCAGATTTTTACTCACAAAGATGAGTCTTTTTTGACTTCAGGCTCAACACCAGAGTAAATACTCCTTCCTAAAAGATAATTAAATCTGGCTGACTAATTGATAACCAACTAACAAATACGGCTGTAAGCATACCAGTGGGGGCTCATGTGCTATGGAATTACAAAGACTACCTATCCTAAATTCTCAGAGCTACCCTTATGTAATCGTAATGGAATTTAAAGATCCCCCTGTATTGGCTTGGTTTTCTGGTTTAGTGTTGAAACCCAGAGCTTGTGAATCCCACTTGTGGGATGGACTTGTTTATATGAAGAAAGAGGGCTAAACTGGGAGGAGCTGGTGTGGTGTATTTAGAGAGAGGCCCTAGCAGAGAGAAGCCAGAAGAACTTCAGGGAGCAGCATCATGGAGGCAGAGAGAGAGGGGGGATTGCCAGGGGGCAGAGTTGCTGAGAGAAAGAGAGAGAGTCTGCCAGCTGAGGCCACCCAGACTGCTGAGGGCCAGTTGGAGCTGCCCAGGACTTTTGAGAGCTGCCGTCAGAGTTGCCGAGAACTGAGGAGGCATGACTGTGGTGCTGGTATTTTTTTTGTCTGATTTGATGTTGTTTTGCTAGATTCACAAGCCAGTGAAGGACAGTGCTGCTGTTGTAGAGGTCCTGGAACCTTGCTGTTGGTTCAGAAGCCCTGAAGGAGGATTTTCTTGTGGTATGTTCACAGAAATCCTAGAAGAAGGTCTTGATGATGTTTTCAGGGGTCCTGATACTGTTCTGCAGGCAGAGAGTGAATTGATGAGGAAACTGGCAATGTATCTTATGGCTTTGTTAAGCTTTGTCTCCCCAGAAACAGAGATTGCTGAGAACTTGCCTCCAGTCAAGATGAAGAAAAGACCTCTCTTTGGATATTGAATGCTGTGATGATAACCTTGTTGTGGCTTAGGGGTAGATGGCCTTTGTGCTCTCTACTGCCCCTTTGAGAAGGTGCTTGGGGGTAACTTGATAATTGTAATTCAGTTGTGATCCAGGGATGGAGCACCTTGATTTTTGTGCTCTGTTACTGACCAAATGAATGTACTTTGTTTATGATTGAAAACTAATCTCCATTTGAGAAGAGAGGCTTTGTGATTGACTAAATGAATATGGATGGGGTAATAAATGAGTGGGGTACTTTGACTTTATACTTTGTGATTGAATTGAGAATTTACTAAATGACTGAGTTACCCTGTATTTTGATTTTCTCTTTTCTGTGAATGTTTTGCCTTAATTTGTCACTGAATAAATAGAGAGTTACTATGCTGGCATTCCAAACCTTGGAAGTTGCCTTTGCTTAGCATTACACCTTAGAGCCCTAGGAGGACATAGTAAGCCTTCCATCCCAACTCACCAATTGGAGTGAGAGTTGGTTAATTGCCTGAGGATATGTACTCCATGGGAATAGGCAGCTTGGCATACAGAGTGGTTCAAGATACCTGAGTTCAAATCCTACGTCAGACAATTCAATTAAACAAACATTTCTTAGAATAATTACAAATTGTGCAATACTAGACAAATCATGTAATCTCTCAAAATCTCAGTTTCCTCATCTATAAAATAAGAATGAGAAAAATATTTACACTACCAAGCTTACAGTTGTTGTGAAACAAGAACTTTGCACAAATTAAAGTGCCACAGAAGTATAAATTGTTGTTATTACAGGTAGCAACAGGGAGCTATTGAAGGTTTTTCAGGAAGAGAAACTTTTGAATCTATTAAATCAATATTCTTATTTATATGGTAAAGATTTTTATGTACATCTCTCATATACATATACTGAGTCTGGGACTAATGTGCAAAATTGCCCAGGACTGTAGCATATGTGGTCCTTGACAACTCCTGTTTCTTTTATAACACTTTTTTCAAGTACTATATGAAAAGACTCACCCTCCAGAGCCCCTGAAAAATAGGGGAAGGGGGAAGAGAGCCAAGTATCTACATATTACCAGCACTTCCTCTGGCTCATGTCCATCTCATTCCATGAAGACTGTATAGACATAGTCCCTGACAAGTATGAGAAACTTTTCTAATTCTTTTACTCTTCAATATACTGAACTGAGCTCTGGGTCATTGTCCTTGTGTACCATTTGTTAATTGAGTTTGAGATCTGGGCAGCCACCTTCTCAGACCAGTTTTTACGGTAAAGGAGCTGCCAGTCTAGTTGGTGAGACAAACGATGTAGACTGGAAAAAATATAGAACAGCACATAGCAATAAATTTCTAATGAATTTAGCTTCTAAAGTTGAAAGGGACCTTAAAAATCATCTGATCTTTAGTAGTATTAATATTTTATAGGGAAGGAGACTGAGATGAAATGAGGGACACAGGGACTTGCTTAAAATCACATAACCAGAGAATAGCAAAGGCGAGACCTGAAACTCACCTTACTGAAATCTATAGGATTTGAGATCTGGCAGAAATCTAAAGGTACTCTGGTCCAGGGTTTCTTCACTTTTTTTTTTTCAGTTATTCTGGTGAAGTCTATGGATATCTTCTCAGAATAACATTTTTAGATGGATAAAGATCATATAAAGGGTTATAAAGAAAACCACTTATATTGAAAGAGCAAAAATTATTTTAATAATGATTATCAAATTATTTTTAAGAATCAAGTCCAATGTTAAGAAGTGTTGGTTCTAATCCAACTCCCTTATTATAAAAATTAGGAAACTGAGGCTGAGAAGGTAAGTGGCATACTCCCAGTCACAAAAGGTATAAGTTGGAGAAATTGAACTCAGATCTTCAGACACCAAATCCAGTGTTTATTGAAGGCAGGAAAATCTAGGTTCAAATCTCACTCCTGACACTTACTAACTGAATGACTAGTGGCCAGTCATTTAATCTTTTTGAGCCTCAGTTTCCTCATTTGCAAAAAAAAAAAAAAGACAAGGGAAGATGCAGAAGGAATCATAATACCTGTAACAACTATCTTTCAGGATATTGTGAGAGATAGCAAAGGGTTAAGTTTCCACAGAACTGCCAAAAATTACTGAAGAAAAAACTACTGATAATAAATGGTGAGAAACAGTAAGGAGTTGAGCTTCCAGAGAAGTGCTAGACATTCCTAAAGTAAGATAAAGGAAGTTAGCAGGCAGCAGGTGGACCCAACCAAACACAAGTCAGACAAAGGCCTTTTCAGACCAGGATAAGGACTATGACGAAGGGAGGTATCTGTGCTAACTAACAGTATGAAGTTCTTATTTTCCCTATTCAGGACTCCCCCTTCCTAAAGAAGGGCGGAGTCCACTTCTGGCCAGGGATGTTAAATTCCTCTGAATTTCTCCTCAATAAACTTCTTTTGATACCCAGATTTTGGTATCAATTGTGTTTGTGTTTCTAACAGTAATCATAAGGCTCAAACAAGATAAAGTATGGGAAATGGGTTGCAAACTTTGGGACACTATATAAATGTCAGTTATTATTACAGGTTTTTAAATATTTGTTGGTTAACTGCAGAATAAAAAGGACTTGGTTAAGCCTATATTATGTCCCAGAAACTGTGCTGAGTGTTAGGGACACAAATATAAAGAAATAGTCCGTGCCTTCAAGGAGTTTATATTTGTAGCACCCTCTATTTGTTAATTCCCCCATTCTCATTCAAACTAGGAGTCTGGGGCCCCAGGAGGCTATTACTAGTTATAGATGTCTACTACTGTTTGTCACTGCTCCCATCCTGTGTGCAACCTACTGATCATCCATTAGGCAGCCAGAGCTAATCAACTTTTAAGAAGAAATATTTAGAAAATATATATAGCAAGGACAATTGTTATAGAAACATCTTCCTCAAACTAGAGACATACTCTCTCATCACACACATAAGGTCCTTAGAGAGAAGCAGCTCAGACTGAGAGAGCTCATGTAGCCAGAAGACAACCTTACAGCTCTTGGCTTTTGGAAGTTCTTTTCTCCCTCCACAGAGTCCTCACAAAGTTACCCTAAAGGAGGGTGAGGACCCTGAGGCCTCGAGGCCACATGTGGTCCTCTAGGTCCTTAAGTGTATCCCTTTAACTGAATCTAAACTTCACAGAACAAATCCCCTAGATAAAAGCAGTTGTTCTGTAAAACTTGGACTTAGTCAAAAGGCTGCTTCCAAGGACCTAGATACTTTGATACAAGATACTTTGAAAATATTGCTCACTTCTCAGTTCCCTAGTCCTGCTTCCCTCTGCACCACACAGGTCAGATTCTGAAACTTGCAGTGTTTCCTTCTGCCTTCTCATTTACTCTCTCTTGGCATCTGGATGAATGCATATTTTGTTACTGGTCCAGTCTATTCAGTAACACGGTCGGGGATGGGGGTGGGTGGATGGTTAGGGTGACAGGGAGTATGACAATCCCTTTATATCACTCTCCCTGCCGCCTTCTCCCCCAGTAGAGGTACAAGGGAACTATCTGGTCAAGGTATTCCCTGAAGCTTGACAAATGTCTTTTTAGAATCCCTTCTCTGAGGTATGTCTATATCTGTATCTATATGGAAACAGAGACAGAGATAAACAAAGACAGAGACAGAGACAGAGACAGGCAGAGAGAGAAAGAGAGAGATGGGGATAAGGATAGGAACAGCAATAGGTATACAGGTAGGGATATATCCAGAGATATATCTAATCCTTTCAACCAATATCAATACATTTTCGGTGCGTCCAGATACATCTAATTTCATCCAGTGGCTCCAAAGCACTTCCCTCCTCTCAAACTGAATAAAGAAAATTGACTAAAGACTGGTTCTGTACTTAGTTTATGCCTACAATTGACTCAATTGAGAAGTCTGTATCTTCTGTGTTTAATTGTGTGGGGCAGACTCCCACTCTTACGTATTCTAATAGAGTAAATCAATACATATAGCTGAGTGGTGGTCAGGAAAGGGAGTTTTGGTCTGGTGAGACACAGAAAGAGCCAATGGAAAAATAGAACAGTCAATTGACACACCCTTTCCAAAAGCGATGGTATTGATGCCGTGCTTTGATTTGCCCTGAACAAAAGGTAGAAAACACTTGATGGTAAAACATATGGCAACATGACCTGGGTGGACTGGCGTATGGAATGTGAAGCATGGTCTGGTCTGGAGATTCCTACGTAAAGTAGGCTATGCACTCACTCAGCTCCCAATCAAAGTTCAGCCACAGGACAGGAATTCCAAAGCTAAGCAGATTGACAGGTGATGGTAATGGTTGCAGCTTAAAAGTGATGCTTAAAAGCCAAGAGGCCAGGTAATGAACTGAACTTTGTGGCAAATTTAGACTTTGCTGGCGTAACTGGGGATATGAGGACTGGTGTTCAGTTTTTTAAATTTAGGAATTCCCTTTTCCTAGTTTATCCAAGGATGATTAAGAGATTTGCCTCTGAGAAAGATCTTCGCCCTAAATAATGTCATGCCAGATTGTTAAATTGACAATGACATATAAAACTGCCGAGAGAAACTAAATATTTGTATTGACGAATTAGTGCATAGTCTGACTAAAAGGAAATTCTACTTGGGAAATTGAGATAATATCAGAAGGTTGCTCTGTGAGCATAGAGCCAGAATAAAAGAAGATGGATGAACTTAATGGATAGTGCTATCAATGATAGTCTGATATATTTTAATCTTCATCATCAGTACTTACCTGCTCAGCAGACCAGAACACTCATGTCACCCTACTGGAGGACCCATAGACAGGGCTGAATTAGCAATGGGAAATTCTCCAATTTGCCAAAAATATTATGACATAGAAACCAAAGAACTTCCGAATTTGCATGGACCTCAATGACCATCAAGGCTAACTCATACCTAAAAAAGAATTCTGTCTATGAAACATCTAATAAGTAAAAATTTCGTCTTTTCTTTAAGACCTCCAGTGAGATAGGATCCCATACCTCTCAAGGCATCCTGTTCCGACATGGAACAGCCCATATTATTAGAAGTTTTCCTGACATCAAGCCTAAATGTGCCTCTTTCCAACTCCCAGTTTTTTAACCTAGTGCTATCATCTGGGGCCAAGCAAAACAAGGCTCATCTTTCTTCCATGTGACAGCCCTCCTTTTCTTCCCTATCTTACGGAAAAAAGAAAGGTACCTATGCTAAATCAGTTGGATTAATACAATAACATTCTTGACCATGGGTAAGATTTGTCCATTTTCCTACCAAGAAACATTCAAGAGTTATTAAATATAACTACAAAACACTCTTTAGAGAAATAAAGGAAGACCTTTCTGACTCCAAATTCAGCACCCTTGTCACTATCTCTAATTTGCTGAACAAAAACCATTTATATTCTCTTCCCTTTCTTCTCATTCTCTAAAACAACCCTTCCAAACAAGGAATCACCAGGCTTCTATAATAAGCACTCAGATGACTCCATCTATGATATTTCAACTTTTCCCACAGTGCCTGATATAGTATATTCCTATAGAAGGTGGTCAATGAACATGTATGAATGAATTAAGAGATAGAGGAATGAATGAATTAATAAATGAATGAATGCATGAGTGGACAAAAAAAATTAAGTGCTTATTATGCACAAAACTCTATGCTAAACCCCAGTGATATAAGGAGAAGAATAAGATGGTCCCTGCTCTGAGTGTACTAATGGAGGAAAAAACATATCTAGAAGGTTTCAGCTGAAAGTCAGATGAAAATGTTCCACGGACCTCAGGATGCAAGGGCAAAGCAAATGACAATGCCTTTTCTTTAATGTCATTTCCACTGATAAAATCCTATTGGTTTCTAACTTTGAAGTATTTGACAGTGGAAGGGAGTTTGGTGGTAAGAATGTTCTTTTCTGGGTCTGTAGCCTGTGCAGGAGCAGTCTCCAGGCTGCATCCCCACAGGATGATGGTTGAAGGCACTAAGTTGTAGGCATTTCTATTCTCAAAGATCTTGGATTCAGGGGTCTAGCCTATCCACATGAGGTCTGAGGGGAGTGAGGAGCCAAGGGAGTAGTAGTGATGGTAGTTTGACTTGACTGGTACATACTGCCTTCTATCTCTCTCTCAGGATCCTCAGCTCCTTTAGCTGGTAGACTTTGCCTGGCCTGTGGGTGGCAGTGGGTTGGCATTAGTGGCGATGTCTGGCCCCTTTCCCAGATGATGGCTATCATGGCTGGGCTAGAAGCAGGAGCTGCAGATCTGGGGAGAAGCAAGCCACTCCAGGGCGCTTACTCTTTTCTTATAGGGGAAGACCCATGAAGGACATGAGAGCTGTGGTCAGACATAAACAGTCAGGTACAAGATAGACAAGGACAATACACTTGTTCTGCTTGGCTCCAGAGGATGGTATGAAAAGCAACAAAAAATTGCAAAGAGGTGAATTTTAGCTTGATACAAGGAAAAACTTCCTAACAATTAGGGCTATCCAAAAGTGGAAAAGTTTACTTTTGGAGGTAGAGGGTTCCTTCTAATGCTGGAAGTCTTCAAGCAAAGACTGGATGAGCATTTATGAGAAATGTGTGTGGTTGGGTCAGGTAGTGGTGTTTCCTCATCATAGGATCATGAAATCTTTGATTTAGAATAAGAAGGGACCTTAGAGGTCATCAGATCCAACCTTCTCATTCCATGAAGAAGGAAACTGAGAATGAGAGTGACTTGCATTCCATATTCGGGTGACACAATGACTAAGTGTCTGAAGCAGGATTTGACCCTAGATCTTTCTGACTCCAAATGTTATAGAGTATATTCTTATTCATGTATGATTTGGACTAGATAGCCCTGAGATCCTTTTAAGTCTGAGAATCTGTATTTCTATGATAATTAAGGTTAAAAAAAAATGAACAAGTCTTTTATCCAAATAATCATTTTAATAAGGTTTTCATATCGCTATTATATCCCAACAAACATCTTCCCTTTAACCCTCCCATTAAATTCTTCATTATAACAAAGAAAAATGGGGCAGGAGGAAACAGAATATGCAAAATAAACAAGATGAGGGTTTTTAAATAGAGAAATGGCACTTCTATTATATAGGGAGATTAATCTGGGACCACATAAGAGATGGACTGAAGAAGAAGGAAGAGAGCAGAATAGTAATACAACAGAATCACAGACTTGGAGCTGAAAGGAACCTTAGGAGCCATCCAGGCCAACCTCCTCATGATAGAAATGACAAAACTGAGTTTAGGCCCAGAGACTTGTCCAAGACCCACCAGTAACAAGTTGCAGTGCTGGGATACGAACTAATATCTTCCAACTCCAAATCCAGAAAACTTTCCACTGAATCACTAGTTACAAAAAGAATGAAATAGTGTATGGGAGAAGTAAGGAGATCCTGTATTGGAATAGGGACAATGCTGTTGCATAGATAGAATTTATAGGAAATAGAACTTTGTTGGATATAGGAGAGGTAGGGAGACGTCAAGCTCGGTTATTGAAAAAAATGGTGGTGCCAATGAATAGTTAATATTTCTATAACACTTATTATGTACCAGGCACTGTGCCAAGCACTTTGCAATTATTTAAAAACTTGATCCTCACAACAACCCTGAGAGATAGGTACTCAGTTATCCCATTTTACAGAGGAGGAAACTGAGGCAAAAAAAAGGGTAAGTGACTTGCCCAGGGTCACATAACTAATAAATGTTAGAGTGTAACAAATCTGAGAAAAGAAGAGGATTTTGGGGAGAGAAAGATTTTGGAATCACAGGGACGCAAACTTAGAGCTGGAAGGTATCCTAGGCACCTAGTCCATTCTGTTTATTTTACAGGTGAGAAACTAAGTCCTAGACTAGTGAAGGAACTAGCCCAAGATCATACACACAGCAAGCCCAGGATTCAAATTCAGGTGCTCCCACTTCAAACATAGCATTCTTTTCACTATCCCCACTTTGCTTCTGTTGAGCTGCTGGAAAGAGTAAGAGCGTGGAATGGGAGAGGAGGATTCCATTCTTCCAGTCATTCCATGTACAGCTATTGTAACTGCCAATGGAATCTGAAGAAGATGGATAGAGATTTTGTTATCACTGACAAAGGATCATGACAACATTATTAATATGGAAATTGGTTGAATGATAACTACACTTGTATGACAGGCATTTTTTTTTTCCCAGTGGTTCCTTCATGATTTAATCCATAGGATAAACCTGGTTTTCAGTCTTGCTTCAGAAGGAAATATTTTAAATCCCTGACTCACAGAACTGAATTTACATACCCAACCCCACAGAGAAAATTACTGCACGTGGCTTAACAGACCCTACAGGGAAATGTAATTTTTTTTCTGGAAATGCACTAAAAATAGAGTGTAATAGGCCTACTACAGATGCCAGAGGCAACAAGAGTGAAGATGTTAGTTTTAAGGCATGAATTTGTTATTAAAATATTGAGTCTCTTCTGTGGTCTTGAGAAGAAAAAAATTGATTTTCTGAATAGGGGTATAAAACATGCCAGGAAATAACTTCTGAGCAAAGCAAAAGCAAATCAAGAACTCTGATGTGACAAAAGAACCCCAATCTATCCTATGTGACTCTATTTATGGAAGCCAGGAAGCCTTTCCTAAACCAATTGTACATTTACTCTCATATGTATTTCCTCCTTCTACCGATCAAAAAGACCAGGATGTAAGTAAAAATGGAACTAAGATTAACTCCTTTAGTTCTAGGCCTTAACAGTTCTTTTGTATTTCTGGATAGTCTCTAAAGTTCCTTCCAACCCTGACTTCCTATGTTCTAAGGTCTCTCCCAGTTCTAAAATTCTATTTTATGTTCTTGCTCCCCACTGCTGCTACCACCATCCCTAAACACAATTCAACAAAAATTTATTAAGCACCTACATGGAACAAAGTATTTCATCATCTTTAATCCTTTGAGGTCTGTTAGAGATGGTTCTAAAGCTAGCACTATCTCAGTCTAGGTTCAATATTGGGACCAAATGAGACACTCCCAAGGTTTGATTTGCCCTAACACAGCAAGGATATGAAACAAGAATAGAGTGGCACTTAGCTTTTCTGCATATTATCTCCACATGGAAACTCATCTGGTCATTAGGGCAGGACATAGTGAGGGACATGGTCTTCACATGATCTTCGGAAATATACCAAGACTGAGAGATGCTGTCTACCTGTAGTGACCATGCTTTTAGGGAACCAGGGAGCTGCATCAGAGAAGCCAGGGCCAGAGAAGAGTTTTATCTCCTTTTAGGAAAAGTTAATCCCTATCTATAGAGGGAAGGAAGAGGGACTTGGGCCTACCCTGTGTTATAGGTGGAGGGAAGGAAGATGCATCTGGGAAATGCTGCTAAATATTAGTCTTGCATCACAAGGTCCATTAAATCTACTTGTGCTTCTCTCTCCACATTCTTGCTACTGTTATCTACTAAACTCCAAGTCAATTTTCTTAATTTTTTCATTTACTTTAGTCCTTGATTCATGGTCTTCCTGCCCACCCCATTCTCTATCACCATCTGTAGATTTCAGGATTCATGTTGACAATCCCTTGGACAACTTTTGCACACAATTCTTTATGAAGACCTTCACCATCCACTTCAAATATATTCTATCACAGTTGGATTGGAGCAAGGAGAAACCAGAAGGAAGGAAACCAAGTAAGAGGCTATTACACTAAAGGTACAGGTAGGAGTTGATGAGGATGTGAACTATGGTGGTAGAGACAACAGCAAAGGCTCAGGAGATGGTGTGGAGGTAGAAACAACACAACCTGAGAAGTTATTGAATAGGAGAGCATTAGGAAGAAAGAAAAGCTCAGGGTGATTGGTTGATTGTGCAAGTTCACATATACTGTTATTTTGCTAAATGGCTCCCTCAACAAGAAGCAAGTTTAGAGAAGGGACAGGTGTAGGAAGGAAGATAGGCTTATGTTTTGGGCACGGCGAGTTTGAGATGCTTGAGAGACACCCAGGTAGAGATGACCAACCAGCAGTTGGCGATCCAAGTCTAGAGCTCAGGAGAGAAAGTAGGACTGGATACATAGATCTGAGGGTCACATACAAAAAGCCATCATCCAGATATAATATACCAAAGACTACTTTTTATCAGGAAAAAGAAAATTCTCTGCTTACTAGCTAAGGACTCCATTTTCTATCCTTTCTCTCCACATCTACTCACAAAGTTCCCATATCTTAAATGCTACCAATTTTCTTTCATACCCCTAAGGATCTGTGTCTCAAATGGCCCTCAGAGTGTCCTATTGAGTTCTATTAATAGAAACATTAATAGAATTATTCATTATCTTTTCAGCTGCCTTGCTCACACATACCAAGACCACAGCAATGATGTTTACCTCAGACATCCACAAAAATAAAGAATCAAGAGGAAGGTGAAGCACTATTATGCTACCTATCATATTTCCATTTATATTATACTTTTTTTATCGACTTGCTATTTTATTTCTTCAAATTCATATGATCATAATCTCTATAGAGATGTCTTAATACATGAGTTATTTTTTTTTTCCTTCCCTCTTATTTTGTGGTTTCCTACAGAAGATTGGTCATTTGATTTTGAGAAATGAAATTCCCAAGAATCTTGGGCTAAGGCAAGTGAAAGTGTCTGGAACTCAGATCTAATCACTGGTGTCCACCACTTGTGTCTCCTCACGCATACCACATTCTTTCCCAGTTCCCCGACTTTGCTCATGGGGCATTATGTACCTGCAACATTCACTCCCTCCTTTCTGAATCTTATCTCCCCTTTAGGGCCTAGTTTAAGTTTTACCTTCTCCATGAAAAATTCCCTGACTTCTATAACATTTATCTTCTGTAACACCTCTGTGCATTTGATCAGACGAAGCCGCGTATTACCATTCGTCAGATCTCTGCATATATGTCCCATCTCAGTAAAATCATAAATTCCTTAATGGCAGATATTACTGTTTCATGACTACTATATTCTGAGTCATAGATTATCAGAGTTTGAAGGGACCTTGCAGATCTACTCTAATCCAAGGCCTTCATTTGACAGAAAAGAGAATGAAAGCCCAGAAATTTAGCCAAGATCACGTATTTTGCTAGTGACAGAGTTGGAATTCTTGATCTCTGAATGAGTACTAGATCTGGGATCAGAAAACTGAGGTTCAAATTCTGACCTGTATAACCCTGAGCAAGTCACAACGTCTCTAGATCTGAATTTTCATTTCTATAAAATAGCAGTGTTGGATAAATCATCTCCACAGTCCCTCAAGCTCTAAATATTATGATTCGGGTTCAAATTATGCTTGTGCCACCTCTACAATCTATGTGTCCACTCCCTTTACCTCTATTTCCTCATTTGTAACATAGGAGCTATGAACAAAACAATCTCAAAGGTCCTTTGAGTTCTAAATCCAAAGATCTTCAGCTCTTTCCACAATAACACAGTTATCTATTTTTACCTTGTTCACCAGTTAGCCCTGGACTGAGCAAACACTTGTTAAATTGAACTGAAGTGAATTGAATCTGGCAAAGGGCATCTCAGGAACTGACAAAGATTTGGACATTCAAAACTACTATACTCTTTTTCTGGTGTTCTGCCAAATACATTGACAAGCAAATAAGTAACCTTTAACTGGGTAGTTCTTAGAAGGAATGTGTTCACACATTCAGAATTCACTTACCCCAGTCTTCTCCTGGAGATGATTTAGCCACTGCTAAATATCATAGACTAATGAGAAACGTGGAATTAAATGAGACTGGGGGATGGGGATGAGGTGGAGAGGAGAGAAGAGTGGGGAATAATGAAGGGGGCTGGTGCCCACTGGGGTGTATAATGGAACTAAAGATCAAATTAAGAGGTGGCTTTGTTTTCAATAATTATGCAATGGTTGGTTAATTTTTTCGAGACACTGAACGGGGCTTCCCATGGGCTACACTAATTGATTCTGTTGATTACATTTCTTACTGCTGTCTGGAAATGTCTTTTCGGACAACCTGCTGACTCACTTTATAAAACATTCCTTTATACGCTCACTCACTCACACACACACACACAAACACACACACACACACACACACACACACTTTTTTTTTCTCTCTCTCTCTCTAATTGATGGGTTGAGGCTGAGGGTGGTGTTTCTGGGAGTTGAGTGATTCTGCTGTGGGAGGCTAGCCCTGCCTTTTTTGGTGCAAGGGAAACAGCCCATACATTGGTACATGAGACAGAAAAATAGAATAATAACAAGGAGGGGGGAGAACTGAGGATGGGCAGCAGAAGGGAAATTGGATCTCTTTTTCAGCTTTTTGTCACCAAGGCACTGCTGGCATTCAATAGTGATCACTTTTAGCTTTTTGTACTGATAAAGAATCAGGGATGTGAACCTTGAGACCTGGGTTCAAATCCTGATTCTGATATGGCTTTATCTGTATGGCTTTTGGCAAGTCATTTAACTTTTCTGGAACTCAGTTTCCTCATGTTATGAAATGGGGGAATTGAACTAGATTAGAATTGAACTAAGGTTCCTTTCAGGTCTAAATTTATGAGTCCATGAGTTTATGATCCTCTGATCTCTGCTCTTCCCAAAAGGAACCAACACCTTACTGCCTGGATTTTATCCTCAAACAAATGAGGGATAGCCTCTTGTAATTGTAATAATTCTAATTATTATTAAATGTAACAATAATTATGACATCCCTGATTTTATAGCATCCCTCCAAGTTTACAAAGTACTTTATACGCATTACCTCCCTTGATCTTTGCTCATATTTCCATAGTACTTTAACAAAGATATCACTGCATAGTGGATAGAGAACTAGATCTTGAAGACAGAAACAGCTAGATCCAAGTTCTGTCTTCTGACACATACTGGCTGTGTGACCTTAGGCAAATCACCCAACAATTGTCTAAGATCATAAGTTGCTAATTTGCATTGGTGGAGGGAGTTTCCTCATATGGGAGTTCCATATACCAATGAAATCACAGGTCTAGATCTTTTCCCTTTAAGATTTACAAAGAGCTTTTCTCACGACAGTCTTGAGGTAGGACAGTCCTACTATTGCCACTTTATAAAGGAGGAGGCTGAGGCTCAGGGAACTAGCATGACTTTTTTATTCCAGTAAAATACTTGATGAAGTCTTTTATGTTACCCTTGTTGATAAGATGCAGGGATGTGTGGTAGACTATAGTAGCTAGATGGATTTGGAATTAATTGATTGTCAGGATGCAAATAAACATTGTTAATAAATTAATGTTGACTTGCAAGCAGGATTCTAGAGAAGTGGTGGCCCAGACAGTTTTCTTTGGCCTTGTGCTTTCTAACATTTTTGGATGAAGGCATAGATGACACATTTGCCAAATTTGCTAATAACACAAAGCTTGGAGGGATAATTAACACACTGGGTGAAAGAATCAGGGTTCCAAAGTATCTCAACATGTGAATTCAAACCCAACAAGCATTTATTAAATACCTGCATCATGTAAGACACTGTTCTAGGTACTGAAGACAAAAAAACAAAAACAAAATAATCCCTGTCCTTGGGAAATTTACATTCTTTATACAATGGCATAGTTAGAAAACCCAAAATATTCAATAAAAAATATGAATCAAGATAATGATAGCTTAAGCAAGATAGTGGGATTGAAGATAAGCAGAGAACAATCATTAGTCTTTCTATATCCCACTAATACAAGAAAAAATTGGTAGAGAAATATTTGTAATAATGGGGAACATAACACATATGACCAAGACATACAGAAGATCAATGTAAACATGATTACAATATAATTTTAATAGAAATTGAGGATTTTAAGTGCAAAGATTTTAATCTCATTAGACAAAATTTAAATTCAAAAAATCAATTTCATAAACATAAGATAGGAAAAGTATGACTAGGTAACAATTTACTTGAAAAAGGTCTAAGGTTTTTAATAGATGGCAAACTGGATATGAATCAATGGTATGATCATCAGTCAAAAGGCTATGTGAACAAAGGCTGAGTGTCCTTAACAAAGAAGGGAACAGTCCTACTGACTACCCGAATCAGATCATATTTAAACCATATTCAGTTCTGATACCACTTTTTAGGAAGGATATTCAACTGAGAAGCTCCTAGGAAGGGTAATCAGTACTGCAAAGGGCCTTGAAATCAAGTATAACAGCAAGTACTTTAGCATACCCAAGTTGGCTGCTAGCACAGTTTCTTTGATCTGCTTTCCTAAAGGAAAGTCACTTTAAAGGGGTTGACAATCTTTAATTAAACATATATACATACATATATATGGATATATATGTATGTATGTATGTGTGTGTGTGTATGTATATATAAGTGCACTTAGTTCAGGAGAAAAAGTCAGTACCTTGAACTCCAGAAAATACAAACAGAAATTACAAGCAGACAAAAATACAGACAGAGAAAATAACAAAATTCAACAGACCAACAGACAGGGCTTCTAGCTGTCTGACCATTATATACATACATAATTAGTTACCAGAGAGAGAAGCACCAACATCTGGGTTTTCAAAGCTGGGGGGCTCAATGGTTACCCAGAGTCTCATCTGGTCAAATCACATAACTCTTCCCATAAGAGAGCCCCAGAGCAAAACCTCACCTCAGACTATATATAGCCTTCTTCAGGGTCAGGGGACATCACAACCTTCATGACCCACTGCCTAATTATTAAGTAATAAAAGGTGTGGACCTTCCTGATAAACAAGCCTCCCCCCCAATCAAGCCCCTTCTGTTGGGTTCCACTTGAGGCCCATTAAGAGGCAGAAAAGATCTTCAAATTCCCTTACCATTACATCAAGCCATATAAGGAACTAAGAAGGACTGGATATTTGTCTGACTTGTGTGTTGTTCACTACCTAACAGGACTGACAAGTGAAGGCTGGATGGGGCTTCTGGCAGGCAGCATTGTATACTGGGTAGAGTCCATATTCTGGAGTTAGGACGACCTGGGTCAAATACTATCTTCGACATTTACTAGTTATATAATCATTTATATTCTCTGAGCATCAATTTTCTCAACTATAAAATGGGGGTAGTAATACATAACTCACATAATTGTTTTAAGACTTAAAAGAGATTATGTATACATAATGCTTTGCAAATCTGGAAGCTATATAACTATAAAATTATATAAGTGTTAGATGTTATTAATATAGTGTAGAAGAAATTCTTGATACAGGTTAAACCATATGGTCTCTGAGCTTTCTTCCAACTTTGAGATTCTGTGATCTTATTTTGTTCAAGGTTACATAGCCAAAAAGTGTCAGAATGAAGATGACAAACTTCATCTTGCTACCTTCAAGATCCATATTCTTTCCACTACATCATATTGAGGTTAACACAGAGGTATGCTGGCACCAGTTCAAACCAGCTCACAAAAGTTGATTGTTAAATTTTCAGTGTGAGCATTTACATCTCAGATATCAGCAAACACTACAAATTATGACTTAATTTATTGCTTTGTTGATTGTCTAGACTTGAGAAAGTGATGTAGAAAGTGATAATAATGCAGATTAAATTGAAAAGTATGTCATGAGCCCTTTTTTGTTCAGGGAGCTGGTGGCTAAACATTTATCAACACACTATGAAAGGTTTAAAAACATTAAGTCACTTGCCCATTGTCACACAGATGGAAAGTATCAGATCCAGGACTCAATTCCAGACCTCTCATGGGAAGCTCATGCTCCTTCCACTACAGTGGTATAATGGAATCAGGACAAGGGTTTTAGGTCTGACTCTGCCACTATCTTCATGATCTTGGGCAAATCATTTCTAGATTTTTAGATCCCAGATCCCTCATCTAAAAAATAAGGGAGTTTTTTAAAATTTTCTTCAAGATCATCCCTATGTCTAACATTCCCTCTCCCATGGTCTAAGGGTCCTGTCAGCTCTGATACTCTATATTTTATCATTCCTTCCAGCTTTTACATTCTCTAATCTGTGTTCCAAGATTCCTTCCTGCTTTCCTAATCTCTGGATTTTAAGTAGGCAGAGGGACATTAGCTGTTAATCTAGTTGGGCTCATAAGAAACTATGGTCCCGCCATATTACCTACATCCCATGCATCCTCAGTAAGAGTCTTTGATCTCATTCAATCATTCTCCCAAATGGCCCTGTTATGTTCCATCTCTAGCTTCTGAAACACCAAGATTAGGAACAATGACAGAAGGAGAGATTCAAGTCTCTGTCAATAAAGCAGGAACTTCTCAAAGTGACCCTCATTTTGTCAGCTGGGCAAAAGCCACAGGGATAAGAGGTAAAATCCTCCTGCTGTTGCCCATTTCCTGCTTTCTGTGATCCTTATTTGGGCCCTGAACAGATGTAAAATCCCTCTTGGCTGCTCCCTTGAAGAAAAGAAGGGAACTTCTGAAAAAACCAATATCTCAGAATTCTTAGCCTCCTACCCCAGCCACCTCCTGAATGAATTTAATATAAAATAATGTATATGATAGTTATTTGTGTTCATGTCACAGAATACCTGAAATAAGATTTTGAGATGGAAGGGACCTTAAAATAGAGTATCATAATATCTAGCCCCTTATTGTACAGATGAAGAAATTGCTGTATTTGCTTTGTCCTTCATTTTCAAAGAGGCCTGTGAATCAGGGAAATGATGATATGACTTGCAGTTGACTTTGATTTAAGTGAGGAAATTAAGGCCTAGAGAAGGGTAGAAGAGACCCAAGGAGTCATCTAGCCAAACCCCTAATTATGTAGCAATCTCTACTATACATCCCAAAATTAGACATCCAGATTTTATTGGAAGATCTCCTAACAATGGGAACTTCCCAAAGCAGCCCATTCCATTTATGGACAATTTTAATGGTTAAAAAGTTTTTCCTTGAAAGGAACCAAAAATCAGCCAGTCTCT
>CM053585.1:187681537-187693185 GCA_028646515.1 Pseudochirops corinnae | reverse complement strand
AGCAATAAAGAGAAGAAAAAGAAATTGAAGAAATCAAATTAGGCAGAGAAGAGATGAAGCTATCACTCTTTGCAGATGATATGATGATATACTTAGAGAATCCTAGACAATCAAGTAAAAAACTACTTGAGCTAATAAACAAATTTGGCAAAGTTGCAGGATATAAAATAAACCCACATAAATCCTTAGCATTCCTATATATCTCTAATAAAATCCAACAGCAAGAGATAGAAGGAGAAATTCCATTTGAAGTTACTATTGACATTATAAAATATTTGGGAATATGCCTGCCAAAACAAACCCAGGACTTATATGAACACAATTACAAAACACTTTTCACACAAATAAAATCGGATCTAACTAATTGGAAAAACATCAATTGCTCATGGCTGGGTCAAGCTAATATAATAAAAATGACAATCTTACCTAAATTAAATTACATATTTAGTGCCATACCAATCAAGCTACCAAAAAATTACTTTGTAGAGCTAGACAAAATAGTAGCAAAATTCATCTGGAAGAACAAAAGGTCCTTATATCAAGGCAACTAATGAAAAGAAATGCTAGGGAAGTCGGCCTAGCCATACAAGATTTTAATCTATACTACAAAGCAGCAGTTATCAAAACTACCTGGTACTGGCTGAGGAATAGAGCAGTGGATCAATGGAATAGGTTGGGTACATGAGACTCAGCAGCCAATGACTATAGTAATCCACTGTAAGACCCCAGTTTTGGGGATAAGAATGCACCATTTGACAAAAACTACTGGGAAAACTGGAACACAGTATGGCAGAAATTGGGCATAGATCAATATCTAACACCGTACACCAAAATAAAGTCAAAATGGGTGCATGATCTAGGTATAAAGGTTGATACCATAAGCAATCTGAGAGAGCAAGGGATGGTTTACCTGTCAGATCTATGGAGCAGGGAAGACTTCATGACAAAACAAGAGTTAGAGAGCATTACAAAATGCTACCTGGATAATTTTGATTATATTAAATTGAAAAGCTTCTGTATAAACAAAGCCAGTGTTGCCAAGATTAAAAGGGAAGTGGAAAACTGGGAAAGAATTTTTACAACCAGTGTCTCTGATAAAGGCCTCATTTCTAAAATATACAAAGAATTGAGCCAAATTTATAAGAATACAAGCCACTCCCCAATTGATAAATGGTCAAAGGATATGAACAAGCAGTTCTCAGAAGATGAAATTAAAGACATGCTAAGAGGACAAAACAGCAAAATGATAAATGCTGGAGAGGATGTGGAAAAATTGGAATCCTAATGCATTGTTAGTGGAGCTGCGAACTGATCCAGCCATTATGGAGAGCAATCTGGAACTATGCCCAAAGGGCTATAAATAAGTACATACCCTTTGACCCAGCAATACCACTTTTAGGGTTATATCCCAAAGAGGTCAGAGAAGTGGGAAGAGGACCCATATGTACAAAAATTTTTATAGTGGCTCTTTTTGTGGTGGCAAAAAATTGGAAAACAAGGGGATGCCCATCAATTGGGGAATAGTTGAACAAGTTGTGGTGTATGGATGGAATGGAATACTGCTGTGCTATAAGAAATGGGGAGCAAATGGACTTCATAATAATCTGAAAAGACGTATATAAACTGATGCTGAGTGAGAAGAGCAGAACCAGGAGAAATTTGTACACAATCACAGACACAACGTACGTGTGACAACTAACCTCAATAGACTGGGCTCCTGTTAGCAATACAAGGTCATAAGACAACTCCAAAAGAATCATGACTCTTAAAGGAGATATCCATATCCGGAGAAGGAGATACAGAGTCTGAGTGCAGATTGAAACAAACTGCTTGCTCTGTTTCTTTTTCTTGTTTTGTTTTGTTTCCTCTTTCCCGCTGATCATTCCATCAGTTACAATCCTTCTTTACAACCTGACTAATGATTAATGGGAAGATATTTGCAGATCCTGTATCTGAGTGCATGTCGCCATGATGGGGGAGGGTGGGGCAGGGAGAGGAAGGGGGAGAAAATCTGGAACTCAAGGGACTGTGGAGCTGAATGTTGTAAACTAAAAGTAAATAAACCAAAACTTAAAAAAGAAAAATAAAACAAAAAATAAAAAACAAAATCCTTCTATCTCTAAATCCTGTGGTTTAAAAAAAAAAATAAACAAAAACAATTCCCATTACATTTTCCTGTTCCCTCACCCTTGGTCTCCATGTTCCTGTCTCCTTGTCAGAGAGGGATCTTTTGCAGGAACTATTTCAAAATACTTTTATTTTCTTTTGAGGGGAGAAAGTGAAGGATAAGAGCTTGAGTCCCATTTCACTTGTGCAACCTGATATCAAGCCAGGGGAAAATGAAGAAAAATAGCTCAAACCAAATGACAACACTTTGAGGGCTAAGGCCAATGACATCACAGCTGCCATCCTTGAAGCTGTTCCTGCCTCTGCAAAGTACAAAGATGATCACTGATAGGCTACATAGGCAGTCACACTGAATGCTCTTACTAAGACGCTCAAAATCATGGTATCAAAGAATGTCAAAACTGGAGGTGATCTGAGAACACAGAGAGTCAGATCTGAGCACTTTAGGAAGAAAGAATCCTTCAACTTGGAACAAAGAATGTCAGAGATGGAAGGAATCTTAGAACACAGATTTGCAGAGCTGGAAGGGCCGTTAGAATATAGAATACTGGATGTCAAAGTTGGAAGAACATATAGAATATCTGAGCAGGAAGAAACCTTAGGAGACTTTAGAAAACAGAATAAGTCTGAAAGACACCCTAAAGCAAAAATTATGGAATGTCAGAACTGGAAAGGACCTTAAAATATTGAACATATAATGTCAGAACTAAAAGGGACCCTAGAATATAGCATGTCTGGGGTGAAAACACCCTTAAGGTATATAAAGTTAGAGATTATTCATAGAATGCTCAAAAAAGATAATATGTATCAGGAACTTTACAAACCTTAAGTTCTACATAAATGTGAACTATTATTAACATTATCATTATTTTAAAACATATGAGGAAACTGAAACTTGGAGAGGATCCACCTGCCCAACTTTGCACAGCAAGTGAATGGGGCCCTGAAAAAACTTCCTGGAATAAATCAGAACCCACACTGTATATGCAATGAGGGTCCATTTCCAAAGGAACAAGGGAATGTGGAACTATGATATTTCTTTTTTTTTCTTTTTGCAGCAAAGCAATTGATGGGTACATCTGCCCTTGCCAGCAATAAAGCACTCCTCTAATTATCAGTTTGGAACTGAGTCCAAAATGCTATTTCCTTCCATTCTGAACACTATTGTAGTCTGAAAATGAAAGTCACTGGTCTCAAAAGACTCCACTCATTCAGAGCTGGGGGCACCCAGAGAGACAGCTCTTCAAGGGAAGTTGAATCACGAGTCACTAGCCAGGGATAGAGGCAGCCCAAGCTAAAATCATTCCACCCATGTATCTCTTTATTATTATAATCAGAAAAATGGTACCATTGTTATTCTTCAGCCTTTCATTCTCCCCTGCCTCAGGCCTGCAGATTGGTGTTTCTACCTAAAATGATGAATAGCCTTCTTTGGAAAAGGCCATCTACTATGGGAAGTCCAGGATGGTTTCATTTGGCCTCCATCACCTGCCAATTTTTCACCACATTTGGAAGGATTTGTCCTAAGATTTCACTACGATTAGCAGTGTAAGGCTGGCCTGAACCAACAAGCACAGTTCAGTTTATGGTGATATCAACCATTTCTCTTCTCCCATATCGCATGGAAGGACCGGGATCAATTGCTTCTGCTGAAAGGAAGACTGTCCCTTAGGTCATCTCCCTCTATCTATTGATGGAGTGCATGTATCGCTTCCTTGTGCACAAACAGATCATAGAATGCTGAAATGACAGAGACTGAAGGGAGAGGCAGTGTGGTACAGGAGGATAAGCACTCGATTTGGAATCAGAGGGTAAAAGTTTGAACCACTGGAAATCAGGCAGGACTGATAGGATTCACCTTCATTGATTCACTTGATTCATTTATTTTCCCCATTTTAAGAGAGAAAAGAAGCAGCAGCCGAAGCTCCAGGTCGTACAATGAGCATAGCTGAAGCCCAAGCAAGGACTCCACTCTCAGCCTCAGTTTCCTCATCTGTGCTCATTTCTGTGGTGTAAATGCTCACCCTACCCAATCGGTTCTCAGCCCACACCAGCTGGCTCCAGCATGCCCCTGCCCCCACCTGATTAATGTTGTGTTTGTCAGTACTCAGGGCTACCGGTCAACCCTTCCCAGACAGAGCTTTGACTGGGGATTGTGGGATTGTGTGGGGGGGTCTCCATTCCTTCCCACCTCACCCCATCCTGATCAGGCTTTCAGGTGCACAACTAAGATAAAAGACTGAGAAAACCTGGCCAAGACAGAAAGAAGATATTACCTGTCAGAGGTGAAAGGGACTGGTACCGGGGAGGAAACTAAGGCCCAGGTCAAAGAGCTGACTTGGTCAAGGTCACATGGCAGTCAGTGACCCATTTGGGAATTGAACCCAGGAGTTTCAGAATCACTGAATTTGGGAAGTGACAAGATGGTGGCATCAACCCATCCCAATGGAAGGCACAGGGTTAATGGCCATGAAATCTCTGCCTGAGGGTCTCCAAAGAGGTTTCCCACTCCACTGCCTCCTGGGAGAGATCTGTGAAGCCCTTTCTCCAGCTTCAGTGTTAGAGAGAAGGGGAGGGCTCCTGAGAAAGGAGAAAAGGAAGACTGTGGTCCCCGGTGAGAACTTTCTGTTCTCTGGGACTGTTTCCTCTTCTATAAAATGAGGGACTTGCCCCCGATGGCTGCTGAGGTCCCCTCCAGCTCTTTCTATGACCCAAACTGAGGCTGGTAGCATCCCGTGGGCAGACCCTGCCTTCATCTCCTCTTAGTCTCAGCTCTTGTTGGCTATTTGAGGAAATAAAGTCAACAGGTAGAAAATAAACTTACTTCAGTGGAAGAAAGACAGAGGACCAGAGTTTCTAGATTTAGAGCCGTGGGGGACCCAGAGGCCATCTAATCCAACCCTCAAGAAGGAGGCACATCTATGGATGTGTTGTCATTGTTGTTCAATTGTGTCCAACTCTTTGTAACCCAAATTAAGGTTTTCTCTTGGCAAAAATACTAGAATGATTTGCCATTTCCTCCTCCATTGGATTAAGGTAAAGAGAGGGTAAGTGACTTGCCCAGGGTCTCATCACTAGAAAGTGTCTAAGGCCAGATTTGAATTCAGGTCTTCCTGACTCCAGGTCTAGTACTCTATCCACTTAAGTCACTCTATCCACATAATACAGATGAGGAAATTGTGAATCATAGAGATTGACTGACTTACTTAAGGTCATTGTAATGATCAGGGAATTTGAACATCTTCCCTGCCCCTTAATGGGCCTCACTTGGAGTCCAACAAGAGAAGCTTGGTTAGGGAAAGCTTCTTTTTCAGGAAGGCCCACACCTTTTTTACTTTGTAAATAGGCAGTGGGTCATGAAGGTTGTGATGTCCTCTGATCCTGAAGAAGGGTATAGATAGACAGATAGACAGATGGACAAATAGATAGATAGATAGACAGACAGATAGATAGATAGATAGATAGATAGATAGATAGATAGATAGATAGATATGGATACTCTGAGGTGAGATTTGGCTTTGGGGGTCACTTATGGGAAGAGCTGTGTGATTTGGCCAGATGAGGCCATTGAGACACCCCACCACCACTTCCCACCCTGCCCCAGCTTTGAAAACCCAGATCTGGTGCTTCTCTCTCAGGTAACTAGTTATGTATGTAATGGTCATATAGCTAGAGGCCCTGTCTGTTGGTCTGTTGAATTGTGTTATTTGTCTGTATTTTTTGTCTACTTGTAATTTCTGTTTGTATTTTCTCTGAAGTTCAGGGTGCTGACTTTTCCCCCTGAACTAAGTGAATTATATGTGTGTGTGTGTGTGTGTGTGTGTGTGTGTGTGTGTTTGAGTGAAGTAAGATTGTTAACCCTTTTTGAGTTGCTTTCCTTTAGTAAAGCAGATCAAAGAATCTGTGCTAGCAGCCATCCTGAGTGTGCTAAGGTACTTGCTGTTGTAATCATATACATTGTTAGTGGCAGAGACAAGATTTGAACATAGGTCTTTTGACTCCAAGCCCAGGGCTCTTTCCATTTTATTATGGTGCTTCTCTGAGGAAGTAAGTATGGAGGGCATGTGGGTAAGGTGAGCAAGCATGAACA
This sequence comes from Pseudochirops corinnae, assembly GCA_028646515.1. Classification (NCBI taxonomy): domain Eukaryota; kingdom Metazoa; phylum Chordata; class Mammalia; order Diprotodontia; family Pseudocheiridae; genus Pseudochirops; species Pseudochirops corinnae. The sequence continues at coordinate 187,686,968 of CM053585.1, read as the reverse complement.
AAAGCCAAGAGGCAGACTTGGAAAGAACATGAGATCTGTAGCTCTAAGCTAAGTACTCAGAAGTCATCTGGTCCAACTCTCATTTTACAGATGAAGAAACTGAAGCCTTAATTGAATTAAACCAAACTTAACTGAAGGTTAAGTTTTCCAAGGATCGTACTGACTTAGATTCAAACTCAGGTCCCTCGATTCCAAATCTAGCACTTTTCCCTCTTTCTACATGGCTTGAAATATCACAAAAAGAGGACCTTGACAGAGTTGGAGGATCTCTGCTGGTAGCACCTGGGGAACTAAAGGTTCACAAAGGTGTGAATGACCTCAAATACTAGACTGAGAGACATTTAAAGGTGCCGAGCTTCCTATCACAACAGAGGACAGAATAAGTCCTCTGTTGCCTCAGCAGGCTACATAATATGTGGTTGTTTTCTCTTTAGCGCAACTAATCATTCACGTCAGTCACTTTGACCCTTCAAAACCCTCTAAGGGCTCTTAATTACTTAGACTTTGTGTTTCTCTCATATGTCTTCTCTGCTGCTGACCTCACTTCTCCCAAGACTGGCATGAACCCTGGGACTCGATGCTGACTCGGGTTTTGCCATGAAAGAGTCTGACCCAACATTCTTCCAAATGGGGCACCTCACAGACAACAAAGCACTGGGCATGGAGTCAGGAAGACCAGAGTCCAAATTCAGCCTCAGAAGTTTCCTAGCTGTGAGGCCCTGGGCAAGTCATTTAACCCCTGTCTGCCTCAGTTTCCTCATATGTAAAATGGGATTGATGATAATAATAGCACCTATCTCCCAGGGTTATTATAAGATCAAATGAGATAATAGATGTGAAGTGCATGGTGCCTGACACAAAATAGGTGCTTAATAAATGCTTTTTTTTTTTTTCTTTTTGGAGGGGGGAAGGCAGGGCAGTTGGAGTTAAGTGACTTGCCCAAGGTCCCACGTTTAGTTTTTGTGTGAAGTGTCTGAGGCCAGATTTGAACTCAGGTACTCCTGACTCCAGGGCTGCTGCTCTATTCACTGTGCCACGTAGTTGCCCCTTGTTTATTTTTTTTAATGAAGACATAAAAAGGATGTAAAATCCAAGTCATGGCACTAATCCCCTGTGTGGTCTTGGACAAGTCACTTCCCTTCTCTGAGCCTCAATTTCTTCAGCTATGAAGTGGAAGGATTCTATTAGGTAATCTCTACGATCCCTTCTAAATTTACAACATCCTGTGACTGTATGAATTGGAGCAAGAAGATGTCAGATGTGAGCAAGAGATGTGAAAGGACGTGACACTGCCAGAAACCTAAAAAAGGTCTGCACAAAAAAGCACAGCCCGGTTGCACCCCACAAAATGTGTCCTATTAGATCACATATACCTTAAGTGCAGAGACAGTGCTTATTTATCTTGGGGTCACCCTCTCTGCATAGCATTTGCCCCCAAATACAGTAAGTGCTGAAATTTGAGGGTTTTGAAATGTGTTAGTCACAGGATCACAGATTTCTAGCTGAAAAGGACTTCAGAGGTATTCTATCCAACCCCTTTGTTTTACAGATAAGGAATCTAAGGCCCAGAGAAATTAAGTGACTGGTCCAATGTCATATGTATCAAGTAACAGAGGCAAGATTTGAATTCAGATCCTCTGCCTCCAGAACCAGTGCTCTTTCCATTGAATCATATTACCTCAGTCCTTTGAAGATAGGATACCTAAAAGTCCTTCCTACCTCTGTTATCCTATAAAAATAAATCACCTTTGGGGGCGACTAGGTGGCACAGTGAATACAGCACTGGCCCTGGACTCGGGAGAACCTGAGTTCAAATCCAGGTTTAGACACTTAACACAAAAACTAGCTGTGTGACCTTGGGCAAGTCACTTAACCCCAATTGCCCTGCCTTCTCCCCTCCAAAAAGAAAAAAAAGAAAAAAATCACCATAACATACTAAATTTTCTAATCTAGTCTCCACTCAACTGCCAGAGTTATTTTGCTAAAGTGCAGGGCTCCCCATATCATCCTTTCTATTCAATAAACTGTTGTTGTTAAGTCATTTTCCAGTTGTTTCCAACTATCCATGACCCCATGTGTAGTTTTCTTGACAGAGATACTGGAGTGGTTTGCCATTTCCTTCTCCAGCTCATTTTACAGATGAAGAAACTGAGGCAAACAGGTTTAAGTGACTTGCCCAGGGTCATACAGCTAACAAGTATCTGAGGTCAGATTTTTAACTCAGAAGCCTTCCTGACTCCAGGCCCAGCACTCTATCCACTTTGCCACCTATCAGCCCCCCAATAAACTGTAGTGGTGCTCAATTATCTCCAGCATCAAATAGAAAATCCTTTATTTGACATTTAAAGTCCTTTACAAGCCTGCCCTTTCCTGACTTCTAGAAAGTCTTTACTCCCCTCCACATACTCTAAGATTGAGTTATACTGAATATGTTCTTCCTCGTGTATAACACTTCCTCTCCCAGCTCTGCCTTTTCACTGATTATCCACCATTTCTAGAACATTCCCTCCCTATCTCCACCTACTCATTTCCTTCAAGTCTCAGTTCAAAGACTTTGGTTCACAGGACACCTATCCTGGTCCTCCCTATGCCACTTTCCTCTGCAAGAGCCTTCCCTCTGCCATTACCTCCTGTTTTATTAAATGTACAAAGGTGTTTAAATGTTGATTTCCTCATGAGAATGTGGGCTCTGTATACATAAACAGAAAGAAAAACCACATGCAAAAAATCAGAAGAAAATGTTGCAAAATTAAAAAGCAAGGCTTGAAAGAAGAGAGATGAGAAGATACTCCCACTCTACCCCTTGGTAGAGGTGAGAGGCCCCTAAGTGTTGAATATTGTGTATATTTTCAGACTTTTTTGATATATTGAGCAGTTATGCCGATTTTTTTTTCGTCTTTTTCTTTGTTTGTTAAAACAAATATTTGTTCTATGGGATACTTCTCTGGAAAGGGGAGGAGAAAGGATATTTATTTATTTAGAATTAGAAGTCAAGGTCCTTAGCAAAGTGGGGATAGAAGGTGCCTTGGGAGGGATACTGGGGAAAACTATAGTGATGGCAAAAGGCATCAATAAAAATTTATTTGCAAAAGAATATAAGCTCCTAGAGAGCTCCCAGAAGCCAAGGACTTGATGGTAGCCCCTCTTTGTTACCCCAGCTTTTGGCATGGTGCCTGACATCTAGTGAGTTCATAATAAATGCTTGTTGACTGACTGACCAACTGGCAACTGCTACCTATCTCCCCACCGAGGTTCCCATGTGGCCTGTACATACAAGATCCTCTGTTCATTGCTTCTGGGTTTGTTCTGTTCCTGATTTAGGTAAAGGAGTATTAGAGAATTCTGGTGCTAGGAAGCTCAAATCCATGCCAGGATTTGCATGGGTGAGGCAGCAATCAATTCCCTGAAAAGTAGCCTGCTGGAGGCAACCCAGTGGCAGAAACCAACAACAACATGACCACCATCCATGCCACAGTCAGAAGCGAACTTGGTAGGTGAATACTTCGTAGAAACTACTATAAATATGAGCTCAGACTTCCCAGAAACTGAGGTGATTGTGTTGGAAAGGGTGACCTGCCCCCTCCCAACCAATTTCTTTCAGTAGAGAATACTTTGTAACTTCATCTTTATATTAAATATCCTTTTGTTTTTACAAATTTACTAATGGGTGTTAGTTGGTTAAATTATGCTAAGGCACTAAACACTATTGGAATAGAATACTGAAGCCAACTGTACTAGAAAGACACTCCCCATTCTTTAGGGGCAACCCCAGAAGGAGGAGCAATTATACTCTTGGGATGGGAGGCCTGACTCATCGGTGCAAGAGGAATTTAAGATAAGAATCCCCTTTATTTGGGCTACCCTCCTTAAAGCCTGAGCCTGCTTGGCTTTTGTCTTTGTTTTCAAGAGCCTAGCCCTGGTCCTTGTTCATAGCAATTGTTCATTGAGATTGTTCAAGCGAAAAATCTAATCCCGCTTTCACACATAATCCTTCGAAAATTTGAAGACAGCTTAAACCTTTGTTTCTCCAGGCTAAATATGACCAATTATTTCAAAAGATCTCTGTATGGCATGACACCAGGGACCCCTCACCATCATCACTTTCCTCCTTTGTATTTTAACTCCAGCTTGTCAACCTTCTTCCTAAAATGCAGTGCACAGAACTAGGCATGATGCTGGCTTCTAGGGTCGGAAGATCTGAATTAGTATCTCACCTCTGATGCTTACTATCTGTGTATGTTGGCATCAAGACTACATGGGGAAAGAGGCCATAAGCTGTTGATCCCTTTCGTGTAATTTACTTCTGGACCTATCGGTCAACACAACCCAACAACAAAATCCAACTTTAATGGGGATGAAAGTCATTTTCATGAACAGCCTTCACAGAATCAGAGAATCTCAGAACTGGAACTGGAATGGAGCCATACAGTCCAACCTGTATCCAAAACATGAATTCTCTCTAACACGTTCCCAGCAATTATTCAACCAAACCTCCCACTGAACACCTACAAAGACAGCATGTTGTAGATGAGGATAGAGTAGAGGACTTCTATTCAAGTAAACCTGAGTTCAAATCCCAGTTCCAACATTTAATATTGTATAATAATGAACAATGAACCTCTCAGCCTCCGTTTCCTAATCTGTAAAATGGAGATAATAATAGCAGCATTGCCTGCCTCCCAAGGCTATTGTGAGAAAAATGCTTTATATGCCTTTAAGGACTCCATCTCAGAAATGGAAGTCATCATCACCTCCTGAGACAGCCCATTTCACTGTTGGGTACCTCCAATTATCAGAAAGTTCTTCCTTCTGAGCCAAAATCTGCTCCCCCATAACTTCTACCCATCAATCAAGCACCACTATGTATATACAGCCTCATGCTGAGCCCTGTAGGATAAAACACTAGAAACAGAATTATAATTAGAAAACTTATTCCTTGACCTTAAGGAGCTTCTAATGTCAGAGAACACTTAAAAATCAATATAGTTACTTAGAGAAATTAAATGTAACACCAACTGAGTACCTAAGTACTGTATTAGGAAAGGAAAAAGGTCCAAAGAACAAGGGACCCAGAAGGCAAATAGACTGGTGACCAGGCCATATCCTCATATGAATGACTTAAAGGAGCTGGGCATATTTAGCCTGAAGAAGAGAAGACTTGAGACAGGGGGAAGAGAAATGGACGTTATAGTTGTCTTCACACATTTGAAGAGCAGCCAGGGGCACAATGGAGAGTTCTGGTCTTAGAATTAGGAAGACTCATCTTTATGAGTTCAAATCCTCCCTAGTTATGTGACTCTGAGAAAGTCGCTTAACCCCATATCCTGTAGTTTCTTATAAAATGAATTAGAGAAGGAAGTGACAAAACTGCAATATCTTTGCCAAGAAAACCCCAAATGGGGTCATGGAGAATGGGACATGACTGAAATAA
>CM053585.1:187656053-187681437 GCA_028646515.1 Pseudochirops corinnae | reverse complement strand
CCCCCCCCCCCCCCGTGACTGCAAACCTTTCAGCAAAAGCTGGATTCTTTGTAGGGGGCAGTGAACGTACTTCATTTTGGAGGAAACTGTTCTGAAAACCAAAGAAATAGAAATGAAGAAAATCCAGTGGCAATTTGGCAACTGCCCATTCATTTAATGTGTGTAGACAGCCACATCTGAGATTTACTTCAAGGCCTGAATTATCTGATTGGGCTACCCACGGATTAAATCAACTGGATAACTGCTTAATTTCCATGTCAGTTTGTGATGTGTGAATTCAGCCAGAAGTGGACAATTTTGATTTAAAAATTCACTCCTGATGGTATATGGAAAAGTAAAATCCAAGAAAAGTCAGAAAGGGAGGCCTGAGGTATACTGGAAAACCAGATTCCTGGAGTCCTGATTTTAATTATCTAGGTAATCTACATAGTTCCTAAGATTCCAGGTAGGATCATAGATCTAGATAGAGCAGGAAGGGACCTTAATAATCATGTAGCCCAATCCTCACATTTTCTTGATGAGGAAATTAAGATGAGGTGAAGTGACATGTCTAAGAATGTACACAGCAGGGGCAGCTAGGTGGCGCAGTGAATTGGGGTCAGGAGGACCTGAGTTCAAATCTGAACTCAGACACTTAACACTTACTAGCTGTGTGACCTTGGACAAGTCTATTAACCCCAACTGCCTTCCCTTCCCCCTCCAAAAAAAAGCAAAGAACAAAAAAAGAATATACAGAGTTCAGAACTGAAAATCAAATCCAGATACTCTGATTTAAAAGCTAACCCTTTTCCTACTTCTTGGTACTGCCCCCTTGAGAATGGCAGCTCTGGGTAAGAGACAAAAACAAGAGAAAGGGAAGAATCTATTTGCAAACTGTTGCCCATCCTCTGACTTAACCCAAACTAGCCTGAACAACTCTCTCACGCTCACAAAATTATATGTCCATGAAGATCCCAGAAGTCCCAGGGTTTTAGGGCCCAGAAAGGATACCTCCACTAATGGCCTATTCTGATGCCTCAGCAGAGGGTGAAGCCTGGTATTCTCAAAGACTATCAGCAGGATTTAAGCTAGGTGACTCAGTAACTAGAACACTAAGCTTGGAATCAGAAAGACCTGAATTCAAATCTATCCTTAGACACTGGCTGTGTGACCCTGAGTAAGTCACATAATCTCTATTTGCCTTGGTTTCTTTACCTATAAAATGGGAATAATAATCACACTATCTCCCTTGGTTATTGTGAGGATAACATGAGGTATTTATAAAAATGTTCTGCAAACATTAAAATGCTAGCTGTTATTATTATTAAGTCCTCATAGGTCCAACCAAACTGGATCTGCTCAATTGGAGAAAATTAGACAACATAATTATTGTCTGAAGATTATCCCAACTAAATTCAGAGAGCCTCACTGGTAGGCCGACCTCCAACTGACGAATTTTTTGACCACAACAACTTATAATGACCATCTACCCAAGGCATAGACATGTTACCATCTGTATTGGTAGAAGAATTAGCCAGAACATTGAGATGTGTCCTTGAAGCTTTCAAGTAAAAGGGGACATGTTATCCAATCAGAATGTCTCCCTCTGGGGCTTCTTTCAAGCCATCAGATGAGTCTCAGAGCCAACACATGGTGGCCTGGTAGAGGGGCTTTCTCTGGGAGAAAGCTGACAAAGAGACCAGCAGGAACAAGATGGGATGTTGTGAGGAAAATCAAAGAACAGATAATCAGACTGTTGGAAAGGAGGCACCTGGTCTAGGTGAACTTTTACTATTCCTGCTACCAATAATAATAGCTACTTTAATGTTTATAAAGCTATTGATGCTCACAAAAACTTTGTGAGGCATATTATTATTCCTATATTACAGATGGGAAAATTGAGGCCACGAGCAAGTAAGTGATTTGCCCAGGGTCACACAGTCAGTATCTGAGGCAGGATTCTAATTCAGGTCTTCTTGACTCCAAGTCCAGTGCTCTACTCACTATTCCAACCTGCCTTTCTAATAAGTTACACCCTAATCTACCCACCTGGTCTTCTCCCAACCTTTATCAGTCATCCAACAGGGCAAGAGTGAGATCATAGAATGTTAGAAAATTGAAAAGACGTGGAACATAGAACATTGAATGTCAGAGCTAGAAAGGACCTTAAAACAGATGTTAGAGAGGAGGAAGGGAACAGTAATTAGTATAGAAACTACTATGTGCCAAGCACTGTGCTAAGCATTTGTTGTTGTTTAACAAATATTATCTCACTTGAACCTCACAACAACCTTTGAAGGTAAGTGCTATTATTATCACCACTTTACAGCTGAGGAAACTGAGGCAAACAGAGGTTAAGTGACTTGCCCAGGGTAACACAGTAAGTGTCTGAGGTCAGCTTTGAACTCAGGCTTTCCTGACTGCAAGACCAGCACTCTATCCAGCTCTGTTATATCTAGAAAGAGTAAAATGCAAAACATATCTTAGGACATAGAAATTTAGAATATCTTCCCAGTCATGAAAAACTGAGTTCAAATCCTATCTCTGAAACTTAGTTGTGTGACTTTAGAAAAGTCATTTAAACTCTCTTAACCTCAATTTCATCATCTATAAGGTAAGGGGACTCTCCCATCTATGAACTCGGTCTTGTTTTGTTTTACATCTTGATAACTATTCTCAATACAATTGATATACCTCGTAATCCTATGCATTTTATTTTATTCATTTTAAAATGTCATTCTGTGAAGTGATCCATAGGTTTCACCAGGCTGCCATAGTGGTCCCCCGTGACAGGAGGAAGACTAGCTAAGCCAGAAGTTCCTAACCTTCTCCATACCTCCAAAGACTGGAATGTCCTCCTCAAACCAAGATGGAGAGGGGAGAAGAGGCTGAGGTCAAAGGCCAAGCTATTCTCTGCCCCTCTCAATCAATTCTTCCTCAGAGACGACTCTCTCCTCTCCTTCACCAGATGATCTCTCAACTACAAATGTTTCTTGAGGCTGATCTGGATTGATATTTTATAAAAAATCCCTAGGATGTTAGGGAAAGGGAATAAACATTTATTAAGCACCTAAACTACGATGTGTCAAGCAGAGTGCTAGGGGCTTTACAAATATTATCTCACAGCATCCTTGGGAGGGAGGTGCTATTATTATTCTCATTTTAAAATCGAGGAAACTGAGGCAGACAGCTGTAAAGTGACTTGTCTGGGGTCACACAGTAGTGTCTGAGGATGGATTTAAACTCAGGTCTTCCTGAATCCAGGCCCAGCCCTCAATCCACCATGCCATCTGGTTGCCAAATTTCCTCTATCAATCTGAACATTCTTCCTATTTAGTCACTCGCTTCCATTTCATCCACCAACTCATCAAAAATCTACGTTTCCAAACTCAATTGAGAGACATTCCTACTTGGTTAAGGTACCAGGGAATAGCACTTTATCTCTTATTTTAGGTAATCTGATTTATTCAAGTGACCTCACTACACACACACACACACACACACACACACACACACACACACACTCTGACTTTGAACATAAAATGTCAGTGTTAGATATGGGACATTAAAAACCAGAGCTGAAATTTACCTTTGATGTCAGAGTTCAAAGGGCCCTAATGGTCATCTGGACTCCAAACTCTCCCTTCTCAGAGGAGAGCCTGAGAGGTAACAGAGGGAGTTCATACTGTGAGCATTACGGTGCCATTTTATCAAACGGTCACTAGATGAGACACCCAGAACCCAACACTCCCGATTTCCCCGGTCAACACAACCTTCCCCAGTGTTGAGATTTGGAGCATTGGTCTCACTCTTTTCTTTCACTTCTAACAACTTCCATCTCCTGAAAGCAGAGAGCAGGATTAAGCTAGTCAATGCAAAGCAATGGCTGGGAATTGAAAGACGCCAGGTAGGGTAATTGCCAGTTAATTCACAGTCGGAATCAGCTTTCTCACTTGGGTTTCTGCTGCAGCAAATGTGACAACTGATTATTCTTCACAGTCCTCCATCCCTCAGCTGTGCTTTTCAATTATCAAAGCCTATGGCAGAACCTGGCACATTAGCTCACACTGTGCTGCATCAACCAACCAGTAAAATTACTGCTGACTTTAAAGAAGGAACATGTATCTTGACTCAAGCGATGCCAGTTCAACATAGGTTCCCAGAACTCCCGTGATATGTCTCCCTGTGTGAGGTACCTGGAAGCTAGAAAGAAGCAAAGAGGCTGGCTTCATCACCTGGTCCCCCAATCCTCCCTGCCTCCCAACATTCCTGTTTCTGTGGACCGAACCTCCATCCTCCCAGTCACTCAGATTCAAACTTCAGTGTCTTCCTGATTCTTTCATCCTTGGTTTACAGAGGACCAGTGACATCACAGGTGATGCCTTGACTAGAGCATGAGTTGTATTTAAGTGAGGCAGAGTTGTACAGTCATTAGCCCCACTCTCTCTTCCAGATTCATTGAAGTCCAGTGGCAAGACAAAAGTCAAGATGACTGGCGATGGCCTGGGATGCTGTAGATCTCTCCCTTAGCCCTGGACATCCAATTATTGCTAACTCTTGTCTATTCTATCTCCCTCTGCAACATCCCTTACCTCCATCCCCTCCTCTTCAGTCATATGGTTGCCACATTTCAGCCCTCATCACCTCGCCTTGATTATGATAATAGACCCCAGTGTTCCCCTTCCTAGTTCATTCTTCATGTAGCTGCCAAAATAACATTCTCAAGGTACTGCTCTGACCACATTACTCCCTGACTTGATAGCTGTTGATAGCTCTCTGTTGCCCACACAATTCCCACTGGTTAGTTGAGTGTGGTCAGTGATGGTGAATAAAAGGTCCCTTGCCCATTATTTGTCTGCTTCCAACTCGTTCTACCCCATCCCTTTTCTCTGCATATTTCCAGGGCTCATTCACCCCAGAGGCAAAAAAAAAAAAAATGGCCTTAGGTTCATTCTCCTTAGCAGGAATAGATTTAACTGCACTGACATCCCAATCCATATAGTGGATGATAAGATCATAGACTGGGGCAACTAGGTGGTGCAGAGGATAGAGTGTGGGGCCTAGAGGCGGGAAGACTTCTCTTCATGAGTTCAAATCTAGACTCAGACATTTCCTAGCTGTGTGACCCTGGGTAAGTCACTTAACCCTGTTTGTCTCAGTTTCATCATCTGTAAAATGGGCTGGAGAAGGAAATGGCAAACCACTCCAGTATCTTTTCCAAGAAAACCCCCAATAGGGTCACAAAGAGTCAGACGTGACTGAAACAACCGAATAATAACAACAATATGGACCTTGGACTTAGAGCTAGAAAAAAAACAAGAAGCCATCCAGCCAAACCTTGGGCCTCACCTTGTTTTAAAGGTGGGGAAACTGAGGCTCAGAAAGCTTACTGCATAATTGTATGTAGCTGGCAAGTGTCCAAAGCAGGATTCAAATTCAGGTTTTCCTGACTCCAAATATAACTCTCCAGGCACAGTACCATCTAACTGCCACCTAAGCGGCTCCCTCACTTCCAGAGTAATCAGGATGAGCCCCAGATACATGAGGTGGCATCCTCTATAGCCATTTAAGATCACATTAACTTTTGTGGTTTCCAGCCTCGTGTTGTCACCTCATATTGAACTCGCAGTCCATCAAAATGCTTGGTCTTTTAACCTATGAATGTCAGATCAGAATAATTAGCCAGACCTACCAGAGTCTACCTGTGGTAACAGCAAGCTGCTTTTCTGCCCAGATGACTAAAAGGCCATGCTCTCTTCAATTAAATGTCTTGACAACTCTAGCCAGTGCTTCCTGATGCCCTAGAAATGGAGGCTGGCAATTGCAGGGCAGATAGTACCTAGCTAGAGGCCAATCTGCAGTCAGCAAGTTCACAGGCCCAGGAAAATGCCGTCTGTGGGCACTTCCACCTTCTGCCTCCAACTTTCACTGTGAGGAATGCCCCGCACTCTGAGAAAAGCAACCCACGGCACACTCTGAAGAAGGAACTTATCATAGCAAGAACAATTCACATGATAAAAGCCCTTTAAAGTTTCAAGGTATTTTGGTGAAGTAGAGGAGAAATAACTGGATTGGGGATGAAAAGATCTCATTTCAGCCCTGGCTGTGGTCCTAGATTAAGTTACTTAACCTCTCTGGGTCTCACAGCTTCCTCATCTATAAAATAGGGATCATAATACTTTCAATGCCCAACAATGTCAATTAAATTCCATCTCTGGTCCTTACTAGCTGTAAGATCCTGGGTAAGTCACTTAAATTACCTGAGGCTCAAGTTTCCTCATACATAAAATAATATAATAATATTGCCTCCCTAGACTTATTACGGGGGCCAAAGGAGAGAATGTAGATGAAGCACTTCATAACCGTTAAAATGTCATGGAAACGTGATCTATTATAATGATCGCCTACCTCAAATGGCTATTGTGAAGATCAAAAGAAAAGGAAATGGTTTTGTGAATGGAAAATCACTATATATGTCATATTTCATCTATATTTTATATATATATATATATATATTTATATCATCTATCATTATCATCTTCATTATTATGGCATCTAGGTGGGCAGTGACTTAGAACACCCAAGTCCAAAGTCAAGAAGACTCATCTTCATGAGTTCCAATCCAGCGTCAGACACTTACCAGCTGTGTGACTCTAAGCAAGTCACTTAACCCTTTTTGCCTCAGTTCCTTGTCAGTTTAAAAAAAAAAAAGGTAGAGAAGGAAATGGTAAACCACTCTAGTATCTCTTCCAAGAAAACCCCAAATGGGGTCACAAAGTCGTACATAACTAAAATGAATGAACAACAACAAAATTATTATTATTTCTGTGTTTTCCATAACCAACAGCCCTATGAGGTAGGTAGTGCTTGTACTATTACTCCCATTTCACAGATGAGGAAACTGAACAGAGAGATGTGAAGTGACTTGGTCAAGGTCACACAACTGGTATGGAACAAACTTGGACTTGAACTCTAGGTGCAACGTTACTCCAATGAAACTCTCACTCCAACCCTATCCCTATAACAGGGGACTAAATGCTGCTGATACAACTCCCCACATTTCAGAGGCTGGGGAGCCTGCTTCCCAGAGTTATGATATACAATGGTAGTGCCTTAAAGAAAAGTAGGAACATTCACAAACATTCTTTAACTGGTCCCAGTTGGTTAATCCCATGGTGAATAGGAGACTTCTGGATTGTCTCCAGAGACATTCAAAGGTCCACTTCAGTTGACCTCACCTCTCTTTATCAGAAACTTCTCCGGGTATTTTCTTCTGGTGACTTCCTCCTGATCAGGTATCCAGTGAGAGACAACACTAAAAAGGGATGCTATATTACACTAATACTCTAAGGTATAGACCTCAGGCCTAGGTACAGAAGTGAGCCTGTGACTATAGGCCTGGGTTCTTTGCTGTCCTCAGCTTTTGTGGGGTTTTTTGGTTTGTTTGTTTTTAGAGGAAGGAAGTTAGAGGCTATGAATTTCTAAGTTTCATAAAGGAAGGAGAAGGAAGAAACCAGCTAGAAGTCTGGGAGTTTGGGAGGATGGGAATCAAATTTAGCAACCAGTACTGTATCAATTCCCTAAGAAGCAGTCTTTGTGACCCAGCCCAGAGATAGCTGAAATCTCATTCAATGCTCATGCCTCATTTGGGATGGGAAATTTGTGGGACCAGAGCTATATAGGAATTGTGCCAAGTTTGAGCCCAGTCTCCTGAAAGATCAAGGTGGTATAGAGAAGAATATGTCCCCAAGGTGTTCTGTTCTTGCTTTATCTTCAATGTAAACATCTCTTTGTGTAAAACAAACAAACAAATCCTAATTGATGTTATTTAAATGGAACTGGGGAGCTAGTCACTGTTACTAATGAGTGGGAGGGTTGGAGGGGGAACACACCCAAACAGGCTATCAAGCCAAAGGCATTAAAGAAATAATCCAAACATTTCCATAGAACCTTGAAAGGGAGATGTAGCAAGTCAGGCTCTGGTATGGTGAATCCAGAGAGCTACTCATCACAGAAGCATTTAAAGAATAACAAGTTTTCCATCACATTAAAATAAGCTGGGGCTAATAAAATTCCCAGTTTTTAAAAAAGGATCATTCTTCAGGACACTGGATAACTCAGTTGCCATCTCCTCTGCAAATCTTGGTGTCTCACAAACCTGGAGTTTTCTATTAAAAATTGATCCATTTGTTGTTAAGTGTTTTGTTTTAAAGAGACTATAAATGCCTAAAATACCAAGATCCTTCTAGATTATTGCTTACCAGCAAATAAAATCTCTCCTGGCATTCCATCTGGAAACCTCAAGGAGTTCTGGCTACTTAGCATTCAATTCGTCTGAATTCAATCAAGCATTGACTACACATACACAGCTCTTTGCTAAGCCAGGAAGTATAATGATGAAAAGGCAACACAGTCCCTGCCCTCCACAAGCTTTGCACTAGTAGGAATGCAACCTATGTACAAATAAGTAGAGTGAGATAGGAACAAATGGAAGACAGAGACAAGGGGCTCTAGCAAAATTAGAGGAGGGATAAGTCACCTCCAGCTGGGAAGGCTTCATCAGGCATGTAGCATCTGAGCTTGAAGGAAGAGGGTTTTTAAGACTAGAGATGAGGTCAGGGCACATTCCAGGTGTAAGTTATCATTCCTTTCATATGTGAACATTTTAATTGCTGAAAGGGACAGAAAAAGAACATTGTTGAAAGGAAATAACTTCAGAAGAAACACAGCCTCTCAGATAATATGTTGAGGACAAACACAGACTGTTCTAAGGACCAGAGAGGGAACTGTCATCCCTCAAATAGTTGAAATACTGTTGAAGTTGAAGTTCAAATAGTGAGAGGACCAGATTGCAGATTGAGTACTGAAAAAAATGGTTGCAAGGCATTATGGTTATTATGCATCACTTAGCACAATACCTGGCACCTAGTAGGTGCTTAATAAATATTTATGGACTGACTAGTTCATCAGTTAATTTGCAAGAGATTATTTTCCAAGTTTCAAAAGCTATAAATGAGAAATAAAATTACATAAAAATTGTTGGAGTCATACATAAGGTTGATGTTTTTTAGTTTTGCCTCACAAATTAGAACTGGATCATTGCTTATGAGGAAGCCTTGATTGGACAAGAAGGAAAAAGAAGAAGGGGGAAAAAGAGAAGGAGAAGAAAGAGGAGGAAGAAGAGGAGAAGGAGAAGAAGATGAAAAAGTAGGAGAGGGAAGAGGAGGAAGAGGAGGAGGAGGAAGAAGAGACGGAGAAGAAAATGAAAAAGAAGAAGGAGAAAGAGGAGGAAGTGAAGGAGGAAAAGGAAAAGAAAGAAAAAAGAAGAAGAAAAATGCAGTAGGACAGGTCCTCTCAGAACAACTATTTGAAGGATGACATTCTCTCTCTGGTCCTCAGAACAGCCTGGATTTGTCCTCAACATATTATCTGAGAGGCTGTGTTTCTTCTGAAGTTATTTCCTTTCAACAATGTTCTTTTCCTATCCCTTTCAGCAATTAAAATGTTCACATATGAAAAGAGTAATAACTTACACCTGGAATGTGCCCTGACCTCATCTCTAGTCTTAAAAACCCTCTTCCTTCAAGCTCAGATGCTCCATGCCTGATGAAGGAGATGCAGTAGAAGTCAGGACAGAAGGCACAAGGGTGAGAAGAAAAACGGGTCAGAGAACAAAGAATACAAGCTCTCAGCTAACGGGAAAGTTTTGTAACTGTTTGGGAGCTATACTGGCTGAAAGAGAGCCCTTTTCTGAGAGCCGTTGACTCACTGTGAGGAGCAGAGCTCAGTCCTGCCGCTGTGTGTCAGGAGCTGCCCAGGCCCTGTCAGAGGTGAAGCTTCATGACGGGGAGAGGGTGACCGTGTTGCCTTCTGTTTGAGAGGAAGAAACAGAATGAGGAAGACACATTTTGGTGTGAGAAGAGACTTGGTTTTACTGAGAGATGATTTGACAAAACCGAACTTCCTGATATTGGAAGAGGTGGCTAGATGAAGGTTGTATGGCCCTACTGCTATCTACAATAGAGTGACAGGGAGCAACCCCTCAGAGTCCCCGAGTAGATCTAAAGAGCTTGATAGTTCTCAAGTTTAAGAGAAATGCTTGTTGCTAAAATAGTGTAATACTTTCTTAGAACCCTATCAAGGGTAGCTGAATGCTAAAAGAACTTGTCACTATTTCATCAGCGTCAAAGTAAAAGAGAATCAACTTTGTCCAACAGCAGCTCTGTGAGGACCAGAAGGTAGCTGGCAGTAGTTTGGCAAGACTGGGGGGATGCTGGTGTAGACTCTTTTAAAGAGACACAGGACATTAAGGCCTCAGAGTCCTGAGTTTACTTGAGTGCATGGCATTTGCCTCCCTGCTAGGTTTCTCAGAGTATGTGCCCACTCTCACCCACAGACATTATATACATTTAGTAGGAGCGTGTGACACAGGTTTATGAATGGACTACTATGTATTGGTTGTTCCTACTGTTACCTTCTATAACTAAATGTTATGAGTACTCAGGCTTTTGCCAATAGATAGATGATTAAAAGATACACAGATTAGAGACAGATGACAGATGATTGAGAGATGATAGATGGAGCATTGACTAAGGATTTCTTGTGTTCCAGATAGTCACTGTGCTATATTCTAGAGATACAAAATCAAAATGGTCTCTATTCTTAAGGAGCTTACATTCCAATAGAGGAAGACAAATCATAAAGAGAATCTTTTAAGTAGAGAGGAAGAGACCTCCTGAGAGAGTGGCTATCTGGGGGGAGTGTACCCAGGCAAATTCTATGGCTATGAAGCAAAACCAGTGTGGTAGAGGAGTAGACTGGGGGGTGTACCAGACATGAAAAGTAAACAGTGGGACAGTCTTCTCATGATATGCTGGTTGCAAACAGGGGCTCACCAATTACTAAGTCAGTTTTAGGGTAAAGTCATCCCTAGGAATGTTTTGTCATTAGATGCACCTAATCATTGAGTAAATGTTTTGTGTTTGAGTCAGTCGTGTTAAGACGAAAGCAGAAAACTGGGAAAGAATTTTTACAACTAATATCTCTGAAAAAGGCCTCATTTCTAAAACATAGAGAGAACTGAGTTAAATTTATAAGAATACAAATCATTCCCCAATTGATAAATGATCAGAGGATATGAACAGGCAGTTTTCAGATAAAGAAATTAAAACTATCTATAGTCATATGAAAAAATGCTCTAAATCACTATTCATTAGAGAAATGCAAATCAAAACAACTCTTAGGTACCACATCACGCCTGTCAGATTGGCTAACATGACAAAACAGGAAAACTATAAATGCAGGAGAAAATATGGGAAAATTAGAATACTAACATATTGTTGGTGGAGTTGTGAATTGATCCAACCATTTTGGAGAGCAATTTGGAACTATGCCCAAAGAGTTATAAGAAATCCAGCAATAACACTTCTAGGGCTGTATCCCAAAGAAATCATAAAAATGGGAAAGGGACCCACATGTACAAAAATATTTATAGCAGCTCTTTTAGTGGTGACAGAATTGGAAATTGAGGGATTGGATGTCCATCAATTGGGGAACGACTGAACAAGTTGTGGTATATGAATGTAATGGAATACTATCATGCTATAATAAACAAGCAGGCAGACTTCAGAAAAACATGGAAAGACTTACACGAACTGATGCTGAGTGAGGTGAGCAGAACCAGGAGAACATTGTACACAGTTACAGCCATATTGTATGATGACTAACTTTGATAGACTTAGCTCTACTCAGTGGTGCAAGGATCTAAGACAACTCCAAAAGACTCATGATGGGAAATGTTATTCACATCAGAGAAAAAACTGTAGAGTCTAAATGCAGATTGAGGCATACTATTTGCTCTCTCTCTCTTTCTCTCTGTTTTGTTTCTTCTTTCTTGTGGTTCATCCCTTGGGTTCTAATTCTTCTTTACAATGTGACTAATGTAAAAATATGTTTAATACAAATGTGTATGTAGAGCCTACATCAGATTGCATGCCATATTGGGGAGGGGAAAGGCGAAGGAGGGGGAGAAAATTTAAGACTCAAAATCTTGTGTAACTATTTAAAATTAAAAATAAATTTTTTTTTTTTTAAAGAGTCAATGGTGGCTAATTTTATATAAATCAGAATGGTAGCAGTGGAATTTTCCCTCCCCTTCCCTCCCCCTCCCTCCCCTCCCCCCCCTCCCCCTCTCTCACTCACTCACACATACATACTCTCTCTCTTAACCCAAGGACCCTGAAAGAAAATTTGAGGAGTAGCTGCATGGTCATGGCTATAGCCAGTCCTCCCCTTGCAAAACTCCCCTAAACTTAACATATGAGGGCAGGCTGGTGGAACATGAGATCCCAGAGAGAGTGAGCAGAGGTAAGTTCAGGTGCCATGTTAACTGCCACACCCAGCTACATGGGCACAAGGGACAGTCAGCACAATGTACAGAGGCAGGAGACAGCATTTCGAGCCTGGGAAGCAGACGTTAATCTAACTTGTCTGGTAACCAGAGTACAAAAAGGAGCATAATGTAGAATAAGGTTAGAATGGTAGGTTATAGACCTGATGTGTTGTTGTTCAGTCATTTCAGTCGTGTCTGACTCTTCATGATCCCATTTGGGGGTTTCTTGGCAAAAATACTGGAATGGTTTGCCATTTCCTTCTCCAGCTCATTTTTACAGATGAGGAAACTGAGGCAAATAGGGTTAAGTGACTTGCCCGGGTCTCACAGTTAGTAAGTATCTGAGGTCAGATTTAAACTCAGGAAGATCAGTCTTCCTGATTCTGGGTCCACATTCTATCCACTGCACTATTAGGGACTATTAGCTGCCCTAAAAAAAAAAAAACATTGTAGAAGGCTTTAAATGCTAGACTAAGAAGGTTCTATTTTATCTTCTATGCAACAGTAAACTCGTAAAGGTTTTTGAGCTAGTGATTAGCATGGTCACATCTGTGTAGTGTTTTAGAGAACAGGTCACCCTAAAAGAGATCAGAGATCAGAAGCAGCAGAAATAGAACATCAGATTCTTAGCGGAGACCCAAGTGTATCTGAAGTCTGGTAGGAGTAGTCAGGTAGAGAATGAGTTCTTATTATGAGTATTAGAGCTACAAGAGACCGGAGAGGGGATCTAATCAAAATCAGAGAAGACTTGTAAGGCCCTCTCCAACATCCTTGACCAGAGGTCATCTGGCCTCTGCTTAATGGGTTCACTGTCTCACGAGACAGTCCGTTTGACTTTGGGACAGTGGTTGGTTGATTTGTTTCCTAGACATCAAGCCTAAATCTTCTTCCCTATGGCTTCTACCCACAAATCCTCATTCTGTCTTCTGGCACCACAGAGAACAACTCTAATCTGTCATCCAGATGACAGTCCTTCAAAGACTTGAAAAAAGCCATTTTTTTCCCATGATTCTTCTCTTCCCCAGGCTATACATCCCTGTTTCCTTCCTTTGACACTTGGCTTGGATTTGAGCTCCTCACCGAGCTGTCACCAAGCTAGCTGCCTTCATCTGGAAGGGTTTCTGCTTGTCAACATCCTTCCTAAAACGTAGTATCCAGAAGTGAATGGAATATTACAGATGGGCTATGACCAAAACTCCCCCTCACTTTAAACAGAGAAGAAAACTGAGGCCCAGAAAGGGGAGAAGGACTATTACAACAACCTCCTAGGTAGCAAGGTGGTGCAGTGGACAAAACTCTGGACCTGGAGTTAAACTTCAGACACCTTTTAGCTGTGTGACCCTGGGTAAGTCATGTAACCTTGCCTGTCTCAGTTTCCTCAACTGTAAAATAGGAATCATAATAGCACCTACCTTGAATGGTCATTGTGAAAATGAAATAATATTTCTAAGGTTTGCAAACCTTAAAACACAATCTGGTTGTTATTATTCACTCATGTCTGACTCTTCATCACCCTGTGGGCCATAGCACACAAGTACTGTCCATGGGGTTTTCTTGGCAGAGATACTAGAATTGTTTGCCATTTTCTTCTCCAGCAGATTAAGGTAAAGAGAGGTCAAGTGACTTGCCCTGGGTCACACAGCCAGTCTGAAGACAGACTTGAACTCAGGACCTCCTAACTCCAAGTTCAATGTTCTATCTACCGAGCAACCCAGTTGCCTCCAAAATACTACATAAATGTTATCTATTAGTATTAGTAGGAAACTGTTTGTATTAGACAATTAGTATTAATTGGTCTCTTTCTCCTCAAGTCTATCTCACTTCAAACCGTACTCCACATAGCCTCCAAAGTAATTTTCCTGAAGTTCAGGTATGGTCATGATATCTCTCTGCCCAATAAACTACAGCAGCACCTTTTGCCTCAAGTATAGTATCAATTATAAACTCTTTTTGATATTCCAATTTCTCTACAACCTCTTCTTCCCTTTCTAGTCTCCTTACACATTACACCCCTCTTCAAACTCTAGAATCCTACAAATCTACAATACAAAGCTGGCCTACTCAGTTCTACACACAGGATGCTACCTCTCCCATCACTGGCTTTGTACCAGGTGACCCCTCTGCCAGAAATAAGCTCCTTCCTCACTTCTGCCTTTTGGAATCCCTGGTTTCCTTTGAGCCTAGCCAAAGGGTCTTTATACAAGTGGTCATTCCTGATCCTCAAAAGCTGTTAATACACTAACCCCCCAAATTATCTTTAATTAATTTTTCTCATATTATTAGTATATTCCAACTCCTATTTTTTATTTTTCAAGCAATACATATGTTTTTAAATTAGCCTGTTCTAAGCAGTTTTCAGATGAAGAAATCAAAACTATTTATAGCCATATGAAAAAAATGCCCTAAATCACTATTGATTAGAGAAATGCAAATTAAAACAACTCTGAGGTACCACCTCATACCTATCAGATTCGTTAATATAACAGAAAAAAGAAAATGATAAATGTTGGAGGGGATGTGGGAAAATTAGGACACTAAAGCACTATTGGTGGAGTTATGAACTGATCCAACCATTCTGGAGGGCAATATGGAACTATGCCCAAAGGAGAATCAAACCGTAATCCAGAAATATGGCTACTGGGTCTATATCACAAAGAGATCCTCCCAAAAAGGAAAAGAACTTATTTGTGCAAAAATATTTATAGAAGCTCTTTTTTGGTGCCTAAGAATTAGAAATTGAGAAGCTGCCCTAATTGAGGAATGGCTAAACCAGTTGTGGTATATGATTGTAATGGAATACTATTGTGTGATAAGAAATGACAAGCATGATGATTTCAGAAAAACCTGGAAAGACCTACATGAACTGATGCAAAATGAAGCAAAGAGAAATGGAGAACACTGTACACAGTAACAGCAACATTGTGCTATGACCAACTGTGATTGACTTAGCCATTCTAGGCAGTATGATGATCCAAGACAATCCCAAAGGACTCGTGATGAAAAATGCTATCCATATCCAGAGAAAGAACTGATGGAATCTGAATGTAGATTGAAGCATACTATTTTTTACTTTATTTTTTGTGGAGATTTTTTTCCCTTTGAGTCTGTCTTCTTTCACAACATGACTAATACAGAAATATGTTTTGCATGATTGCACATTTATAACTTATATCAAATTGCTTACTGTCTCAGAGAAGGGGGAGGTGAGAGAGGGAGAGAAAATTTGGAACTCAAATTTTTTTAAAAACAAATGTTAAAAATTGTCTTTACTTGTAATTAGGAAAAATAAAACATGATTTAATTTTTTAATTAGCCTGTTCCTCCCACTGCCCCAAAGTTAAAAAAAAAAATCCTCCAATATATATCTACATAGTCTAGCAAAGCAAATTCCCACATTAGCCATATCTAAAAATGTATATCTCTTTCTGTTTTTTTTAAGTCCATCATCCTTCAGGTAGCTAAGTGGTATAGCGGGTAAAGTGCTGGACCTGGAGGCAAGAAGATCTGAATTCAAATACTCACTAGCTTTGTGATCATCAGTAAGTTATTTAACCTGTGGTCTGCCTCAATTTCCTCAACTGTAAAATGGGGATCATAATAGCACCTACCTCCAAGGATTGTAGTGAAGATCAAATGAGATAATATTAAAGTAAAGCATTTAGTATAGTACCTGGGATATAGTAGATGCTTATTAATGCTTGTTCCCTTTTACCCCACCTCCTTCCCTTCCCCTATCTAGAAGCAAGTAGCATGTTTAATCCTCATTCATTTTGGACTCCTGGTTTTTCATTGTGTTAAGAATTCTGAGATCTCTCAAAGTTGTTTTTCACTATAATGTTGTTATCACTATAGAAACCATTCTCCTAGTTTTCTGCTTACTTCACTCTGCATCAGTTCAAAAAGGTCTTCCACATTTCCTCAAACTGTGCATTTCATCATTTCTTAAAGCACAATAATATTCCCTTACATCCATTTATCACAGTTTAACCATTGACTCCTTAGTTCCCAACTTTCGGCTACCACAAAAAGAGCTGCTCTGAATGATTTATAGACAGACAGATGAATGGATAGATAGATAGATAGATAGATAGATAGATAGATAGATAGATAGATAGATGGTAATTTGGAAAGAGATATTTAAATACAAGATAGATGACAGACAGATAGAGACAGACAGACAGATAGATAGATAGATAGATAGATAGATAGATAGATAGATAGATGTACCAGTTGTACATAAAGATGGATGGACCAATTCAAAGCCCAACTAACAACACATCTGTTTTTTAGTCTGTTTTCTCATGTGCCCTCCAATATTTGCCATTTTCCTCTTTCTGCCTTTTTGTCAGTCTGATAGGGAAGGTAGAATCTCAAATTTGCCTTAATTATTAGTGATTTAAGGGAAATTTTCCATATATTGGATCTCTCCTTTGAAAGCTGCTTGTTTGTATCCTTTGTATCTATTGGTGAATGGCATTTAGTTTTATAAATTTGAATCAGTTCCATGCGTGTGTGTATGTGTGTATGTATGTGTAAGTAAAATGAGACCTTTATCAGAGAAACTTGCTGCAAACATTTTTCTCCCAATTAGCTGTTTCCCTTCTAATTTTGACTATTTTAGATTTGTTTACATGAAACTTTTTATCTTCTGCGATCAAAATTATCCATTTTATCTTGATTCTCTCTATCATAAGTTTAATTATGAATTCTCCTCTATTCATAGATGCAAATGGTCATTTCTTATGTTGCTTCCCCATCAGAATATTAATTTCTTGAGAGCAGGGATTGTTTCATTTTTGTCTTTGTACCCCCAGCACGTAGCACACAGTGCCTGTCATATGATGAGCACTTAACATGGTTGATCTAGTTGTGTTATTACTCCCATTTCAC
This sequence comes from Pseudochirops corinnae, assembly GCA_028646515.1. Lineage (NCBI taxonomy): Eukaryota > Metazoa > Chordata > Mammalia > Diprotodontia > Pseudocheiridae > Pseudochirops > Pseudochirops corinnae. Next base: position 187,664,177 of record CM053585.1, on the reverse strand, counting down.
AGAAGAGGAAATTTCAAAGTTTAGTTTTGCTCTGTCTCCCTGGATCTTAAAAGGTCACCTAAGAAATTAGGCCATCCTTTGTCTCAATTTTTCCCTAGCTTTTCGTTATTGAATGGACATTGCCTCAAACAAAGTGAAGCCTGGGAAAGACTTTAATTTAGAAAGGCCAAGGTCATTGCCTGCATCCCTGGTCATCACCAGTCCATTTGACTTTTGTCTTGCCACAGACGTTTGATGACTCCAGAGAAGAGAGTGAGGCTGATGACTCTGCACAGCTCTGCCTCTCTTAAATCCAATTCACACACAAGTCAAGACATCACCCTTCTGATGTCATTGGTTATAATGGCAATGGGAATCTGAATATCTTCCCTGCCCCTGGGCCCCTTGATAGGCTTAAGTGAATCTGAGAACCTTCCCTGATTTGAAAATATACTCAGCCCCCTAATAGGCTGAATGTGGTCACATGGAGCCTGTGGTGGGAGGCTTGATTTTCAGGAATGCCCACACCTTGTTACTTTGTGATTGGGCAGTGGGTCAAGAGGATTGTGATGCTCTCTAACCCTAGAGAAGGCTATATATACCCTGATGTGAGTTTTTGCTTTGGGGCTGACTTTGGGAAGAGTTGTATGATTTGACCAGATGAGACTGGGCAGCTGTTGAGTCCCCCAGCTTTGAAAACCCAGATGCTGGTGCTTCTCTCTCTGGTAACTGACTAGGTATGGATGTAATGGTCAGATGGCTGGAAGCCCTGTCTGCTGATCTGTTTCTCCATCTGCTTGTAACTTCTGTTTGTATTCTCTGAAGTTCAGGGTGCTGACCTTTTCCCCCTGAACGAGGTAAATGATATATGTTTGATTAAAGTAAGATTTTTAACCCATTTTGAGTTGCTTTCCTTTAGAAAAGCAGATCTAAGAACCTGTGTTAGCAGCCACCCTGGGCGTGCTGGGGTGCTTGCTGCTACATTGGTTCTCTTCAAGAGTAAAGGATGAACAACAACAAGAAGAAGCTTCACTGGCCAGAGCAACTTCCCATCACAGCTACTGATGTACAAGGGAAATGATTAAGCATTTATACAGTACCTGCTATGTGCCAGGCACTATGCTAAGCACTTCTCACAAATATTTCCTCATTTGATCCTCATAGCAAGCCCGGAAGATAGGAGCTATTATTATCCCCATTTCGGAGTTGTGGAAACTAAGGCAGACAGAGATTAAGTGATTTGCCCAGGACTGCACAGCTAATAAATCTTTGAGGATGAATTTGAATTTAGGTCTTCCTGTTTCTAGGCTCAGCACTCTATCTACTGTGCCTTCAGCTGCTTCTGCATTGATAGTCTGGAAATGGATGCCATTTGTATCCAAATGAACATAAGAAGTCAAGTGTATTGCAATGTGTACATCACCCAACCAACAGAGCAAGACTAGAGGCAGAAGTAGAAAGAGTCCTCAATTTGGACTTGAATTTGAATCCCAGCTCTGCTACTGAAAACCCATATGACTAAGCACGTGGCTTTCCAGTACCATCACCCTCCAGCCTTGGTTTCTCCATCTGTAAAATGAAAGGGCAATCACCCCAGATGATCTCAATGCTCACTTCCACTTCAAAATCCTAAAAAACCAATGGTTCTGCTACATAGTCACTCAGTGTAGACAAAACTTATGTTTGAAAAACATTAACATCCAGCCTGAAACACCCTCTTCCCCCTGAATGTATAAACACTGCACACTTATGCTTTCAGTACCTTTGTTCAGGTTTTCTCCTATAACCAGAATGTCTTGCCTCCTCCTCTGCTCTACAGGAAGTGATGACAACTGGCCCACACATATCCAGACAGTAACCATTTAGAGAGGTCACCAAAGTCAAGTCAAAAGATGGTCATTAAAGCCATTGGGAAAGATGTCTGCACAAACCAGCAATTTTCTAAGGACTAATGCATCTGGTTATTTTTCTGCCTTATATGCCATGCTGAGTATCAGCTTCAAAGCAGAAGGAGGTGAGTTCCTCTGCTACAGAAAAATACATCTGCCTTGGAAGCTGTAAGCATCAGTATTTGGAGGCCTAGAAACTGTAAATAACTCCTGGCACTATGGAAAGGGGAAAGGCAGAGTGGCGTAGTTGACAGAGATAGAGAGCTGGCCTTGACGCCAAGAAAATCTGGGCCCAAGTCCCACCACTGACACATACTGCATGTATGACCTGGATAAATCAGTCAGTCAGTCAATGAGTATTTCTTAAGAGCCTACTATGTGCCAGACACTGTACTGGAGATACAAGGAAAGGTAAGAGACAATCCCTGCCCTCGAGGAGTTCACAATCTAAAGGGTCCCCAGAAAGCTCTCAAAGATGAGAGGTTGAAGAGAAGGTGCCAATTTCCATTGGTCGAGGGTGTTTCCTTACTTGACAGTTCCCTACACAAATGAAATCTCAGGTCTAGTCCTTCATTCTAAAAGGGAAAGAGCTGTAGGTTTGGAGTTAGAGACCTGGTTTGAGTTCAAATCTTTGCCCTGCCATGTATTGTAAGATACAATACTCAGATTTTCAGGGCTTAGTATTCCTCATCTGCAAAATGAAGTGCAGTCCTAGATGACTTCAGAGGTCACTTCCAGTAATAAATCTGGGGAGTCTATGAACCTGGAGGGGGAGGGGGACTTCTAAAGCACTTCCATACTGAACCTCTTCAGGCTGCAATAAATCCTATTTCTCACAAGCTGGTCAATCAACAAGGCTTTATTAAGCCCCTATTATACTCTAAGAACCCAATAGGCATTAAGGGTACAAAGAAAAAAGTGAAACTGTCCTTCTTCTCAAGGAGCATTCTAGTCAAGAGAAACAGAGAGAGAGAAAAAGAGAGAGAGGTTCTTATAAGGCAGATTTGGGGAAAAGGCACTAGCAGCTGAGGTTTCAGAAAAGGTCTCATATAGAAGGTGGCACCTTACCTGGACCTTGAAGAAAAAAAGGAATTTAAACAGAGGTAGAGTTAAGAGGGAGGACATCCTAGGCATAAGGGATAGACAGTACAAAGGCACAGAGAGGGGACATGGAGGGCCAGCTATGAGGAACAGTAAGAAGGTCAAAATTCACTAGACTATAGTGTTTGGGACCAGATTGTAAAGAACTTAAAATGTTAGTCACTTAACAAGCATTTAATAAGCAATTACTTTGTACAAGGCATTGTATTAAGCCCTGCTAAGGCAAGTTTAAAAAAAAAATTTCTTGCCTTCAAGAAGGTTATAGTTTGATGAGGAAGCAACATATAACTCTGTGTGTATAGGCACACATACATATATATATGTATATATGTATATATACATATGTATATATGCATATATACCTATATATCTATATAAGATACATACAAAGTAGATAGAAAATAATCTCAGAGCAAAAGGCACTGGGTTAGAATGAGAGAAACACTAGGAAAAGGCCTTCTGTAGAAGGTAGAATTTGAATTGAATTGAATTGATGTTTGATCCCAATGGTAAGAGGGAGCCACTAGAGTTTATTGAGTGACATGATCTTTTCACTCTTTAGGAAAATCACTTTGGCAGCTGAGTGGAGAGTAGATTGGGGGAAGGGAGGAATACTTGAGGGGGGCCAGTTAGAAGGCTATTGAAATAATCCAGGTAAAAAGCCAATATTAACCTGAACTACAAGTAATAACTATGCAGCTAGGTGGCGCAGTAAATAGAGCACTGCCCTGGACTCAGGAAGACCTGAGTTCAAATCCAACCTCAGACACTTAACACTTGCTAGCCATGTGACCTTGGGCAAGGCATTTAACCCCATTTGCCCTGCCTTCCCCCCTCCAAAAAAGGCAAAATAAAAAATTAATAATCTGGCCTCAGATATTTCCTAATTGTGTGACCCTGGGCAAGCCATTTAACCTTATTTGTCTCAGTTTCCTCATATATAAAATGAGCTGGAGAAAGAAATAGCAAAGCAATCCAGTATGTTTGCCAAGAAAACACCAAATGGGGTCATGAAGAGTCAGGCACAACAGAGCAACAACAAAACCTCCTGAATCCTGGGTCAGTGCTCTATCCAATGCACCACCTACCTTCACCACATATCTGTTCCTAACAAACAATATTAACTGCTAAATTGTGTGCATTAGTCTCCTTTTCTTCTAGCTCTGCATTCTACTCATAATTACATTTATTTTCAAGCCTTTCTTATCTCTCCTACTTGATTAAAAACTCCTTGAGAGCAGCTCTGAATCTCAATTTTATTCAGATTCATCAAACAATAATTAAGGACTAGCCTACTCTGTGCAAGACATGGTCGTCAGCACAAGAGATGCATGGACAAAAAATGAAACAGTTCTTGCCTTCAAGGAGCTTGCATTCTACTGAGAGGATCTCATATGTATTACAAGCAAGTAAATGCCAAGTATATAAAAAAAATTTCAGGATGGAGAGAGCTAGCAACACCTGGAGAGATCAGAAGGGCTTCCTATAGGAGGTGACACTTGGGCAGAGTTTTGAAGGAATTTAAGGATTCTAAGAGGCAGAGAAGATGAGGAATGGATTCCAGACATGGGAAACAGCCTGTGAAAAACAATATTTGGGAAAAAGTCCTGTTGTATCAGTCATGTCTGACTCTTACTGACCCCACATGGGGTTTTCTTGGCAATGATACTGAAGTGGTTTACCATTTCCTTCTCTAGCTCATTTTACAAATGAGGAAACTGAGGCAAACTGGGTTAAATGACTTGTCCAGGGTCACACAACTACTACGTGTCTGAGGCTGGGTTTGAACTCATGAAAATAAGTCTTCCTGACTCCAGACCTGGTGTTCAATCCACTGCACCTCCTAGGAGACAGTCAGCAGGTCTGTTTGCCTGGAACTGCCAAAAAGGAAGGAATATGAAATTCAAGTGGAAACGTTATGTGGAAATAGAAGTGGAAAGCACATGGAGAACAGATTTTCCCTTCTAGGATGATTATTTTATATTTTATCTTAGAGGCAATAGGGAGCAATAAAAGATTTGGGAGAGAAGGATAGCACAGTCCTGTTCTTTTAGGAATCTCAATTTGGTTGATATGTGGAAGACAAAGTAAGGAAAATATGATTCTCCTCCTGTCTATTGCTAATAACTAAGTTTGCTTCAATTCAGTAATTTTGCTTTCTTTTTTTTCTTGAGACAATAGGGTTAAGTGACTTGTCCAGGGTCACAGAGCTAGTAAGTATCTGAGGCTGGATTTGAACTCAGGTTCTTTTGACTCTAGGGCTGGTACTCTCTCCAGTGTGTCACCTGCTGCCCCTCAAATGAGTTATAAATACAGAGTTAGCTGCCTAGTGTCTACCCTGCTGCTCCTGGGAAGTGAGCTCTGTTTGCATCCTCTCTCTGAGCCCAGGAAGAAGAGAGTCCCCTTCACATGCTAATGGCCATCTCTTCTGAGACTTCTCCCAGGGCCCCGATATTCTTCTAACTTGGTGGGCAGAAGGGAGAATAATACATTTAGAAGGAAGTGCCAGATACTAGAATTGTAGTATTTCAGAACCGAAAGGAAAACTTAGCGATCATTTAGTCCATTCTTCTTATTTATAGAGGAGAAATATAGTTTAGTAAATGGGTTCTTAACCTTTTTTTGTCATGGACCCCTTTGACAATCTGGTGAAGTCTATGTTCTTTCTCAAAATAACGTTTCTAAATACATAAAATGAAATACATAGGATTACCAAGGAAACCAAAGGTTAGTGAAAATAAAGGTTTCTTTTTTTCTCATTCAAGTTAATGGAACCCCTAAAATCTATCCACAGACCCCTCATGGGTTGGTGCCCTCCAGGTTAAGAGGCCCTATGCTAATGAAAAGACCTTGGAAATTTCAAGAAAACCTGGGTTCAAGTTTGATTCTAGATAGACAGACTGACTGACTAAGCATTTATTAAGTGCTTACCACGTGCCAATTACTGCGCTAAACACTGGTGACACAAATAGAAAGAACAAAGGAGTCCCTAACATGAAGGAGCTGAAGGAGAAAGAAAACACATTAAAAGGGGACATCAAGGCAGGGAGGTAAATGATAAGAGAGCATGGAAGTCATGTGGAGGCCTAGTTCCAGGCAAGATTACACAAAGATCACCTATCAAAGTCAGGGAACCAGGGTCAGAGTCTGAGGTTAAAATGCAGATGCAGGAAGGGGGAGATGAGGGTAATGTCAGCGTATGGACAATATGATGAGGAAATGGGCAGGGAGTGGCATGGAGGTCTGGTTTGAGGTAAGATAAGATAAACTATCATAGTTAAGGGCCCCAGCAGTAGAATCCAAGAATTTGTACCGGGTGTAGGGAGGGAAGATAAAGATGACAGCAGAAGTGTAGACAGTGTGGTAAAGAGATGGCTGGAAACCCTGCTTGTATGTTCTATGCAAATCATTTGGCCTCTCAACCTCAGTTTATATCAAAAAACTAGGGCTAATTTATATATATTACCTATCCTACAGGACATTCCCATGGAAAGCATTTTTCAAACCTTAAAATCAGAGCTATATAAACGTGAGTTGTTACTACAGATGGGAAAACTTATACCCAAAGAAAGACCAGCTTGATCCAAGGCTCTGTGCATTAGACCAAGCTGCCTCCTATTCAACAGCTTCTTTCTGGTGGTCTTTGGGTCCCAGGTTCAAGAGACAGACAAAACAGATGAGCACATATAGCACAAAGTAGAGAATTGGTCATTATCGTGTTAATGTTTTTGTCATTTCTAGTGGTTTTTCAGTCATGTCTAGCTCTTTGTGACCCCATTTGGGTTCTCTTGGAAAAGATCCTGAAATGGTTTGCTTTTCCTTCTCCAATCCATTTTATAGATTGAGGAAATTAAGGCAAACAGGGTTAAGTGACTTTCCCAGGCTCACACAGTTAGCGTCTGAAACCACATTTGAACTTGGGTCTTCCTGACTCCAGGTCTTGCACTCTATCCGCTGGGCTTCCTAGCTGCCCTGAGTTAATGTAGATCCAATTAAATAAGTTGGGCACCTCTAAAAGTAACCACTTAATGGAGCAATGATAAGAATTAACCATTGTTACTGATCAAGTGAACCAGTTTGTTATCTGAGTTCACATTGTTTTCTGTATTGACACAGCTCCAGCTTACCCCTGGTTCTGGGGAAACCAAAGTGGCTCTCAGTGCCCAATTATTGGGCTGCAAGTTCTATTTTTCAGACTGTCAGCCTGAGATGGCTAGCAGAACCTCAAGATGCCACCATCCTACACTGGTGGAGACCTATAACACTCATCTTTGGGAGGTGTTGACACCTTATTATTTAATTTCATAACACTTCTTTCTCTTAAAAATGTTGTGTGTTATATGTGGACTTGTTGAAAACTAAAGAAAATCCAAGTTTTATTTTGAGGACCTTTTAAAAATGTCATGAGACCCCTTGAGATCATTAAATACATTCACCGGGCGTTCCGAAAAGAGGGAAGGAAATCACTAACCAATACTAGTCCCAGGTCGAAGTACTGGAGCAGGTTCTAATTCCAGCTCTCCTGCTAACTAGCTTTGTGACCAGGTAAGATATTCTTCTCCTTCTCTATAAAATGGGGAAAATCCGCCTGTGCCTTTTCCTTCTCACAGGGTTACTGTGACACTCAAATGAGACCATATGGGTAGAAGCACTTTGAAAACTGTAAGGAAGGATATAATTGTAGGAATTTGTTAGTATTGCCTTTCCAGGCTTGTTCCTGCTACCTACTCATTCTCACTCTACTCACTCTAAGCTAAAGCCAAAAAAGACAATTCTTTGTTTTGCTCTGTACTTTCTTGTTTCTTCTTAAGGCATTTCCTTTGTCCTCTCTCCAATGGTTAAATTACTACCCATTCTTTAAAACTGAAATCAAGTGTCACCTCCTCCAGGAAGTCTTCTACGGTCCTACAACCTTCCCTCTTGATGCCACACAGCACTTTGTTTTGCGCATCTCCATTACACTTTTCTAGATTATTATCATTATATATAAAGATATATTATGTCTTTATTATTATCTATGTTACACTTTTCTATATTATATCTATATTATTATTATTATCTATATTACACTTTTCCATATTATTATACATTGCAGTTATCTTTAGTGGTCTTGTTTTGGGAGTTTGTTTGGTTCTTTTAATCTCCTTTCTAAGAG
>CM053585.1:187605654-187655953 GCA_028646515.1 Pseudochirops corinnae | reverse complement strand
AAACAGAAATTTGCTTGGTATGAATGACTAAGTGGACTAAGCGAGTGAGCATTCAGAGATACCTCAAAGATTCTCTGGTTCAACATCTTCACTTTGCAGAGAAGACACCTGAGACCTAAACTTGCCCAAGGCAAGTTAGCATTCAGTTGTTGTTCAATTGTGCACAGCTCCTCGTGACTCCACTTGGGTTTCTCTTGGCAAAGATACTGGAGTAGATTCACCATTTCCTTCTCCGGCTTATTTTGCAGATGAGGAAACTGAGGCAAAGTTAAATGACTTGCACAGGGTCACACAGCTAGTAAGTGTCTGAGGCCAGTTTTGAACTCATGAAGTACAGTCTTTCTGATTCTGTGGCCAGCACTCTGTGCACTATAGCGCCACCTAGCTTCCCTTAGCATCTAGTGCCTGACTCCTGGCTCAGGGTTTTCCCATTACCCCAGTGTGGAGTTATCTATGTTGGTGTCTTATCCCAATCTACTAGACTGTAAGGTCCTTGAGATTTTACATCGCAACTTAGTTAAAACTTTCTCTTTTCCCCCAGTATGCAGTGCAAGACTTCATAGGTAATAAATGATTAATGAATTTGCCAAGTTGTTGAATTGTTATTCAGAAAAAAGAAGAAAAAAAGCCTGCCCGTAGAGGGGCAGACACAAGCAAGGAAAAACACCACCAAGGGAAAAGAACTCATTCTAACTGTTTAGCTGGTGTCCCAAATGCTCAGCTTGGGAGAGTTCTGTGTTGCTAGGAAAGCAAAGTGCTATCAGGCCTCAAGTCTGTCTCTGTGTGGAGGTCTGGAGGAGTACAGAGCACTAAATGCTAAAAGGATACAGTCTGGCTGTCAGCAACTCCAGGACCTACCGTCTTCACTCCCCCTTGGAAACAAATAGAAATAAATGACAGGCAGAGGAGGGCAAACCAGGCTTCCAATCAGAATGAAATAATAGGGAAAGCAGCCCAGAAGCAATGCAAAGTCATGACTGAGGGGACAGAAAATCTTCCACTGCAGCAATGCTAATTCTCTAAGTGGTGCATTGTGTCTAGGACCTCAGGGCTAGAGCAGATCTGGGTCCTCGGCAGAACCCGGTAAAGCCTTGAAGGGACTAATCCAAGAGTTGTTAGTCCTGTTGGTTCTAAGCACACTATCATTTATCTCTTTCTTCCCATCTCTAAATCAAAACCAGCCTTCACAAATGGCAGCCCCAATGGCCTGCAGAGCATTAGCCTGGTGCCAAGAAATGAAAGCCTGGGATTCAACAAAGGACTAGCAGGAGGTAGAAATATCATTATTTTCAGGAATTAGAGCAAAGAATAGAAGCATTTCTTCTCCATCTGGGACAGAGGGGATACCATTTGTCAACATGTGAGACTTAGAGGATCAGAGAATCACAGGGATCATACAATTTACAACTCTATGTGACCACACAAATCATTCAGCCTACACACACACACACACACACACACACACACACACACACACACACACACACACACACACACACACACGAGGGGCAAAATGAAGAGCCCAGAAAGTAAAGGAAAAGACAAGCCAGAGTCCTACTGGTAACAAAAAGGAGATCCTGAATTGAGCCTCCCTTTTCATCCAAATGGACACATCTCCTGCCGCTTGTTAGGATTTCCCTACTCTCATCACGCAGCAAGTTCTTTTAAAGTGTCAGTTATGTGAGTTATAAACTCCTTGAGGATAGGGTACCTGAACTTTGTATGTCCCTAAGCACCTAGAGTATTTTATTCATAGTACCAAAGATAACGAATCTTTTATTATTTTGGCATGGCAGCTTCCTCTCTCCTCACCACAATTTAGTAGGCTTGTTTATGAGTTGCTACAGCTAGACACATTTATTGCCTAGAAGCCAATCTATGGTCAGGCTCTGTGGTTTGTTTTTGTAAGTTTTGTTCAAGGAACACTTCACTAAGCCTTCCCAGGATAGCACTCTAAGGCTAGATTTCAGCATGGATCCCCTGAGGGAAGACAGAGGTCCACTGAAGAGAGAAAAGGTGTTGCCTTAATGGTTTATTACCAACATAATATCTATAAAGACCTGAAAAGGTCAAAGGGAGAGAGGGATTCTGGGATCAAACTGTGTTGATATGACTTAACATTGATCAAGGAAAATGAGTTGCAGACAGTGTTGTATAATGAAAAAGGCATCTGACAATTTAATTCAATATAGGTATTTATTAGTCCCTATTGCGTGTAAGACACTATTCTAGACTCCAGAGATACAAAGATGAAATATGGTTCCTTTCTTCAGTAACTTATACTCTCCTGTGGTATTGGGGGTAAGGAATAAAAGTTCTAGATTCTACTCCTTGTTCCACTGCTACTTAGCTGTTTAACCTCAAGCAAATTATTTTCCCTCTTAGGCTTCAGATTCCCCATTTGTAAAATCAGGAAGTTAGATTAGATGATCTCAAAGGTCTTGTTCCATTTTAACGTTCTCTGTCCTAAAGTCCTATCCAGCTCTGGTCTTCCATTATATTATAATTTAGTACTAGTAAGTGTTCTGTAATTATAAGTATTATGTGCCTAGACCTGTGCTTGGTACCAGAGTGGGGCAGGAAGAAGAGCAAGAGGGAGAGATTGAAAAAAAAAAAAAGTATTACAGAGTTCATTTCAAAAAGCCTATCATCTCTTTGAGGGGGAAAAAGACTAAAATAAAAGTGAAACCATTAGAAAACAATACAAGGTAGGTTATTACTTAGAGCTTATACTGTGCAGTATAGTTTCTAAGGGAAGAGTACAAGAAAAGGAGACATTAGAAAGGCCTGGAGTAGTCAGCCAAAATGTTGTAGGAGAGGTGAGACTTGGTCTAGGCCTTGAAAGATTATACATTTAGATAGGCAGAGGGGAGGAAAAAAGTCAAATGAACTGTCCCAACAGGTAACAAGTCTCCTGGGCCTGGAGGTTGGGGCTACCACTTACCAGGAAAGAAATAGAGAGGGTTCCTGTTCAGGTAAGTGTGTTCTCTGGGGTCTCTTGCCACACTGGGATTCTGAATCCTGCTTAGGCAAGAGAAGTGTGGAAGCAAAGGCAGAGAGTCAGAAATAAGCCGGAAGATTAGGGAAGGAAGAAACTGTAAAACAAGCTTGATTAAAGCAAAACCAGGGAGTCTTTAGGCAAAATTGAGAATTACCAAGGAAAGAATAGGAGCATTGCAGGCTAAAGTTTGGGTCTAAAATATAACACTGCAGCACTCTCTTCAGGAAGAATCTGTTAAGATCTTATATTCTACCAGGCTGAGGGAAATTGAAGGCATATCAAAGATACAGTGTTTTCTTGGGAAGCTGCACCAGATTAAAAACTTTGCAAATGTCCTCTAATCAAACCGGAATTGGGTTTCTGAAAAAAAACAAACAAAAAACCATTTGCGTGTGGAAAGTAAGGAAATCCAAATAGGAGGGGCATGGGTAAAAGGAAAACTCAAGACTCACTATTAAAATGAGGTGACAGGTGAGGAAACTGAGGCTCAGAGCTGGAAATGACTTCCCCAGGGTCACTGATAGCATGGGATGAGACAAGATGGATCATAGACAGGCAAGAGTTGGAAAGGAGTTCAAAAACCATCTAGCTTTAAACTAATCACTCTCAATCTGGAATTCCCCCTACTAGAGCTTCAAAGTTTCAAGTGATCCTCCCTGCCCTCCCCAAAGGCAATCCTTTGAAATTGTTCTGATAGTTAGGAGGATCCCAAAGCATAATAAAGCAGTTTCTAGGTACTTCTCTCAGTTCCAGCAACTAAGATTTTACCTTTAGACTTAGAGAGTCCTCATTACAATATTCAAATCACTTTTATTTATGCTGCCTCCATAGTTCTTAACCTGGGGCCCATGGGATAGATTTCAGTGGGTCTGTGAACCTGGATGGGAAAAAATTACATCTTTATTTTCACTAACCTTTGGTTTCCTTTGTAATCCTACATATTTTATTTTATGCATTTTTTAAAAAATTATTCTGAGATAGGGGTCCCTTGGTTTCATCAGATTGCCAAAGGGGTCAATTGTTGTTGAGTTGTTTTCAGTCCTTTCTAGCTCTTCTTGACCCTACTTGGGGATTTTCTTTGCAAAGATGCTGGAGTGGTTTGCCATTTTCTTCTCCAGTTCATTTTACAAATGAGGAACTGAGGCAAACAGGGTTAAGTGACTTGCCTAGAATCACCCAGCTAACAAGTGTTCAAGGCCAGATTTAGACTTAGGAATGACTCCAGGCCCAGTGCTCTGTCCACTTTGCCCCTAAAGGGGTCTATATCACACAAAAAAGGTTAAGGATCCTACATTTCTGGATAATATCCTAGCAAGGAAAAATTTTGGGGAAGGAATTGTATGCCCCTAGACACTTGTATTTGGTTCTATCTGTCTGAATTATGTTATGGGAAGGGAGTGCTTTTACAGCGAAAATTATTTAATGAGTTTACAACATATTCTCATTTACCATTAATGATTCATTTATATAGTGCTTCACATTTCACAAAGTATTTGTTTCACAACCTGGCTATAATAGGGCAATTACTATATTCATTTTACAGATGAGAAAACTGAGACTCAGAGAAGTTAAGTGACTCACTGAAAGTTACAAACAATAGCCATGACAGGTGGGCTCAGTGTTCATTATTCTATGTTCAATTTGCAGCTAAAGCTGTTCTAGAGTAATAATCTAACTTCTTAGACAGTGGACCTCTGTCTTCCCTCAGGAGATCCATGCTGAAATCTAGCCTTAGAGTGCGATCCTGGGAAGGCTTAATGATGTGTTCATTGAACAAAACTTACAAAAACAAACTACAGAGCTTGACCATAAATTTGGCTTCTAGGCAACAAATGTATCTAGCTGTAGGAAAGGAGGAAAGAGGAGGGAGGAGAGAAGAAAAGGGGGAGCGGAGAAGGGGAGGGAAAGGAGGAGGGCAGAAAATATAAGTCCATTACATCCCTAATTTCATAAAAATTCTAGGACTTTAGACCTGGAAGGAATCTTTTTGATCATCAGTCCCTTCATTTTGGAAAGAAAGCAAGTCATTTAACCTCCTTGAGTGTTGGTTTCTTCCTCTATAAAAGGTGGTTAGGCAAGAAGATGTGTAAGGTTTGACACAACTCAAAATCAATGTCCCTATGAACACAGAATATCTGGGATAGAATAAAGTTATTTAGTCCAGCCTTTTCATTTTACTGATGAAGAAACTGAATCCCAAAGAAGTCAGATGAAATGCACAAGGTCATACAGAAAATCAATGACTTTATTTTGTGTAGACACAAAAAGAAATTCTCTGCTGGTTGCTGAAAAACCTCTTTTCCAGGTCTTCAGCTGATGCAAAAACATTATGCCAAGCATGATTTTTTAAGAGAATTTTTCTGGATCTTTTTCTATGTTTGCTTTCTGAGCAAAGGAAAATAATAAAGGAATGAAGGAGAAAGGAAGAAGGAAAATGTAGGTGGGGAGGAAGGAGGAATAGTAGGGAGAAGGAGGAAAAGAGGAAGAAAGAAAAGGGAAGAAGGGAATGAGAGGAGAGGGCAAGAGAAAGGATGAAATGGGGAAGAAAATAAGGCAGGAAGAAGGGAGAGAAAGAGGAAGGCGAAAGAAGAAAAGAAAGAACAGGGGGAAAGAAAAAAGAGGAGGGGAGAGGAAAAAGGGAAGAAGGAAGAGAGAAAGGGGAAAGAAATAGAGAAGAAAATAGAAGGATGAGAGGAAGGCAGGATTGGGAAGGGTAGGGGAAGGAAAGAGTAGAGATAAAAGAAAGAGGGGAGGTGGCAGAAGAGGAAGAGAGGAAGAAAACTGGGAGAAGAGAGAGGAGAAGGGATAGAGGAAGAGTAGGGAAGATGAGAGAATGAGGAAGAGAAAGTGCAGGAAGTAAAACAGGGAGGAGGGGAATCTGTAGGGGGAGAAGGAAGAGAGAGGAAGATGAAGACAGAGAGGAGGCAGAATAGAATAACGGAGGGGAGGGGAGGAAGAGGATTGGGAGCAATGAGGAAGAATGGGGACAAAAGGCAAAAGAGAAGGAGGAAAGAAGGAGGAAGAGGAAGGGTGGGGGATGGAGGAGGAACGAGAGAGGAGATGAGTCGAAGGGAGAGGGAGAAGAGAAAGTCTGGGAAGATACGGAGTAGAGGGAAGACAGGATAGGAAGGAAGAGTGGTAAAAAGGAAGGAAAGAAGAGAGGAGAGGAGGTAGGAGGAAGGAAGGGGGAAGGGAAAGAACAGGAGGAAAGAGGAGGGAGGAGAGAAGAAAAGGGGGAGCGGAGAAGGGGAGGGAAAGGAGGAGGGCAGAAAGAAGCATGGGAAAAGATGAGGAGGCTGAGGGAAGGCTAAGCAAAGGATGGGGTAAGGCAAAGGAGCAGGGAAGAAGAGAAGGGAAAAAGAGAAAAAAGATGGAAGAGGAGGAGGCAAGAGGAGGGAGGATGAACAGGGGAGGAAGAGAGAAAAAAGAAGGGAGGGAGGAGAAAGAAGAGGAAAAGGTGAGAAAGTGGTAGAGGTGAGGAAGGAGGGAGAAGAGAAGGGAGGAGAAAAGACAGGAAGGAGGAGAGAAAGATGGGGAGGGGAGGAAGGGCAACACACACCCTGCAGGTGGCCCAGTGATTTCTCACCTCCCCAGCGCCCAGCTCCAGCTCGCTCTCTGCGGGGTCGACCGAGAGAAGCCGGAGAAGCGCTGATCCTCAGGCGCCTACCAAGTCCCAGCACTCACTGGCTCCGCTCCTCACCCCTAACAACTTGACACTGAGCAGCAGCAGCAGCGCCTATGCTGAGCCAACGGCAGTGAGCAAAGCAACAGTTTCCAGGGGAGGAGACCTGTCCGGGACAGGGACCCGGGGTAAAGCGACTGGTGCCTCGCTCCGGCCAGTGACCTGGCAAGCGGTCCCGCAGTCCTGGAACGGTCCGGGGACTGGGGTCAATGTCACATCCTGGGAGCTACGAGCTAGGAGTTAGGAGCCGGGAGCCGGGAGCTAGCTAGGGAGCGGGTGGGTCTGCATGCCTACGCGCATCCCACACTGCTGGGGATGGGGGTGGGGGGAGCGGAAGAGGGGGGTGGTGAAGGAGCCCGGAGACGCTTGCCAAGAGCCCACGCAGGTGTGAGCACGTGCTAGGAGGGCTGAAGCAGCCCGGCAGTCCGAGCGTCAGGGACCCGGGAGCAGGACAAGCTCTGGTCCCTGGGCGCTACCCCCTCTAACACTCACTCCCTCCCTCCTCTCCTCGCGCTCAGTCCCCAGCCTCTTTCCCCCTCCCTCTCTTCCCCCTCCCCCAAGCCTGCTTCCACGCCTGGAGCTGCGACTCCCTCCCAGAGCAGTGCAGAGCCGAGCCCGGAGCAGAGCAGAACCAAGCGGGGCGAGGCAAGCGGGGCAGGGCAGGGGCACCCGCTGCCTCCCCGAGACCACGCCCGCCGTGGCTGGAGCCTCTCAAGGAAGAAGCTGGGAGCCCTCCTATTCACCTCCTCCTTCTCCTGTGCCGAGCATAAGCCGGGAAAGTTTTTTCGCGGGTAAGAAGCTGTTCCCAAGACCAGAGAAGGGACAAGGAGGGTGGTCCAGGCGTCTGACCCGCGTCCCCCAATCCTCACATCTGACCTTCTGGACCTTAATCCATAATATCCAATTGCCCGGGATCATGATCATTTAGAATTTAGCATTGGGGGATTGGGGTGGAGGTGGGAAAACCACAGATTTGGTGACACCCCTCCCCCCAGGCGTCTGAAATTGGAGGCTCCGGTGTTCGTAGATTCAATAGTGGCCAGAGAGAGAAAGAAACATGTGATTTCAACTTTGAGCAGGTGAATCTGCGCTTCCGTCCTGTCTCCTTTATCTCGGGTGGCAAAGATATCAGCCTGTCCAGAGGTATTCATTTTTGTGTACATACACCTATTGCTAGATCCTTCCCTTTCAAGATTTTTTTCCTGTGTATTTTTACGGTTGACCCTGGGGTTAAGCAGTCTTTTCTCTCTTTACTAACCACCTGATGTTAAGATTCGAGTTCCTGCAAAAATAATCCCGCCATCCTTTCGGGTGGTTTGGATTTAACTTAGCTGTTGTGTTTTTACCCAACGTTCTTGTCTGTCTAACTGCTGAGTAAAATGGGGTCTTTACATCTAGATTTCCAGAAAAAGAAGGCATGCGCTCTCTCCCAACCTTGAGAGAGCCTTTTCTCCTGGGTATTTATTTCCCTTGAAGATGAAAAGACAACCGTTCTCAGTGGGGGAGAGGTGAGGGAACTGAGCGAGGTGGAGCTTATTTGGTTTGCTAGAGGCTACTTTGGGAAACTTAGAATCTTACGATGTTGGTGCTGGAAGGAAGCTTCGAGCATAAAATGTCTGAGCTGGAAGAGACCTTAGAGCAAAAGGTATTAGGACTCAAAATGGGATTTTAGGGATCACCTAGTTTAACCTTATTTTACAGATTAGGAAACTGGACCCCAGAGAGGGAAAGTGATTTGTGCAGGGAAGGGCTCCCTTTCAGGGTGATCTGCCCCTGTGGAGAGCCCAGTTTGTAGAGTAGGAGGAAAGCTGCGGTTGCTAGCATAGTTATTGTAGAAGAAGTAAACAATGTAATAGCCGGAAAAGACCCCTCTCTTTAACTGTTACCTGAGATTTCTCAGTTCAGACTATGTACTGCTCTAGGAAAAGGGTTGTATGTAAGTCAGGGTTTGAGGGCAGCCTCACGTAGTTGTGAGGAAGGCGTAGGCAACGGTTAGTCAGTAGCCAAGTCTGCAGATCTGGGCAAATGTTTATGAATTAAAGATTTTCTCTTCTCCTAAATGAATAGATTTTAAAATCTGCTTTAGACCATCTTGTTTTAGACCCACCCACCCCCCCCAAAAAAATTCTTTGCATTTTGTAAATATGAATCATATGCAGTTGACTTATCTATGTATGTGTTGTGCTCCTAGAAAAATGTAGGCTCCTTGTAGGCAAGAGTTGTTTTCGTTTTTGTCTCTGTACTATCTCCAGAGCCTTGCACAACATATAGTTGCTCACTATATGCTTGTTGAATTAAAGTGCTTATTGAAGGCCTTCGTGGAAAAGACAAAGTCTGAAAAATCTTTCATGATATATAAATTGAGAAACAACAATGAAGTGAGAGTTCAGAAGACCTGGGTATACTATTAGGTCGCCGACTCTATAATCTTAGACACATTCTCCTATGAATATCAGTTTCCTAGTCTGTGAAATGGGAGAGGTGGACTAGCTAACTAACAAGACCTCTTTGCTCTCTGATAGTCTTTGCGTCTATGTTTGAATATGGTATGATTTCAACAGGATGATTTTCATGGTGACCAGCTGTGGTGTGAATTTGGAGCTTCCCCTTCAGCTAAATCCAAGTTCAAAAGACCGTTGTTTTCCTGAGTTAGTCCTGTAGAGAGTCCTGGGGAGAAGTGGGAGAGAGGAGAGTGATCTTAAAAGAGATATAAGAAGAAAATAAGCCTTGATCTGGTATACATCTGTCCCCTTACTACTACATGAGGAAAAGCAGAAATATTGGGAAAAGGTTTATCATGAAAGAGAATTCAAATCAAGGTAGCACACTCTTTAAGTAAGAATGAACTTGGATCAATCTAGAGTAGTTTGGAAGGAAGGATTTAAGACTTAAAGATGCATGCTATCAATGGAATGAAGTTAAACAAACGACCTGCTATGTTTGAGGCTCTGTGCTAGACACTGGGGATTTTAAAAGAAAGAAAGAAAGAGAAGTCCCTGACCTCAAGCAGCTTATCTTGCTGGGGATAAAACTGGTATACAGAGTAATAAATATAAGGTGATTTGAATCAGTGAAGCAACCAACAAGCATTTATCAAATGCTTAACTTTGTGCCAGGCACTGTGCTAAGTGCTAATTCACTTAGACTAATGTGAAATAGTTCTTGCTCCCAGGGAGCTTACATTCTAACAAGAGAAGGAAAGGGATAGAAGAGTAAGGAATTGGAGTGGGAGGAGGAAATGAAAAAAGGTGATATCTAAATAAAGCTGTGAAGGAAGAAAAGAAATGCAAACAGTAAAGGTAAGAGAGAACCATTCCTGGTATTATAGATATGTACTAGAAAATAGAACTGTAGAATTCAAGGAGCTAATAATAATTGCTACCATTTATATAATACTTTAAGGTTCAAAAACACCTTACAAATTTTATCTCTTTTCATCCTCAGAATTATTTTACAAATGATGAAACTGAGACAGATTTGGAAGTTACATGACCTGCCCTGTTAAGTGTCTGAGGCTGGATTTGAACTCAGGTCTTCCTGACTCCAGGCCCAGTGTTCTATCTGTTTTGCTATTTAGCTGCCCCTTAGGTTAGCATGAAGACTATCATGGTTTCTCTCCTACCCCACCCCCACCCCCACTCCTTGAGCAGTGAAGGGATATTCTCTCAAAAAGAAAAAAAAACCTTCAGGATGTGTGTGTACTGTTGTCATCTCCTCACTAAGACTATAAGTCACCTGAGGAAAGTGATTTTCTTATTTGATTACCAGTATCTAGCACAATGCCTCTTCTACTTTTTCATGCTTATTGATTTAATTCATCTGGAATATAGAGTATATGAAAGGAAAGAACATGAAATGTCTGAAAAGGTAGATTGAAGACATAGAGGACTTTATTCTAGAGGTAATAAGCAGACACTGAAGATAGTATCTGGCTACCACTTAAAATTCCTTTCCCCAAGCAGACAGACTGTAGGCAGAGGGTTTATATTAAAAGGCTAGGAAAGGCAATAGGTATATGGAAAGAACCAAAGAGGAAATGTAGCAGGGGATTACTGGAAAAGGGTTGGGTAGGGAGGAAGGGATTTAACCTTCTGATCCCCCAAGAGAGTGTTGATTTCTTCCCTTGTACATATCCCCAGGTCCATATGCCCATTCCAGACACCATTCAGGAAGAATACTGTACATGAAAAACCTGTGACCTTGGTCAAGTCACTTGAAGTCTTTGATCCTCAATTTCCTCATTTGTAAAATGCGACTAATAATACTCTACCTACCTCCCAGGGTTCTTGTGGGGAAATCATTTTGTAAACTTGAAAGTACTATTTGTTTGTGAGTTCTTGTCGTCCTGCATTTCCTAAAGCTCATAAATGTATGTGTAGGAACTATGAATTTTTTCCATCTTAGTGTCTCATCAGTTAGAGTGAATGGTTTTCCCCAGGGATGAGAAATGCATAACAGAAAAATCCCATTTTACAAGATCCATAAAACTAAAGCTACTGTATACACCTCTATGAATATACTTTAAGCATCTGGGATTTCACTGCTATTAGGGTTCCATCCTCTGACCACCCCTTTGGAGACAATCTTCATGACTTTCTGTGGCTGAAAAATAGCATACCCCTGGCCATTCTTTGGGTGATGAGTCACTCTGTTCTTGTTGAGACTAGAGAGCCGTGGCTGGGCTTGTACTCTGAACCTTTCTAGCTTGATGTTGTTCAGTCGTGTCTGACTCTTAGTGACCCCATTTGGGTCTTGGCAAAGATACTGGTCTTGCCATTTCCTTCACCAGCTCATTTTACAGATGAGGAAGCTGAGGCAAACAGCGTTAGACCCTGACTTGCTCAGGGTCACACAGCTAGTAAATGGCTGAGGCCAGATTTGAACTCAGGAAGAGGAGTCTTCCTGACTCCAGGCCTGGTGCTATATCCACTACACCACCTAGCTGCCCTACTTTCTAGCTTGATAGGAGCTGCTAGAATTTGCATTCTTCCAAGAGAGAACCTTGAGGACCCAGTATCATCCACATAGGATCGAAGGATTTAGCTTCTGGAGGGGCCTCACAGAGCAACTAGTCTGGCCCCCTCACTTTACAGATGAGGCCCAGAACAGGAAAATTACTTGCCTAAAATCATACAACTAGCAAATTTCAAAGACCCAAACTCTGACCTTTTGACTCCAAAGCCAGACTCTTTCTCCTGCCTCACACTGCCTCCCCTCTATGCCATAATAAAGTAACTAAATGGGATTTTTAGCCCACATTTCTGTGGAGTTTTACAGTTTACAGAGTGCTTTCTCTACCAAAAACAAAACAAAAACCCACAACCCTTAGATAACTTGTGTCCATCTGACAGATGAAGAAACTAAGTATAAGAAAGATCCCATAACTTGCCCAGGGTCACACAGATAATATCAGAACTAGGCTTTGAAGAGTTCTCCCAACTCAACTATGCAAGGTGGCACAATGTTTACAGTGCCAGACCTGGAGTCAAGAAGACTCATCTTCCTGAGTTCAAATCTAGCCTCAGACACTTATTAGCTGTGTGACCCAACCCTGTTTGCCTCAGTTTCCTCATCTGTAAAATGAGCTGGAGAAGGAAATGACAAACCACTCTAGTACCTTTGCCAAGAAAACCTCAAATGGGGCCACAAAGAGTAAGATTAGGTTTGAACAAAAACTCCCAACTCAAAACCCAACAATAATTTCCATTATGTCACACAAATTTTTTTAAAAAGAACAATTTTTTACAAAGATCATCTTTTTTGAAAAAAAAAATACTTCAGTTGTATGATGACACATGTTACTAGTCACTCTCAACTTAGCCGTCATGTAGTTTCTTTGTGTCTTATTTTCCTTATCTGTCAAACCAAATGATAATAATAGTAAACAGACTTATTAGCTTGCACTGTTGATGTAGGGTCCAAGATAGGATAATCCCATAAGTCTCCAAGCACTATATAAATGTGAGCGTTTGTTATATATCCATCCATACATATATAAACACTCTTCCTCTTCTTCCTCCCACCTTCATAGGCTTCCCATATTAAATTTTAAGCAGTTGGAAAGTGGCAGTATTAGGGACAACAGGAAAAAAGAGTGATCTTTTGGTGAGAAAAGTAGGGGCTTTGACCAAGATTGTTTCTCATCCTCAACCTTCTGTCTTTGGAAAGAGGACCATATCATCAAATGGGGGGTGAAGAGAGGAATGATACAAACCTGACCCCAGCTTCTTTGATAAGCCCTCATGTTTCCTTGAACTCCCTTTGTTGTTCCAGTCCTGTTTGACTCTTCATGACCCCATTTGGGTTTTTCTTGGCAAAGATACTAGAGTGCTTTTCCATTTCCTTCTCCAGCTCATTTTACAGATGAGGAAACTGAGGCAAACAGTGACTTGCCCAGGGTCGCACAGCTAGTAAGTGTCTGTGGCTGGATTTGAACTCATAAAAATGAGTGTTCCTCATTGTCAGTCCATTACTCTATCCTCTGCTCCACCTGGCTGCCCTGGACTCTCTACTGGAACTAGATTAGAGGGGAACACTAACATAACTTGTATATGTCTTCGAGGGGTTGCCTATTATAATCAGAATGGGTTTGTTGAGCACATTTGCCAGCTTTGAGCTAGGACAGCGGCACAGAAAACCTCACTTGTTTCTGTCTGAACCAAAGCTGGATTCTTTCCTCACGTGTTCTTTGAAAGGCAGTATCCTTATCTACCCACCCAGGACTGCGCTTTGGAAGATTAATATCTTGGCTTTCATAGATTGATACATTGGAGTCTGTAAAGACTAGAATAGTCAAACTGCCCATTCATCACTTCAGAAAGATAAAGACAGTGAGAGGAGGCATGAAGTCAGGATCATAACCAGTAAGGGCCCTCAGGGGCCAACCCTTTCATTTTCCTAAACTAAATCTTAAACAGGTTGAGTAACTTATCTAAGGTATCCTAGTTAATAAATGTTAGAGAGATTTGAACCCAGCTCCTCTGACTCAGGGCCAATGTTCTTTGTACTGTATCATGCTGCCTCCCGCCCTACAATACCTTTGATCAGGGACATTGGTGACAGTTAATATCAAGATCCTTTCATTGCTATCAAAATTTACTCTATGATCCCCTTGTCTTGGTAGATGAAATCAGACAGGCTGCCAATTAAATTTGGTACCGTAAAACATGGAAGTAGCAATGGAAAGATAATTCAATACAGTTCGATAAGCATGTATTAAGACTATTCCATGGACAAAGCATTGTGTTAGGCACAGAAACAATAAACAAACAAAAATTCCTGCCCTAAAGGATCTTATATTCTACTGGGGAAAACCTGCATACAGAGATAAGTAACTACAAACTATACAAAGTAGTGGTGAGGGAAGATGGGAGAAGGCAAGCAGTACCAACTAGAGGGATTAAGAAAGGCCTCATATAGGTAACGGCCTTTGAGGGGAACAAGGGAGCTTCTCAGAAAGCCTGAGTCTTGGAGGAAGCTAGGGATTTCAAGAAATCAGGGGTAAGTTGAAGAGCTATGTGGGCATGGGGGACAGCCTGTATAAAGACACAGAAGTGAGAGCTAGAATGATTTTACACAGGAAATGGCAAATAGGCCAGTTGGCTGGAAGATAAATTACATGGAGGGGGAGGGGGGAAGGAGGAGGAATAATGTAAAATCAGCCTGGAATGGTATGTTGAAGCCAGCTTATGAAGAACATAGGGCATCACTGAAATTATTGAAGGGAGATTGAGGGTCAGGGAAGGAGGGAAATGATTATGTGTTCCAACCTGTGCTTTAAGAATGTCCATTTGACAACTGTCTAGAGGATAAATTGAAAAGAAGAGAGACTCAGGGTACAGGGATCAGCTAAGAGATTATTTCAGTAGCCTAGAAAATAGATAATAAGGTCTTCAAATGGGTGCTAGCCATGTGAGTAGAGAGATGAGGATAGATGAAGATATACTGTGGAGGCAGGAATGGTGAGATGTGGCAGTTGGATATATTTGATGGGTGAGTAAGAGTGAAGAGCTGAGACTCCAAGGTAGTGGCTCCCTCAATAGAAGTAGGGGAGTCAGGAAGGTGGGCAAGGGAATAGAGTTTCATTGTGGACACATGGAGTTTGAGATGCCTATGGAATGTACAAGTGGAGATGTTGAGCAAGTAGTCAGTGATGAGTGACTAGAGCTTAGGGAAGGTAGTAGTCAGAGGGAAGATTTGGCAGTCATCTGCATAGTGATGGTAACCTAGCCACTAGAGCTAATGAGCTTACCAAGGGAAAGGGAATGTGGAAAGAGGTAAGAACCAGGATGGTCATCCAGAAAAAGAGACTGAGAAGGAGCTGAGACAGGTAGGAGAGGAACCAGGAAAAAGCAGGGTCACAAAAAACTAGAGAAGAGAAAGTATCCAGTGATAGCTGGCAATCTAGAATTCCATGGGTGACTTGCTAGGCATCTTGCATCACACACACACACATACACACACACACCCTTTTATTGTCTGTGTCTCTCTCTCCTCTTTCCCTCCGTCTCTTTCTTTTGTGTCTCTGTTTCTCTATCTCTCTCTCTCCTCCCTTCTTTCTCCCTCTTTCTCCCTCTCTCTTTCTCTTGTGCTTCCTCTGTCTCATGTCTGTCTCTATCTGTCTGTCTCTCTCTTACACACACACACACACACACACACACACACACACTCACAAAGAATTAAGGATGGAGCATTAACTTGGAACCTCTTGCCAAGTAGAAGAGAGAAACAAATCAAAGGAGTCCAAATGTTTTAATGTTTTCTATTAGAAGTTTCCTCAGTCTGTCAAATTAATAGATTGTGAGCTAATTAATAGAATGTAGAATTTCAGAGCTATAAGGAACCTTAGAGTATAGCACATCAGAACATGGAAGAGATCATAGCCCTCAGAATGAGAGAAAAACCCTAGAACATAGAAGGTTAAAAGCTATAAGCGACCTTAGTAATCAAGTTATCCAACCCATTGATTTTATAAAAAAGGAAATTAAGACTTATGAATATTAAATAACCTTACCAAGGTCATACAGCTGATTTATGGGAGAACCAGGAACTAGAACCCAGATCTTCAACCTAGTAACTGAGCAAAAGCAGAGGTTTACTGTCCTCCAAACCATATTATAACCATAGCACCCAATTTAAAAGACTCATATTGAACTAAAATTAATGCCATTTAACTTCTGTCTGAACATTTGAAAATCAATTGAAATGACTAAAAAGTGGGACAAAGAGAAATTTAATTTCTTGGATGGCACTGAAGACATACTGCTTAAGGGCATGGTATGGTCTTTCCCCAAAGTTATATTATAGGAGCATTCTCCTTTTAATCTGTTGCACCATCTGCAACATATAGCCAAAAACCCCGAAGTATGCTCAGATGTTCTGAACAGTGTTAAGTCAGAGTTAACTAATGAACTTTAAATGTGTCATTGGGACATGGATATGACCCAGTCCTTCAAGACTCTACCAGGAAAGTACAAGCTCTGGCAGGTCCTATCAAGTCGGAAAGGCTTCAAATACAGATACATTTTAGACAGCCTGCCTGTTGTCCAAAAATCAGCCTAGCTCGGTTCCAAGAGGCTCATCACTGTATTCGGTAGAGTGATAAATTTTTATTGTTGTTGTTCAGTTATTTCAGTCATGTCCCACCCTTTGTGAGCCCATTTGGAGTTTTCTTGACAAAGATACTAGAGTGTTTTGCCATTTCCTTCTCCAGCTCATTTTACAGATGAGGAAGCTAAGGCAAACAGGGTTAAGTGACTTGCCCAGGATCACATAACTAGTATCTGAAGCTGGATTTGAGCTCTTGGACCCCAGCAATTTCAAAGTCAGTCCATTGAGAATGGTGGCAAATGGTAGAATGTGAGCATCTCCAGAAGAATAAAAGGTCTTAGGAAGCAGGTACTTTACAAAAATATTAGTCTCCTCATCCCTAGCACTTGGCTTCAGTGCCGTAATGTAAGGATAGGAACAGAACCTGGAGTTAAATTGTTATAGGAAACTCTCGGATGAAGAAACTTTTTTCTACTCAAGTAAATTAGCACCTTCTCCACACCATGTAGGCTTAGGAGTTGCCTAGGGCCCTGAGAAGTCAAATGACTTATCCAAAGTCACAGAGTCAGTATGTATCAGAGACGGAACTTGAACCTGGGTCTTCCTGGCTCCAAGCCAAGTCTACTCACTATACATTACTGTATAGTAGGTACTTATTAAATATTTATTGGGTTGAATTAATTGAATCTACCTTGGTGGAGAGATTGCCTACCCTGATGAAACCCATGGATCCCTGAAATATAAATAAACTTGGTATAAAGTTGTCCAGAGTAAGGAAATTTAACTGAGTTGAAGAAGCTTGATTGCTCATTATGGTGGCAAGGTGATACAGTGGATAGGGCCTGGAGTCAGGAAGACTTGAGTTCAAATTTGACCTCTTGCTAACTGAGTGACCCCAGGCAAGTCACTTAACCCTGTTTGCCTTCGTTTCCTCCTCTGGAAAATGAACTGGAGAAGAAAATGGCAAACTACTCGAGTATCTTTGCCAAGAAAACCCCAAATGAGGTCACAAAGAATGGGACACAACTGCAGTGACTGAACAACAACAACAAACAAAAATGGCTCATTTACCCAGCAAAATAAGGAATAAGGCGAGCCTTGAAGGATGGGGAAGAGCACGCTCCTCTGGTAGAGTTCCCCAAAGAGTTGACTCCTTTTCACCAGTCAGATGCTGCAAGAGCCTATAAACTGCCCCACAAGATATAGGGGGAGTTGTTGGGGCATAGTAGCAGGTTCAAACAGTCAAGACAAGCCTCCCGGGGAAAAATGAAAACTTGTCATTTGCTACTGCCAAAACTCTGTTCCATGGCATGTGGTAAGCCTGAGAAGTAGGGGGCTCAGTTCTTACTGGCTGCCTGAGCCCCACAGCCAGGTTCAAAGTAGAGCAGAGAGCACTGCAGTAGACTTCAGCACCAGTCCACTAGCCATTCTCTCACCGTCACGGGTCCTTGCCCATGTATCTCTCAAGGACCAACTCTTCCTGGCACGTTCCAGTTGTCATTAGAGGGGCCTGGGTTGACATTTCACTCATTAATTATTTTAAATTTGGTTGTGGAAGGTGGGAGATGGAAATGACATAAAGTAGATGATTTTCCCAGGGAAAAGAGTAGAACAGGGTAGTAAGGCTGTCCTTGGATCAGGGAGATAGGCAGCCTAATTTGAGAGTTGATGGACATTTTATATTGGCATTACAGGCCAAGGTTTTCATATATAAAATACACTATCCTAACCATGAATGTTACTACTTACATCTGGTAAAAAAAAAAAAAATTGGCCTGTCCTCAAAGAGAACTTCTCAGGGGTCTTAGTCATAGCTTTGGGTCTTTAGCCACGGGTGGAGCAGAAGAAGCCTTTGTCACACAAAGAGAGCACAAACATGACTATCCCATTTTGCAGATGAACAAACTGAGTTTCGTTGAGGCAAAGTGACTTGTTTGGTCATATAAATAGTAAAAAACTAAAATCCGTATCTTCTGACTAAGTCTAGCACTCTTTCCCAGACAGATTTTTTTTCTCTCCAGGTCCTAAGTCTCACAAACTTCTGTAGTAGCACCTGGGCTGCACAGTCTCCAGCCTGCATTAATGAAAGTGTATCACTCTGGTTAGTGACCCATAGCCTCTCTTCTTTCCAAATCTATACAAAGGTTCAACCCCATCACTAACATTTTGTCACTTACCAACATAATCAACTCCTTCCTGCAGAGGTCCTACCTTGACCAGCCATCACTTTCAACATTATATTCAGATTCCTTACTTCAAGCTCTCTTGACCAGATTTTGCTTTTATCCAGTCCCTGCACCACCCCTCCCTTGCCTGTCCATCTCCATTCCACTGGTCAGGAAAAGCTCCACTCACCCACTCCTGCCCTCCACACCTTCCCTAATTCCTAAAGACAACACACCCATAACCTTTGCTCTATCCCCATCCCTAATCTCTCTTTTTCTTTCACCCTCATAAGTGAGGCCTAGTTCCACCAAGAGCCCAAGGTTAGATACTTTAGGGACCTTATTATAATTGGTACTTTAGTGGTAACTAAAGAGAAACTTTGGCCTTGGTATCATGCTGGGTTGAAGTAGTTATTTTAATGTTTAGGGAACTTTTAATTCTGGTAGAAGAGAACCGGCATTGCAAATAATGAGTTTGTCTAGTTAAACTTCACTTCAGAGACAAAACAAAATCTAATTCCCACACGAATGCATTGGACATCAGTTGAATTGTGAGCTAAAAAGAATTAGTGCCCCAACCTCATTTAGCAAATTATAGTCTTTTGCCATCTCTAGGGAGCCTTGTGCTGGAAGACTGGAATATAAAATATGTATCATCCCTTGGTGAGCTGGTGGCCAGGAACGAGCGTGACTTTTCTTCCATATTAAATTGTCTGCTGAGACAGGATAACTTTTCATAGAGGATGACGATACTTTAATTCATGACAGGGATGCGCCTGTGATGGAAAGAAATGGGAAATATCTAATTGGGGAAACCATCTGCTGGAAGGAAAACCAGAAGGGTTGAAGCAGTATGAGGCTGAGAAGGAAGAGGTGATTACCATTCTGACAGTTTCCTAAGAGTTCTTTCACTGGCTGTAAAGACAGAACAATGTTCATTTGCCTCTGTCGCTGTCCTTAGTAACCAAAATGGCATTTTTCTCCTTTCCATAATGGCAAAGGAAAAATTATTCTAGATCTGAAAAGAAGCATTGCTGATATGAAATGCATAGAATGTGATTGTCCTCACACTTTTCCCATAGAATCCTGATAGTGTCACCAAAGTCCTGGTTACCATTTTTATGAAGTTTAAAATACTTGCTGGAAAGTCAATATTCATAGGATCACAAGATCATAAATCTAGAGCTGGAGGGATTTTAAAGGCCATCTAATCCAACTTCCTGATGTTACAGATAAGGAAACTGAGGCACAGTGGAAAGGAAGTGACTTGCCCAAGGTCACACACATAGTAAGCATCAGAGCTGGTATCTGAACCAGTTTTCAATTCAGTTACAACTATAATCATCTTTTTAAAAGAAGCTTAACCTGGAAAGGGGATGGAAAGAAATAAGCATTTCTCAAGAACCTACTATGTGCCAGGCAGTATGCTAACTAAGTGCTTTACAAATATAATCTCCATAAAAAGAGTTTGCCTGCTATAGAATGTAAAGTTCGAAAGAAATTTTAGAGTTCAGTGTTTCAAATCAACTCATTTACTGAGGAGAAAACAGACCAAGGGGAGCTTGAGGTCACATAGGTATTACCAGCAGATCCAAGACTGAAACCCAGGTTCATTAACTTAAAATCTAATATTCTTTTTCATTGATGCCAAGCTGGAAAATCCAGCTTTCACAAAAGGTAATGAATGGGACAGCTAATCCATTTTTTAATGCATTCACAATCATTGAAATAGGAAGTATCCCCTTGCATGCGTGACGTAGTATTGGATTTACACATACCTTTGGGAACAAAGCTGTTCCACAAAGTGAGGCATTCCTGTGCCAAATCTCTTTTCATTCTTATTGAGTATTGTAGTACTTGTTTCCCAAGGGAACCAAAAAGGAAATAAAAGGTTTTACATTTTTGTTCTTCCTCTAGAACAGTGGTTCTCAACCTTCCTAATGCCACAACCCTTTAATACAGTTTCTTATGTTGTGGTGACCCCCAACTATAAAATTATTTTCGTTGCTACTTCATGACTGTAATTTTGCTACTGTTATGAATTGTAATGTAAATATCTGATATGCAGGATGTATTTTCATTGTTACAAATTGAACATAACCCACACGTTGAGAACTGCTGCTCCAGAAACTCATCCACTATTTGAGGTCTTTGGTTGTCCTGAGCAAACAGGTTTCCCTCCCAGCAACACTAGTACAAGGCATCCGTAAGCCCCTAAACAAGTTTTGAAAATTGTACCCCTTGTGTGTTACTTTCACTAATTGACAGATCTTGGGCTAAAAGGGACCTCAAAAAATACAGAGTTCAGCTTTCATTTTACAGGTGAGTCATCTTAGGCCCAGGGAGTTTAAATGATCTTTCTGGATTCACAGAGGTTGTTAAGTATCTAAGGCAAGATCCTCTGGGTGCCAGAACTACAGCCCTCTCCATGGTACACTTTGCTTTCCCTAGATACCCAGAGCCTTCATTGGAATTCTTTCCGTTTGACTTCTCCAAGACAATATCTATAAGCCATGGATTCCTCAATTTCTTAGCTTTAAAAACGAATGCATATTTTTTTTAAATAACAGAAAGAGAGATAATAAATGGGTAGGGCATCTAGGTGGCCCAGTATATAGAGTACTTACTGGGCCTGAAGTCAGGAAGGCTCATCTTCCTGAGTTCAAATCTAGCCTCAAATACTTACTAACTCTGTGACCCTGGTCAAGTCACTTAACCCCATTTGCCTCGGTTTCGTAAAATGAGCTGGACAAGAAAATGGCAAACCACTCCAGTATCTTGAAGTAATAAGAGAAAACTCTAAATGGGGTCACAAAGAGTCAGACGTGGCTGAAACAACTGAATGACAGTGACAAATAAATGGGCAACCTGGGTACTGAACTATATGCTTGAGAATTCACCGAACCAGAGGAAGGTCCTCTTCCGTGGAGGACCTCTGTACATGAGCATGGACTGGGTTCTAGGGTATGGTGAGAAGGTGTGGCTGAGGCACACCTGCACCTGGGGAAGAAGCGCTACCACCGGAGAAGATTACAGAGCCACTGAGATTCAAACAGGCTCTTTGAAAGTATCTCTGGCTGCATTCTCTTCCTCCGGTGCCTTCCCCCTCTCTAACTGTGAGCCTGTGGCAGCTGCCTGTCTCTAGTTCTGAATCTGTTAGCTTTTGTTCTCTAGCTCGGTTATTTGCTGATAATGACTGTCCTTCTCAAACATGTGGAAAGGTTGAGCTCAAACAAGCACAGGTTTTATTTCTGTTGCTCAGTAATCCCAGATGTATAATCTTGGGTGAGTGACTTCTCTGGGCCTCAGTTTCTTTATCTGAAAGGTTTAGATTATGTCATCCAGCAGAGCTGGATGGACCCTAAGACCTTTAGGGAGGAAGCATAGTACAGTGGGAAAAGTATTAGAGGATCTGGGTTTGAGGGCCTAGGCTTAGATGCCAGCTCTGATACTTCCTTACAGATGTGACCTTGGGCAAATCACAATCTCCTTGGTTCCTAGATTTCTCATTTATAAAATAAGGGGGTTGATGGGGTGGCTAGATGGCACAGTGAATAGAGCACTGGTCCTGGAGTCAGGAGGACATGAGGTCAAATATGGCCTCAGACACTTAACACTTACTAGTTGTGTGACCTTGGGCAAGTCACTTAACCCCAATTGCCCTGCCTTCCCCCCTCCAAAAAGTAAAAAAAAAAAAATAAGGGGGTTGGACAGATGGTCCCTGCAGGCCCTTCCAACTCAGAACTAATATCCTTAAAAAAAAAAACTCTAGGCTCCTAAAAATTAGACAACTTGAACTAAAAGGGACTCTTGGAACATAGAAACTCAGAAAAGGGCCTAAAGCAGGAGCCCTTGACTTAGATAGAGACTGTCAATTTTAGATAGATAGATAGATAGATAGATAGATAGATAGATAGATAGATAGATAACCATTTCAATATAATTTATTTCCTTTGTGACCCTGTATATGTTATTTTATACTTTTAAAAACCTTATTCTGAAGAGTCCATGGACTTCACTAAACTGCCAAAAGAGTCTAAGACACACACACACACACACACACACACACACACACACACACGATTTAAGAGCCCCTGCTTAACAGTTCATCAGGTTCTAATGGTCTATTTGTGTCCTTCAGGCCTTTTCATCTCATGGTGCTGTGTTCTAAGGTACTTTCCAGATCTAATCTCCTGTGCACTAAGGGTCACCCATAATATAAAATATTATATATTCTATACTGTAAGATTCCTTTTGGCTTCCACACTCCACCTTCTATATTCTAAGGTCCCTTCCAGCTTTCACATTCTAGGTGACTTTTTGCACTAAGATTTTTGTGGTTCAAGGTCACATATAGTAGAACCTCCAAAACAGTCCTTGTAGTTTAGGCAAATGAATGGAATAATTAGATGCATAAGTCAAAACCACCTTTCAAGTCTTATTTTTCATTGTTCCCCTTCATATAACCTACTGTCACACTGACCTTGCCTATTCTTCACACTCAATAGCTAATCTACCCTCACTTGTACCTTTGCACAGGCTGTATCCCATTCCTAGAATGGAGTCTGTCCTCACGTTGGCCTTGTAATGGCCTTGGTGGACTTCAGAACTCGGTTTAAGCACCATCTCCTATAGCGCTGTGAGTCAAGCATTTATAAAGTGCTTACTGTGTGGATGGAAGGCACTGTGCTATGTGCTGAAGACAGAGGTACAGGCAGAGAGAAACTTTACATTCTGGGTGAAGGTAATACCCAAAAAGAAGTGGGAGGTGGGGTAGAGATGGTGCCAAAGTCCAGGGAGTCAGAATACAAGCCAGGATGACTCTGAAGGGTGAAAGATGGCTGGCCTGGGGCCCTTCCATAAATTGGAGGTTCTGGTAAGATCTCACCAACAGGAAAAAGCAACCAACCACAACAGCAGAGGGATGCCTTAGAGTGAAAAGGCTGCAGGGACAAAGGGATGAAGCCTTTTAATTTCCTTTTTTATTAATGAACATAACTATCAAACATTTCAGAGTATGAAGAAAAGAGGATCATGTATAAAACTCTGTTACATAAAATCTCTTTTCATGTTTATTAAATTTAACACAGTAGTATCAATACTGCCCTACTTACGTGAACTTGCTTCTGACTTACATATATTTTTCTTACTGTTTCATTGATGTTCTTTTCTTTCCTTTTTTTTCTTTTCAGTCACTGCCCACCAACTTCCTCCTTCCTCTCCAGAAATAAAGTCCTCCTTTTGTAACCAATCATTCAAACAGAACAACTCATCACATTGGAGCATCTGAAAATGTATGTTTTGTTCTTCACCTCTCCAGTCCATCACCCCACTGCCACGAGGTGGGGAAGTGTGACTCATCCTTAGTATTCTGAAATCATGGTTATCCATTATGCTGAACAGAGTACTGAAGTCTTTCAGTGGTAATTTTTCTTTTCATTATTGTGTTGTTTGTTGTTCAGTCGTGTCTGACTCTTCATGACCCCATTTGGGGTTATGTTGGCAAAGATACTGGAATGGTTTGCCATTTCCTTCTCCAGCTCATTTTATAGATGAGGAAACTATGGTAAGCAGGGTTAAGGGACTTGCCCAGGGTCACACAGTCAGTATCTGCGGTCACATTCAAACTTAAGTCCTCCTTATTTCAGGCCCGGTGCTCTATCCACAGCACTGCCTAGCTACTCTTGAATATATATTATGTACTTAGTTAAAGCTTGTTGATTGATTGAGAGTCAGTGTGTGGTTAGTCAGAAGACTGATAGATTCAAATCCCATCTCTGATGCTCATATGACCTTAAGCAAAGCACTGAACCGTCCAGGTCCTCTGTTTCCTCATCTGTAAAATAGGAATAATAATAGCACCTACTTCACAGGGTTATTTTGAGGATGAAATGAAATGACATATAAAGAGCTTCACAAACCTTAAAGTGCTGGGTAAATGCTAGCTTTATTGTTATTATTATCCTGTCGATTGATCATTATAACAGAGATGTGATTCCCCCCCTTTTTTTTCTTCCCCCATTACAGATTTTCATTGCTGACCCATTCAAGTGATGTTAAGTTACCAAAATGACCCTCTTGCCTGGAGAAAATTCTGATTATGACTACAGTGCCCTGAGCTGCACCTCTGATGCCTCCTTCAGCCATCAGCATGCATTCTTTCCTCGGTCTGAGACCCTCAAGGGTGTATTTTACCGCAGAGCGAAGAGACTTCACCCCAAAGACAACGCTCACCAAAGCAGTCAACCTGAAGACCGAAAGAGGCAGATCATCATTAACGTTGGGGGGATCAAGTACCTGCTGCCTTGGACTACCCTGGACGAGTTTCCCTTGACTCGTCTGGGCCAGCTGAAATCCTGCACCAACTTTGATGACATCCTTAACGTCTGTGACGATTATGACGTGACCTGCAACGAGTTCTTCTTTGACCGCAACCCCGGAGCCTTCCGGACAATCTTGACGTTCCTCCGGGTGGGGAAGCTCCGGCTGCTCAGGGAGATGTGCGCCCTCTCTTTCCAGGAGGAGCTGCTGTACTGGGGCATCGAGGAGGACAACCTGGACTGGTGCTGCCGGCGGCGATACCTGCAGAAGATTGAGGAGTTTGCCGAGATGAATGAAAGGGAGGATGAGCTGCTGGAGAGCGAGAGCGCTGGGGAGATGGCCGAGGAGACTGGGCTGGGCCAGTGCATGAAGAGGCTGCAAGATATGGTGGAGAGGCCTCATTCAGGGCTGCCAGGGAAGGTGTTTGCCTGCCTGTCTGTCCTATTCGTGACCATCACTGCAGTGAATCTATCTATCAGCACCATGCCCAGCTTGAGGGAAGAGGAAGAGCAAGTAAGTTCTTTCTGGGGAGGGGGGAGGGGGGGAGATTTACCTGTAGGAAAAATCAAAACACCAGCTCTTTGGTCTTTAGGTCCCAGGAAGTATACCAGGAAAGACGTAAATTCTAAGATCCCGTGGATTCATAGCCTTATAGGATCATAGAGATGGAAGGGACTTCAGAGGTCCTTTATTCTAACCTCCCCCACAGGATCATATGTTTAGAGCTAGAAAAGACCTCAAAGGCATCAATTCCAATCCCTTATTTTACAGATGAGGACACTGAGACCTAAAGAAGTTAAGTGACTTGTTCAAGTTGATACAAGCAGTATTTAAGTCAAAGGACCTAGGATTTGAATCCAGGCCCCTCTGCAGATGAGAAGAGTGAATCCCAGAGAAGATAAGTGACTTCACAACAGTCACACAAATCCATGACCCTGTGGCCATCCTGGTGATGAGCTTCTCCAAACTCAGCTACCCTAGCTTTTGGACAGTACCTAGTCCATTAATAGTCCAAGACTCAAAACCTTTCCAGTTTGAAAGAACTTGCTGGGGCATTTGCTTTGCTGATGTGTATTTTGAGAACCCAGATTCACAACTACACACAGAGGACCGGATTTGGGAGTCAGTCAGACCTGAGTTTTAATGCTACCTCAGATAGTTACTAGTTACATGACCTATACAAGTCACTTAACCTTTCTTAGCCTCAGTTTACTTGACTCTGAAATGAGGATAATAGTTGCGCCAAGTTCATAGAATTATTGTGAAGATTAAATGAGATAATATATGAAAAGCGCTTTGTAAATTTTAAAGTGATATATAAATAAATGTTAGCTGTTAGGAGGAGGGGGAGGACTTCAGTGGAGGAGCATAATTGAAATACAAATTGGGATAATGTGTAATAATTCACATTTATATAATACTTTATAATTCACAAAGTGTTTTCTTTCCAACAGGTCACAAAGAACTTTCTTATAACAATTCTAAAATAGGGAGTGTGCCTGTATTACTGCCCCCACTGTACAGAAACTGAGGCTCAAAGGCAGTGGTTCTCAACCTTCCTAATGCCCCGACCCTTTAATACTTGTATGTGGGCAGACCCGCCTGGAGACAGATAGAGGAGCGGTGTCTCAGTTCCTAAGACCATTGGAAATGTGTGTTTTCTGATGGTCTTAGACGACCCCTGTGACCCCTGTGAAAGGGTCATTCAACCCCCAAAGGGGTCGTGACCCACAGGTTGAGAACCACTGCTCAAAGAGGTTAAAATTATTTCGCCCAAGGTTACCCTGTTCAATGACAGAAAAAGGACGGAGACCCTGGTCTTCTGAATATAAGTCAAGTGCACTGTTTCAATTCAACAAAAAAAAAATTTCGTAAGTACCTCCTCAGTGCAAGGCATTATGCTTAGCACTGGGTATGAAAATACAAAAACGAAACAACCCTATCCTCAAGAAGCTTACATTCTGCCTGAGGAAGGAAGTGGTCATCTACCCCCCTCCACCAACACACACACACACACACACACACACACACACACACACCCCTCTGCCCAGTGAAAACTAACATGGGAATGGCATTTGTCCTTGAGGCAGTGTGGTGTAATGGAAAGAGCACTAAATTTGGTGTCAAGAGTTTCTGAAGCCAAGTTTTGGCTCTGTAGACATCCCTTCACACTGTATAGTCTGTGATCCTTTCATTTTGGTTCAGACATTTATTAATAATCACTCATTCTGGAAAGGGAGTGTGGCATAGTGGATAGACAGCAGTCTCAAAGTCAGAAGAACCTACATTCAAGTTTGGTCTCAAACAAATATTGTCTCTATGACCCTGGGCAAGTTACTTGGGTTCTCATATTCCAGGCAGTTCTCTAAGATTACATATATATACATATATATATATATATTATATACATATATATTATATATATATACACACACACATACATATATATACACATGTGTATATATGTGTATGTATGTATATGTGTGTATATGTGTGTGTGTGTGTGCGTATATGTTTTTTGGAGGCAATCGAGGTTAAGTGACTTGCCCAGGATCACATAGCTAGTAAGTGTCTGAGGCTGAATTTGAACTCAGGTCCTCCTGACTCTAGGGCCAGTGCTCTACCTGCTGTGCCTCTTAGTTTCCTCCAACTAAGACTCATAACTGCAGAGCAGTTGTCAATCAGGAATTCCCCTCTGTTAAGTTCCTATGCCAATTATAGGATTGGTCCTCTAATAATAATTTCTGAAGCACTTCAACCATTTATGTGGTGCTTTCCTAACAGCTACCTTGTGAGCACAACAGTACCAAAAAATATCCTTATTTTATAATTGGGGAAACCAGTTAGGCTCCTGGAGATAACATGACTCGCCAAAGGTCCCACAACCAATTGCAGAACCAGGATTTGCCCCCAATATCCAGACTCTTGATCCACTACACAATGTAACTTCTCTCAGCACAACACAGAAAATACAACTGTTTTCTTAAGGTACTTATGGCAGACAAATCATAGGCTGCCCTACCTTTATGCTTTTTAAATACCACCAGAGCCTAACATTTTCTAACAGCAAGACAGGAAAGTCTGTCTGGCCACACGTTGTGTTGTAACACATCAAAAGAGAGGAGGGGAGTGCAATGATTTGCCAGCATTCAATGGCAGAACTCCCGCTGCTGACATGCAACCTCAACACATTGCCTTAGTTCGCTGTACTTCATATCCTGGTGCCTGACAACTGACATTCCTCCTCACTGACACTGTAGGGAATAAATTTCTTTGACACGAGACAGAAACAATTTCAAGTTCTTTTATGGAATTTGTATTATTCTGACCGTCTCTGAGAGCCTTCATAACTTCAGAAGTTATTTCTATATCTCTCCTCCCAACAAGTAGAATTACCACCTGATAGTACGTGCAATGGGAAGTTAAGTCTCAAGGGAAGAGGCATCTACTCCCTCTCTCTGGTAGCACAGGGACTCCTAGTTCCTTTGGCAGTGTATGTTGTGAGTTCATCAGGGAAGCCAATGAAGCTGCAGCAGCAGCAGCCCTGCCCCACCTCCCTGGGGCCCACCAAGTAGTCATGCCCAAGTGTGAGCTGTAAGCCACTAAGAATTTCCTGTATCACCACTGTTGATGATATGATGCCTAGAATTGAATATTTTACTTTGATAATTTATTAAACGAGGGGCAAAGCTACATGACCTTTTTGATGTCCTAGTAGAAGCACTGTTTCTAAAAAAGGTTAAGGATGTGTTCCCAAACATCCTATTATGGGTCTTTCACTCATTCATTTATCAGAGCCGTTCTTAAAAATACTTATAGTTTATCTTTATAATTGCCTCTTAGGAGAATAAAGTGAAAATAACAATGGTTTACAAAATGCTTTTCTTCACAATGCATTTGTGAGAGAGGTAGCACGGACATTATTATCTCCATTTTTCTGATGACAAAATTGAGTTTCAAAAAGATTAAGTAGCTTAACAAGTGGAATGTACAATTCTTGAGTGCAGGGACTATTTTTCATTTCTGCCTTTATATCCTGAATATATAGCCCAGTTTCTACCATGTAGTAGGTACTTAAAAATTGTTTGTTGAATTGGAGTGCTTTACCCAAAATAAAAAATGACAGAGCCAGGACACAGATCCAGATTTCCTAAGGCAAAATGGTGTGGTGAAAAGAACACAAGATTTAGATTCAGAGAACCTGGGTTTAAACCTTACCTCTACTGAACACTATCCTTATTACATTTAAGGATAGTCACCTGACCTCTCTGGGCCTGTGTTTCCTCATTTACAAAAGGAAGCGTTTAGGTTAGATGATCTCCAAAGACCCTTCCAGTTATAAATCTTATATCTCTCTAGTATACTGCTCTTTCCAGGATAACTAGAATTATCATTATCATCAAAGTGATTATATCAGAGGAAGAAATGGGAAGCCATTCTAGTATCTTTTCCAAGAAAACCCCAAACAGGGTCACAAAGAGTCAGACGTGGCTGAAACAGCCAAACAACAAAAAAGTTCAAACAGTCCAACTCTCACCCATTTTAGAAGTGAGACCCAGAGAAAGGAAGTGATTTTCCCAGTGTCACAAACTAAATTAATGTAGTCAGTCCTTCTTTGTGAGTGTTCTAGCATTACTAGTTTCGAGGCCTAGAGATATTACTCATTAGGTTCCCCTAGCACATATGGTCTCCAGTGCTTCAAATATTTGAAGATGGCAGTTACAGTATTTAGCAGATAAGTCCAACTTCATTCTCTCATTCATTGTATGTTGACTTCATAGACTCCAGTTTTATATACTCCTCTTTCTCAGCCATCATCTTTATTTCCAGGCTGAAGAATGTTGCAGATTTGTTCCTGATCCTAGCATTTTTTGTGTTTCTCAGGGTGAATGCTCTCAGATGTGCTACAACATCTTCATTGTGGAGTCAGTGTGTGTGGGCTGGTTCTCCCTTGAGTTCCTGCTGAGGTTCATCCAAGCACCCAACAAGTTTGCCTTCCTCCGGAGCCCCTTGACTCTGATTGACATAATCGCCATCCTCCCCTATTACATTACTCTGGTGGTGGATAGCACATCTGTGGGCCAAAAGAAGCCTAGCTCTGGCAACAGCTACCTGGACAAGGTGGGCCTGGTACTGCGCATCCTGCGGGCCTTGAGGATCTTGTATGTCATGCGGCTGGCGAGGCACTCTCTGGGCCTGCAGACACTTGGGCTCACAGCCCGACGGTGCACCAGGGAATTCGGGCTCTTGCTGCTCTTCCTTTGTGTGGCCATCGCCCTCTTTGCCCCATTACTTTATGTCATTGAGAATGAGATGGCTGATAGCCAAGAATTCAGCAGCATTCCAGCCTGTTACTGGTGGGCTGTCATAACCATGACCACGGTGGGTTATGGGGACATGGTTCCCAGGAGCACCCCCGGCCAAGTGGTGGCCCTGAGCAGTATACTTAGTGGCATCCTCCTTATGGCATTCCCTGTGACCTCCATCTTCCACACATTCTCTCGCTCCTACCTGGAGCTGAAGCAGGAACAAGAAAGGGTCATGTACAGAAGGGCACAATTCCTGATCAAAACCAAGTCACAGTTAAGTAACATGTCACAGAACAGCAACGTGTTATTTGGCAGCACTTCCTCAGACACTAGAGACAACAATTGAAATGAGACAACTACAAACACCCTCTGGTGTGATGCTTAAGTGGCCTTGGCAGTGAGGTCCCCCTAAAGATCACCCTGATGTCTGTGACAGTTGAACAGTGGGCACTGTCCCTATGGAGACGAGAAAAAAGGCGTGCTACCTATGGAGCTTGGGTCATTCCCATAACACTTAGCCCTGGATGGTCTCCATATTTTGCCACACTTAATAGTTCATGTCCATCAATAAAGAAATTAGTTTTCTTCCTCTTTTTTAGCCCATGTAAAAATAATTTGCCTATGGAAACCGGTGTCCCTCTAGATGTTTATAGGTGGTATCATTTTCAAGAAAAAACACATCTGATTTTAGGCTAGAGTGTCACTATTAAAGAAATCTAAGACAAAAATGTAAAAGAAAGTAATTCCTTCTGCATCTCTATGTACAGAAAAAGTGTTTCTTTTAAAAAGCCAAGGATGTACAAATACTGTCCCTGACAGCATTCATCAATTCTGTAAAAAACACATCAGCTGAATCAGTGTTACAGGGAAAAAATGCATTGCCCAAGAAAGGTGTTTTAAATGTTTGATTTACCAGACAACATTTATAGCAGGGTTTGGGTGGGGTTTGTTGGCAGCACTAAATAGCATTACAAAATGATTTTGACTGGGGCAGTTGGTACATGGGAGTATTTCCTGTGTACCACTAACCAGATAGTGTTTTATTTCTGTCTGATTTAGCCTAGTGAGGGTCTGGTACACAGCAGACAGCCTAAGGAAGAGATATTGGTGACCATAAAAGAATCAAAAGCTCTAAGCTAGAAGAGGTCTCAGAGATCACTTAATAAACTTGGCTCATCCTTAAGCCAGAATACCAATGTACAACATTCCAAAACAGCATCCCTCCAGCCTTTGCTTGAACACTGTCTAGTGATGAAGAGCTCATCACCTGCCTAAGTAGCTCAACCCATTTTTGGACAGCCCTCATTGATAGGCAAATTCTTATTTAAACTGACTCATACATAACCTGCTTATTTATGCCATCCTCTCATTGCTCCCATTTCTCCCTTCTGGGGCCAAGCAGAAAAGGGATAATAAATCTTTCCCGTAATAACCCTTCAGACACCCAAAGACAGCAGTTTTATCCACTAGTTCTCTTCTCCAGACTATCTTCAGTCCATTAGTTAATCTTCACAACCTGGTCACAACCTTACTTTCCAGACTTATTAAACCTTACTTACCTTCATGAAATGTATGACCCAGCCAAACCGGCCTTCCTTCTTTTCCAAGAAAACCCCAAACAGGGTCACAAAGAGTCAGATGTGGCTGAAACAGCTAAACAACAAAAAAGCTCAAACAGTCCAACTCTCACGCATTTTAGAAGTGAGACCCAGAGAAAGGAAGTGATTTTCCCAGTGTCACAAACTAAATTAATGTAGTTAGTCCTTCTTTGTGTTTGTTCTAGCATTACCAGTTTCGAGGCCCTAGAGATATTACTCATTAGGTTCCCCTAGCACATATGGTCTCCAGTCCTTCAAATACTTGAAGATGGCAGTTACAGTATTTAGCAGAACATAGAACACTCCATCTGCCATCTCTGTGCCTTGGCATTGGCTGTGCCCCATGCCTAAATGTATCCCCTTCTAATCTCTACTTCTCAGAATCCTTAGTTGTCTTCAAAGTTCAAAAACCACCTTCTAAATGAAGCCTGTCATCTTCCCAGCTACTAGTGCCCTCTCCTTCAAAGTTACATGGTATTTACTTTTCAACTATTTTGCAAATAAATATGGACATCCCCAATAGGATGTAAACTGCTTAAAGACAGGGACTATTCTACTTTTGTCTCAGTAGCTTTAGCGCTTAGCACAGTGCCTGACACATGGAAGGTACTTAATAAGTGCTTGTTGATTGATTGGCCTGATTTCTAATCTCTGCACCAGACTGGTCTTCCTCCTCTGGGGGAAGTTAAATGACCACTGTACTCTACCTTATCAACATCCTTCCCAAAATGTGGTACCCACACCTGAACATAATACTGCAAACAAAGGCTGACCAGAACAAAATGATTTTCACTTCTCCTCTTCTAAACATTAGATTTATATTAACTTAGCATCTCACTAGCTACATCTGGTATAGAATCTGGTGTTCTGCCCCTACTCTGACACTGGCTATGTGTCCACTATACTTCTCTGAGACTCTTCTTCTCTGAAACTTTTATTTCTCTCTTTTTCTCATTCTTTTGATCCTTTTCTTTTTCTTCTCTCATGTTCCCTACATCCTTTCTTTCTTTTCCCCAGTCTAAAGTTTGTCTACCAATGGTCATCCTAAGAAATGCATAACACTCAAGACCAGAGAGGTCAGGTTACCAATGACCAGTCATGTCAAAGTCTTTTTAAGAACCATGATAGTAGGGTATAGTTAATGCTCAAGTTAAGGAGAAAATAACTATCAATGAAGAAGTATTATTTAAGTTCTAACCATGTGTTGAACACTATACGGAGAACTGGACATACAAAGACCACAATAAAATACTCTTTGCCCTCAGAGAGCTTACATTCTATGGGGAAGGCAACATAAATATACACAAAATATGTATAATGTAGTCCAATAGGCAGGGCCTCATCTCCGGGGGCTGGCATTTGAGTTGAGCTTTAAAAGAAATTAGGGATTCTAGAATGATCATAGGATATAGAACTGAAAGGAACTTTTCAAGATTATCCCATCCAACCCCATCATTTTACAGAGGCAAAAAGAGTGACCTAGAAAGTTTTAATTGTTTACCCAAGGACAAATCAAGGATCAGAGCTGGGATCTCCCAGTTCCTCTGGGAGTTTCTACTACATCATTCATTTTGGTATAATGGAAAGAAGACTGAGCACTTGAAGTTAGGAAATCCAGAGTTCTGCCCGTGCTCTGACACTGGTCATATGGCCAATGTACTTCTCTGAGACTCAGGTTCTTCATCTGTAAAATGGAGATCCTATAAACAGTTTGAGAGCCAAAAGTGACCGTGGAGGTCATTGAATCCAAGTGAGGCCCAGAAAGTACTGAGTCACACAACTAGTTAAGCGGCCAAAGCAGAATAAAATTCAGGTCTCTTGACTTCAGGTCTGGCACTCTGTCCATTACATGAGGAAACCCTTCCACTACTTCTCTCACAGAATTATACACTTTAAGGAGCTAGAAAAAAAAGTAGAAGTAGTTTCCCACCACCACCATCAGTACAGATGTGAAACAGAAGCCAGAAAGGGAGAATTGGTCACTCCATTCTTCAGTCCTTTTGGATTGGATTAGCCACATCTTTGCTCTGACATTAGGACTCATCTCCTGCAGAGGAAGCCAAAATTACCATGGCCAGGTACCAGTGATGCAGAAAGGAAATATCACCTGAGTCACGAGGGACTCATTTAAGTCTCCCATGACACAAGCTGCCAGTGACTCACGGCTGAAAAGTAAGTTTTCCAACTAATTAGCCTTGCCTTCAGCAGGTGTCAGAATGATAGAGAATTACCATGATGATAATAATAATACCTCAGATTTACAGAGCTACTCGTGGTGGGTTTTTTTTTCCTTCCTCCCAAGAGCTCAAAGAAGCTTTGAGAGATGGGAAGACAATTAAAAATGTTAAACAGAAATGTGACAGGGAATTAAAAGACGGAAACTTAATGATACTCAAAAAAAAAGTTTCCCTTCTGTGATGGAAGAGAGAATATAGATTTAGACAGCAGGGTGTAGTCACCAATTTTTGTACAGATCCCACATCTAGCACTGCCTTTGTAAACTGGGGCAAGTCATTTAACCTGTAAGAGGCTTTCCTCACCTACAAAATCACTGGTTTGGAATGGATAATCTCTAATGTCTCTTCCAGCTCAAAATCCCTTGATCCTATGACATTGTCTAGCAGATGGCAAGGAGAGGGGATAAAGTCAAGAGATGGATGTAATCTTTGCCATACGGTAAGTCCAAATTTCCTAATTATTTCCTCAGGAAAGAAAAATAGAACCCCAAGGAAAGCTAGGAATCTTGTTCCACACAGGCTTAGTTTGCTGTTAGGAGTTTGGCGGTGAGGTTTTTTGGAGAGGATTTCTGTCTGAAAACTGTGGGCTAGACTAAATGGTCTCTCCTCTATTGTAAATCTAGGACAAGGGTTCCTTGGGGAGTTAATCAGAGCTTGGTATTCTCAGAATCTCAGAGTTGGAAGGGATTTTAGCGATCATCTGATTCAACCTCATCCCTGGTAGAAGTAGGACTTCCCTCTACAGCATCCCCAAGAAGCCCATGACTTAATACTTCCAATGACAAGGAAGTTGCTGTGTGCCAAGGTAACCCGTCTCACTATTCAACTCTGTTTGTTCAGCAGTACTTTCTTATATTGAATCAAAACATGTCTCACTGTAACTTCCACTGACTGGTCCTAGTTCTCTTTGCTGGGGTCAAGCAGAATTAAGTTGACTTCTACTTGTAGTAGACAACTTATCAGATATTTGAAGACAGAAATCATGTCCTCCTCAAGTCTTCTCTTCCAGGCCAAAGGTCCTCAGTTCTTTCAGCTCCCTCACAGGACATAGTTTTCCAGGCCCTTCACCACCCAGGTCATCTTCCCTGGCCATGTTCAGCTTGTCAACATACCTTCCAAAGTCTCCTGGATTCACCCCTGCAGTGCCAAACGATTCATGTTTGGTGACTGAGAAGGGAGATATTCCACTATTATGCTTCTAAAACTCAGAGCATTGAGTGAGATAAACCAACATATGAACCAAGATTGGAGGAAGAATACATGCATGTTTCCCCTGCCTCCTTCAAGCAGGGATTGGAGCTCATGTGCTCTTTGTACGTTTTCTTCTTAGGTAGTTAGAGGGATCTTAAGCACCTTGGGGCTTCTAAAGGTAGCTCAAGGCTCAACCCTTTGGGGGCTAGTTAAATCCATTCTATTCTGGAACTGTAACTCGTATGCCTATGGCCAACCATCTCTCTTGGAA
Organism: Pseudochirops corinnae; assembly: GCA_028646515.1. Lineage (NCBI taxonomy): Eukaryota > Metazoa > Chordata > Mammalia > Diprotodontia > Pseudocheiridae > Pseudochirops > Pseudochirops corinnae. The sequence continues at coordinate 187,620,629 of CM053585.1, read as the reverse complement.
AAAAAGTGTGGAAGTGATAGTGGAAAGAACCAGTGCCAGTCTATCCCTACTAATGGAAAAATTATTCCAGTCTTTGTCCATGACACAAGATCACAGAACCTCAGAACTGGAAGAGACATCAAAGGCCATCCAATGCAAACTAATAGCCTTTACAATATGACCAACAAGTGGCCATCTAGCCAGTATCAGAAGACCTCTAGTGAAACATTGAATCATTCCTTTTTTTGAAGGCTCCAATTGTTAGAAAATTTTTTCCTAACATCGAACCTGAATCTGCCTTTCTGCTTCCAACCATCACTTCTAATTCTGCCTTCCAAGGGCCCAGCAAGACAAGTCCAACCCAACTTCTATAATGACAGACCTTCAAAAACTTGAAGATAATTGGTATGTTCACCCAAATTGTCTCTTCTTCAGACTATAAACATCCTAAGTCCTTCCATCCTTCCAACAATTCCCAAAAAACAAGCTCATAGTCATCATCTATACTCTGTAATACAGGGCAGCACTTCCCAAATCATGTTTCTTGCATTGTGAATAAGGGCTCTATGAAATCTTTTAAATTCTAGCAATATTTTCCTTTCTATAATATTAAATATGAAATTATGCATGTGGCCAAAAATTTTATTACAGATAGCAATTTTCCAGTATGAAAATAGGCTTAATTTACTTCAAAATATCCCATGCTTCCCTTTATCACAAGAATATTCTGTTCTTTGATATGTCTCTGAGCCCAGCATTTACAGGTTCTGTCAATATATTTCAAATCCCAAGATGTTCCACTGCCAAATGGCATTTCAGGAAATTAAATGAGTGGCCAAAATAATATAATCTTTAAGGTCCCTTCTGACTCTAAAATTCAATGATTCTATGCTAAGTTAAAGGCACAGATTATAAAAAAAAAAAAAAAGATGATCAATTCATGTTCGAACTAGGTTTGTTTACCAAAATAACCCTCAAATATTTTTCCTTCTGCAAAAAGAAAAAAGTAGCATTTTTTTCTCATAAAATAACATTTGGACAGGTTCCCATAAATTTTATCTTATTTAATCCTCAAAATAGTTTGTATATAAATTGTTACATCACTTTAGGATAGAGATTGGATCCTGTGATTTCAGTGATATAACTGAACTCCAAGGTAAGGAAACGTTCTCCTAATGAAAGTCAACACTTTCTCTGAAAATTATACTCTTAGAATGCTTTCTATATCACTGACTTGTCCAGGATCACACTGGCAGTATGTGTCAGAAGCAAGACTCAAACACAAGTCTGCCTAGTTCCAAAGCCAGATCTCTATCCATTATATCATGCTACCTCTCCCTTAATTACATCAACCTTATTATCTTATTTATGGCTGCACTATATATTGTTTAACAACATCTAAGGCAGCTAGGTGGTGCAAGGGGTAGAGTGCCAGGTCTTAAGTCAAGAAGATCTGGGTTCAAATCTAATCCTAGACACTTAACTAGCTATGTGATCCTGGGCAAGTCACTTACCTGTGTTTGCCTCAGTTTCCTTATCTGTAAAATGAGATAGAAAAGGAAATGGCAAACCACTCCAGTGTCTTTACCAAGAAAATCCCATGAAGAGTCAGTGGCAACTGAAAAGACTCAACAACAACAACCTTCAAGTATTAACCATTGCCTGGTATGTTCAGTTAAGAAATAGTAAGGGTTAATGATCTGAAGTTGCTAACGGCCATCCACCAATGTATGCTTATTCCAAAACAAGCTAACGAAAGTGAGAGATGAACGCCCAGTTATGGAGTCTTGGTTGTTTCCAGGAACAAAAGTAGGAGGCAACAGGGTACAATATGAAGAGCATAAGACTGAGAGTCATGAGAGCTGGTTTCTAGTCCTTTGATCTATCATTGACTCTCTTCCCCAACACAGACCTCAGTTTCCTCTCCTATAAAATTAAATTGGATGAAATGCTCTCTCAGGCACTGCTAGCTTTGATATTTTCTGTTCTACCGGTCTGACATGCTCTGACATAGCAATTCTGACATTCTCTGCTCTAAGGTTCCTTCCAGCTCTGACAGTTCGTGTTTTAAGATCATTTTCAGTTTTTATTTATTATGATTCTATTGGAGCAAAACACTTGACTTTTTCTTTGTGGCAACACCTTGCAGGTCATTCAGATAGTTTAATAAAAAGCCCCAAAATTCACTTTGCTGAAATACAAAGAGACTGAATAGTCTCTCTTTAAAACATACCAAGAAAAATTACATGCCAGCTATAGATGACTTTGTTGTGTGTATTTTGCTGTTTATGGCTTATGCACAGTACAAAAAATATGACAAAGTCATTCTTGTCGTTTATTCAGAGGATTCATTCACGTAGCAGCAATTTTGTAAATGACAAGGAGTATTTCTCCTCAGAGGATTAAATTAGGAATGAGTCACCTTGGAAGCATATTGGACATTTGCAATAGAACAAAAAGATATCGCACTTGGAAATGAAATCCTCCTAAGATTTCTGAAGACTAGAAGCCCAGAGGATACCAAAGCAAGACTTCTCTTTCTTTGCCTTCTCCTATAAAGGTTGGGATTGAATTCCAGTTATACTTTCAAAGAAGAAGGAATTAGAAGGCCCAGCTTAGAGCAGATCCCCACACTTAGAGATTTATGAGCTTTTAACAAGAACTTGGACTAAAACTCTCAAGTGTTCTTTCCAAATAGCAGAATTAGGAGTCAAAAGGAATTGTTCCAACACTCGCCACAGAACTCACTTTGTATTCGGGAGGAAATCTGAAAAGGGGGAGCTGTAAGCACTCAAGTGGTCTTTTTTAGCAGCAATGGCTGAAAGGAGGTAACATTACACAACATCTGCTTAAGAAATTCCTCAAATGTTGTTACCTCTAGGGGATAGGCTTACAGTGGTAGGTAACTATAAAATAATAATGTAGTGCCTTAAGGTTTGCAAAATGCTTCCCATATATTATCTCATTTAATTCTCATAACAACCTTGTGATTGGAAATCTGTTGTTATCCCCACTCTACAGAATAGGAAACTGAGGCTGAAAATTACTTAAAGTGACCTGCCAAGGGTCACACAGCTGGTGTCTAGTGTAAGATTTGAACTCATGTCTACTGGACTCTTAAGTCTAGTATTCCATCCATTATACCACCTACCTGCCTCAAGGGATCAGAATAAGGGGCTCCCCCAGTTGCAAAGTAAGTAAAGTAGTGGGTCCCCAGCAAGTCTTCCTAGAGGAGCATAAGTAAGGAGTATTATAAATAATGACATGGATGTTAACTCATGGAGCAGTCTGATTGGGAATTGGATTTCATATCAGAAATCTCTCTTGGTTCGGGGGCAAAGCTAACAGTATCACCTAGCATCATTTATGTTCTGCTACCTAAAAACTGCCCAGCTCTCACCCTACATGAGCCTTTTTTCTCTGTTTTGTGTCCTCTCTCCTTAAAAGGGGGGGGGGGGGGGAAAACGAAACACCTCTCCCGATCTTTATATACCATCATTAAGAGCCCCAACCAAGATCTGTGGTGGCTGCCTGCCTTTTTTTTTTTAATTTGGAACAGCATAGAAATGGAAAGAATTACAGACAAGATAACAAGTATGAGTCTTCTCTGTTGGGCAGGAAGCAACAGCTCTCCTCAGCAGTACAACAGTTTCACTCAGCAGGCCCATCAGTTCTTGGCACAGGGGATTGCTCCAAAGCTCTCCCTCTCCCCCTACCCCATCATCCACAGAAGCAACCCCAAACAATCCTAGTGTGCTGGAGTCACATGGTCAGGGCAAGAACACCCCATCTAAGCTTCCCCCCCATTCTCTCTCTCTCTCTCTCTCTTTCTTCCCCTCCATTCCTCTTAACCTAACACCCCCTCCCCCAGAAGTTTCTCTGGCAACAGCCTCCACATCACCAAACTGGTGCATTCTGGGATTCTGGGACAGAATCATAGGATCTTAAGATTTAGAGGTAGGAGAGAACTTAAGGGCCATCTCACCTAACCCTAATTTTAGAGATAAGGAAAATGAGGCTCAGAGAGATCACACAATTCATCAATGCCAGATATTCCTGATTCCCTGTCTAGCCAGCTGTGTAACCCTGGAAAAGTTAGTCAACCTCTTAATGCTCTAAGCAATTCTCTAAGACTAACAATTTCAGAGAAGGTACTGGCCTTCATTAGCAAAGGGGATTTTCTGATCTGGGAGTTCCCTATAGCAATAATTCACAGGTCTAGTCCCTATCTTTATATTTACACAAAATCCCTTTCAGGGGAACAATTATTTCCTTTTTACAGAGAGGGAAACTTAAGCACCAGACAAGGGCACTTCCCCAACATCAAAATGCTGCTCAACAACCAAATTGGAACTAGAACTAAATCGGACCCCATAGATCATTTAGTCTGGCTCCATTTTTCATGTATCTGAGGCCCAGAGAGGAAAAGTAACTTTCTCAACATCACACAGGTAGTAAGGAGCAGAACCAGGAGAGAAACCATGTCTTCAATATGGCCAGATATAATTTTTTCTCCCTCTGCTTGTTCTCCCCAGGTTTGCCTGCTTCTGTGTGAGAGTGTGTGAATGCCTGTACACATGCGTGTATGTGTGTATGTATATATATCCAAATCTAGCCTCAGATACTTACTAGCTGTGTAACCCTGGGCCAGTCACCTAACCGCTGCCTGCCCCAGTTTCCTCATCTGTAAAATAGATATAATAATAACACCTACCTCCCAGGGTTATTGTAAGGATCAGATGAGATAATAATTGTAAAGCACTTACTATATATGCATGTATATATGTATTTTTTTTTTATCCTCACGATGGCACTCTAAGTTAGATACTATTATTATGCTCCTTTTACTGATGAAGAAACTGAAGCTAGGAAAGATTAAGTGACTTGCACAGGGTCACATAACTAGTAAGTGTCTCAGGCTTGATTTTAACAAGTCTTGCTATCAATCCAAATGGTAATAGTCTTCCACTATACCATCTAGCTGCCAAGGATTAATTACTGCTTAGGATGCATGTTGGAAATAATGCCAAGAGAGAAAATATACTTCCAAGATGCTGTGTGTCACTGTAGTGAAAAAAAAAGCAGAATACAGTAAGGTTCCATTGCTTTGGACCAAGGTGAAAGTAGGCGCAAACTGATGGAACATCTCAGTTATCAGAAATATTTAAAGAAATTCCATTTTCTTTTCAGTAAATATGAAAAGGTTCCCAAGTGGCCTGCAAAATCTACTGTACATCACACAGGAAACAGCCCACTTCCTAATGATCAGCATCTGCTTGGAGGCAAATCTAACGTGAGATGGTCTTATTTTTGGAAAGAGGTAAGATAGTAGAGGGCAGAAGCTGATAGGGAGGCAGGAAGACACTAGCTATCAATGTCCTATAATCCAGAACCCTGGTGCTGCCAGCAGTCTTTGCCTCTGGTTTTACCTCTACTCTCAATGGGAAACAGAGCCACCTGGCACAGGACCATTTGTTCTGGGATCCTGAGCCAAGGGATTGTCACAGAGAAAGAAATAAGAAACCCCAAACCACATCCCTGGTGCTGTGGCTGCTACCATTCAGGGTGCAGCTCTGGGTGAACAGCAACTGAGGAGAAACTGAATGCCAGGCAAATCTAACTGAGAGTTTGGGGAGTTGTTTTTTTTTTTGGGGGGGGGGGTTGTATCTAGGTGGCATATGGTGGCTAGCATGCTACACTTAAAGTCATGAGGACCTGAATTCAAAACACTCCCCTGGAAATTTACTAGTCATATAACCCTGTGCAAAGTCAATTAATCTCTATCTGCCTCTACTTCTTCATCTGTTTAATGGGAACTATAATAGTACCTATCTCTTTTAAGGATAAAATGAGATAATAGAAAGTTAGGTGGAGCAACAGAGAAAGAACGGAGTCTGGGGTCAGAAAGGCCTGAATTCAAATGCAGACTTACTAGATGTGTGGCTCTGGGCAAGTCACTTAACCTCTATTTGTCTCAGTTTCCCCATCTGTAAAATGGGAATGATAATCATAGCACCTACCTCCCAGGGTTGTGAGGGTCAAATGATATGATAATTCTAAAGCACTTAGCACAGTGTAGATAACACATAGTAAGTACTATATAAATGTTAGATATTATTATATATTGTTATCAATTACATAATTCATATATTATATTGGTTATTATATTCTCATACTTATTATATGTGTTAGCTATTAATAAATGCAAAACACTTCACAAACCTTAATATGCCATATAAATGTTAGGGATAGGACTTGTGCCTATAATTTCATTGCTATACACAACTCTCAAGGGAGGAAACTCCTTTAACCAAAGTAAGTCAGCACCTTCTCTGAAACTCCTAGTCTAAGTGACTTTCCCAGGGTCCCACTACCAGTATAAGTCAAAGGAGACTTGAGCCCAGATCTCCCTGATTTCAAGGTCATCTCTATCTACTATGCCACACTGCCTTTCAATATAAATATTAGTCATTTTTATTCCCTCCTGACTAGAGAACAGAGGGAGAAGAGTAAAGAAAAATTTAGTAGGGGAGTCTCAGAAAAAAGAGAGAGAGAGAGAACTTAGGAAGAGGAAAACTTCTTAAAACTTAAGAAGAAGGATTTTTTTTTGCTTTTTGGAGGGGTGAGGGCAGGGCAATTGGGGTTAAGTGACTTGCCCAAGGTCACACGACTAGTAAGTATTAAGTGTCTGAGGCTGTATTTGAACTCAGGTCCTCCTGACTCCTGGGCCAGTACTTTATTCACTGAGCTACTTCACCAACCCAAGAAGGACTTTCTTAAGGAAAAACGTGGTCTTTGTATAGCCCTTCATACTTTGCAACATGCTTTACATCCATGATCTCTCACTTCCTCCTTAAGGCCTTATGAGATGGTATAGTCAGGTGTACTGGAAGGAGCATTGGATTTAGAGTCCACACATCCAGATTCAGTTCCAGGTTCTGTCATTTATCTCTTTGCATCTCCATTTTTCTCACCTACGAAATGGGTATAATAGTATTTGCCCAGCCTACCTCAAAAGGTCATCATGCCTTGTAAGTCTAAGCAAGTCTACTTTGCCCATTTTACAGATGAGGAAATGGAGGGTCTAATGGCCTGAGGTCACACATAAGTGACAAAAATGGAATTTGAATCCAGGTCTATTGATTTTAGTTCAACGTTCTTTCCCCAGGTCACCTAAAACTTGCTGTGCTACCTTTGGAAGGCTGGGGACCGGTAGTTTTCACCTCTTCAACCTGCCCCTCACATTTACATTATGCTTTTCAGTGCTTCTCTGTGGCAACGAAAAATACAACAACAATAAAATGAAAAACAATAGGAGAAAGGTCCTAGAGGGAAAACAATTTTCTCTATTTAACTGCAGGCACTGTCCAAATCAGAGAAAGAGACAGAAACTTCATCCAAATTTGAAGTTAGAGAGCCTTGGTTCAAATCCCAGCTCCATCACTTAATATCTGTGTGACCTTGGTCAAGTCACCTAAAACTCTCTGAGCCACAATTTTTTCATCTATAAAGTAAAGGAGTTGGACTAGTTAATCCCTAAAGACCCATCTAGATCTAAACCTATGATCTTCCTCCATATGATACTCTGGGATCCTAAAGGGCTGAAATACGCCTTTAGGATCTGACTCATCATCTGCCCCCAACTAAGTACTGAAGAAATGCACCATTCTCAGATGCTTCATGAAAGGATCCTTCATGTATTCCTACCTCTAACAGAACACTTGGAGGTGATACTGCATACACTTTTACAATGGCAGAATGAAAGGCAAATTGCAATTCAAGGACCATGTGTTTCTCTGGACAGTGTCTACTTCTGCCAGCACACCCTTGGAAAAACAGCTGGATCAGGACTCCCAAGGTTGTTGTTCACTCATTTCAGTCATGTCAGACTCTTCATGACCCAGTTAAGGTTTTGGTTTTTGGTTTGGTTTTTTTTCAGGGTTTTTTGGCAAAGATACTGGAGTGGTTTGCCATTTCCTTCTCAGGCTCATTTTACAGATGAGGAAACTGAGGCAAACAGGGTTAAATGACTTGCCCAGGGTCACACAGCTAGTAAGTGACTGAGGCGAGATTTGATCTCAAGAAGATGAGCCCTCCTGACTCTAGGTCTGACATTCTGTCCACTGCGCCATCTAACCACTCAGGTGTCAGAGGATTTGGGTTCAAACCCCAGCTCTGCCACTTACTCTGCGTAAGGCATTTCACTTCCAGGGTCCTAAGTTTTCTCATCTGTAAAATAAAGGACTTGAAGAAAATCAGAGGTGTCAAACACCAGGCCTGAAGATGTGGCCAGCAACACTCCCTAGCACCACTGGAACCAGAGTAAATGGTAGCTGGGAAATACTTAAGAAAATAAACAAAAATACAATAAAATAGATAACATCACATTTTAAAAACTAAATTAATATGCTACCCGTAGGGAACCTTCTATACAGTGAAGTGATCCTGTTTCTATCTGAGTTTGGTACTACTAGACTAGATGATCAAAGTTTCTAGTTTGATCATTTTTTTAAAATAAGTTCTATTGTTCTTTTTTTACATATTCTAAATTCCCCCTTGTATCCTTCCCTCTCCTCCTCCCAGAAAGTTATCTCATATAACAAATAATTTTTTTTAAAAGAGGAATTAGAGAAAGAAATCAACAAAACCGATTGATACCTTGAAAAAAAAATCTGATAATATATGTATGGACCCCACACCTCTGCAAAAGAATGGGCAGAAATGTCCTTTCCTGTCTCACCTTTGGTACTAAATTTGGTTTTTGTAATTTGCAACATTCATTTTTCATTGCTTTGTGGTTTTTTTTTTTTTATCTACTTCATTGATTTTATTGTGTGTATTGTCTGCTTGTCTCTGATTACTCTGAATCAGTTCATGTAAATTTGTCCATGCAACTCTGCGTTTATCATATTCATTACTTCTTATAGCACGGTAACATTTTGTTACATTCATTTACCACAACTTGTTTAGCTATTCCCCAATAGATGTACATCGACTTTATTTCCAATTCTTTGCTACCACAAAAAGCATTGTTAAAAATATTTTGGTGTCGATCATGCTTTTCTTTTTCTTTTTTTTTTCCACTTACCTCCTTGGGTTATATACCTGGCAGTGAAATTACTAGGTCACAAGGTATGGACATTTTAGTCACTTTATTTGCGTAATTCTAAATTGCCTTTCAAAATAGCTATACCAACTCTCTACCAGCAATAAGCATTAGTGTGCTTATCTTTCAAAAACCTCTCCAGCATCTATCATTTGCATCTGTTGTCATTTTTGACAATTTTCTGAATGTGAGGTGATACCTCAGGGCTATTTTGATTTGCATTTCTCTTATTATTCATGATTTTGAGAATTCTCCCCATTGAACAGCCAATTGCTAAGGTCACTTTCCATTTCTGACATCTCGTTCCTCGGAACTATTCCTACCTAACAGTGATTACCTTCCTCTCACATTGTCCAGGCATGCTTGGAAAATACTTCCCTGGAGCTGCCATCAAAAAGCCTCCCTATCTTGGCCTAATGTTGCCCTCTCAAACAGAGTCCAAATTAACTCCTTTTCTGTTCACAAAGAAGGATATTGATACTAAGTTTTGTTCTTATGTCTGTTTTTCCTCCAGAAGTTGAGTTTTGCAACTAACCTCAAAGCCTATTAAACTCTTCCTCCCTATGGCTAGCATCCTCATTGGCCAACAGGCCTACTCCTGGACTTCCTTATAAGGTCCAATGCTACTGGTTTGGAATGCTAGTGCCAGCAAGGACTATCTCTCATTTCCCTCCCAGTTGGCAGCTATGATTAAGCCTGAGCTTTATCACATGCACAGTCCAGAGAGGAGAACAAGGAGAAAGGTAGGTCTTCTATGAAGATGGCCATTTCTCTGGTAGATTGCTCTGGGCGATTGCTCTGGCTTTCTCTCTGCCAGGTCCAATACTTTTAATTACTGGATTTCAATCAACATTTATTGAACACCCCTGTGCAAGGCATCATTCTAGTTGATAAGGATAAAAGAAGGAAAAAATAATATAACCTACTTTCAAGGGGCTTAATTTTTACTGAGAAGTAAAAAAAAAATAGGAAAGAATCAGAAAAAAAACTACAAGAACTAACAACCTGTGCTAAGACATTAAAATGTAAACTCTTTAGAACAAGGACTATTTTCACTTTTTCTTTGCATCCTGAATGCTTGGCACCATGCCTAACACATCATAATTGCTGAATACATTTTTACTGATGAATGAAATGTAACAAAGATAAAGCTGGAAAGGACCTTGAAATTTAGGCTAATAAAAGCCAAAGGACTTACAACTGAGGATCTTACAGAAAATAAATGGCATAGTTAGGATTCAAACCCAGGTCCTCCTAAGTCCAAATTCAGTACTTTCCTCCCATATCAAACTGCTTCAGGTATAAACATTATAACAGTTGGTGTAGTTCTCTGCTTTACATCTTTATAACCAAGCCAACTTCATGTACAGGTGTGATAGAGGTCTGCTATTTAGAAACCTTTGCTGAGATATTCTTGAATCATTTCTAAAAACTTAAGTGGTACAGACAACTCTGCTTATGTATGTCTCTCTGTGTCTCTGTATGTCTTTCTATCCTGTCTTTCGGCCTCTGTATGCATGTCTGTCTCCGGGTCTCTCTCTCTCTCTCTCTCTCTCTCTCTCTCTCTCCTTCTAAAACTACGATTAATCCCTTAAGAAACAATTAAGTGTCTATGTGGTAGGAGACCAAAGGTTACAAGTAACACCCACCCACACAGCTCATTAACATAAACACGCATACAAACTCATAGTGGCACATGCTTACACTAGCACAAACATAGACACATAAATTCACACATTCCACAACACCCCAAAAGTCCATCTTATGATAGCTCTGCCATAGTAAATAATTGTCAGAAGATCAAGATACTTCAGAGTTGGGGGAGATGCCCAGTGGGGAAGAGAAAGTCCCAACGTAGAAGTTAGTTGATTGGGTGCGTGTTTTAATGGAAGTGGCTAGGAGAGTTAAGGAAAGAATGCTGATGTACAAGGAATTTTGTATGAGGACTTTGTATGAGGACTATGTGCCACGGGCACTGTGCTAAGTCCTTTACAAATATTATCTCATTTGATTCTCTACATAGGTGCTGTTATTATTTCCATTTTACAATTAAGAAAACTAAGGCAATTAACTAAAACAAACAGAAGGTAAAGTGACTTTCCCAGGGTCACACAGCCATTAAGCGTCTGAGGCTGGATTTGAACTCAGGTCTTCCTGACTCCATACTCGGTGCTGTGTCCACTGTGCTGCCTAGCTGTATGTGTACAAAGAACGTTTCGTCAGAATTACAGGGAATGTAGACTCAGAGTAGACAGGGTACCCACAATGTTGGTATTAAGTATCCTTAATGGAGAAAAAGGAGGAGAAGCCTCCCGGGCTGCTCCAGGTCATATCTTGTGCTCCAGCAAAGGGAGTAAGTGATAATGAAGTGGTATCATCAGATCTAACCTAGCAGTGCCTGCCTGAATTTTATCAGCTGAATTTTCTGTGTTTCCTTTTCTAAGGTCAGACTTGGCCGCCAATGGGGACAATGGGCGTTTGTAACAGTAACCTGCCAAAAGCAGGCTGGAGCGGAAGTAGTATTTTATTTGGAATTGGAGGACTTCAATTTGAATCCTACCTCTGGTACTTACTACCTGTAGTCAGTTAACCCTTCCAGGCCTCACTTTTCTCCAGTAAAAGAAAGGAGCTAGTCTAGCAGAACTCTGAGATCCCTTGAAGTTCTAAATTTAAATCTGTGATCTTCTAAACCAGTCAAACAATTTACTGACCTTCTGCTAAGTACAAGCTACTTGTATAATTGGAGAGAGACAGAGAGAGAGAGAGACAGAAAGAGAGACACAGAGAGACAAAGAAAAAGAGTGGGGAGAGAGAAAAAGAGACAGAGAGAGGAAAGAGAGTGGGGAAAGAGAGCAAGAGCAAGAGCGAGAGCAAGAGAGAGAGAGAGAGAGAGAGAAGAAAGAGAGTAGGGAGAGAGAGGAAAAAAAGAGACAGAGAGAGGGAGAGAGGGAGAGAGAGAAAGAGAATGAGAATCAGTACAACTGAGAAAGTTTATTATCTTTCAGGGAAGACAAGACACACTGACAAAAAAAAGGTTAGTTGTGAACAGTGGCCAAGCAAATAGTAAAGACTATGAGAAGAATAACAAGAGGGGAGAAGTTTAAAGTTCATTTTTTACTTTCTGTTGTTAGTTCAAATTTGCAGTAGAGAACATATTGTTAAAAATTTTTTCAGGTAACTTGGATTTTGGCTAAACATGTATGGCTCAGTGGCTTTTCAAGGTTGTTGTTATTCCTCTTTCACTCAAGAAGAGAACAGATGATATCACAGGTTGACTTTCGAGTGAATTGAACTGAAGTGAGGTGGAGCTGCCCAGTCATCAGTCTCACTCTCTTCTCTGGAGTCATAGAAGTCCAGTGGCATGACAAAGGTCAAGACAATTGGTGATGACCCCAGGATGCAAGGGATGATGTTGGCCTTGCTTTTCAAGATGGTAGAATGTCAGAGATGAAAAGGGCCTTAGAGATCATGTAGTCCAATGCCCTTCAGTTTTTATTTTTATCTTCCTGAATTTAAATCTGGCTGTGTGACCCTGGGCAAGTCACTTAACCCTGTTTGCCTTGGTTTCCTCATTTGTAAAATGAGCTAGACAAGGAAATGGCAAACCCCTTCAGTATCTTTGCCAAGAAAACTCCAAATGGGGTCATGACATAACTGAACAACAAACTGCCTCTCATTGATCCCACCAAGTTCACACCCAAGTGCAGTATGTCTGCTGGATTGGTCCTGAGTTTTTGTCTCAGATGCTACTGGGCTAGGTCTTGAAGGCCACTTCTTACTCTTTGGTACAGTAATGCTGTTCAGGCTGAAAAAATTGCCAAGGACTCTTACTCTTGGACTCCATGATACCCAGAGTCTCACTCTCGCGAACTTCTGAAATTCACACCGTTAGAGCTTCCAGATTAACCTCCCACATCTAGAAATAACAAAAGTCAAACAAGGTCTGTTTTTGAGGGACTATAGGTTGACATCATGGGGAAGGAGCCAAGGCCTCTCCCCTTGTTTTCCACTGGACAATTAAAAGAGCCAAAACCAAGGAAAGACTCACTAAGAGAGAGAACTGAGGAGAATGTCTCAAGCTCTGGTCAGCTACTTCCTTTTGAAGACACCCCAGATACAGCTACACAGCCAATCAAAGAGGCTGCCTTTTGGTTAGAAGAGTAGGACTGATTATAAAATGTCTACACATGTTCCACCATCTTCCCAGGGGACTTCCATTCCATATCATCATGACCCTCCTAGGAGCAAGCTCCTTTACCTCCTCCATGTGAGGAGTAACATCAGAGGCATTCACACTCTGGTCCCCTGTTACAAATGACTGATTCTCCAGAACGGATTAACTGACTTGGAAGGCTAAGCATTAAACTAACAACTCAGGCTTGCCTATCAAATCCAATATTATTAGAATTAAAACTCTATCTGCAGTCATAATCTCTCCATCCCCAAGAGCCAAACCAACATTTGAAGAGCTAACTGGCCATCACAGATACTTTTTGATGCTGAATGTCTCTTGTTTATGTAACTCCAGTCCCAAAGCCCATTGGTATAGAACTCTCTTCGTGTTGTGGAAATTAATGCCCTTGAGGAGAAAGTCCCAAACCAATGGGCTTTGGGACTAGGGTTACACTTATAACAGAAAGTAGATTTGAAAAGTGATGGTTATAGACTAAGTTCTGATATTACTATATCATAAGAATCATAGCATAAGAGATTCTAGGGAAATCTTAGAATGGAAAATGTTAGAGCTGGAAGAAATCTTAAAAAAATAAAATGTCAGGGGCCTTAGGGGGGAAATGTTGAAGCTCAAAGAGACTTACAAAGATTGTCTAGCCTAAGTCCATTGGTCACCTATCTAAATACTTTGTACATGCTAATTCAGGACTTGGGTATGCCTAGACATCCTAGGTGAACCAGGATCATCCAAATGTGACCTGCAAGATAAACATGTCATGGAAAGAGAACTAGGCTGAGTCAAGAAATCTGAGTTATAATTATGATTCTACCAAAAGTTAATCCTGCTAGATTGGACAAGTCACCATTCCCTGGCCAGTCCTCAGTTTTCTCATCTTTACAATGAGATGATGTCTACAGTCTTTTCCAGCTCTAGTTATTCTAAGGGAGCTAGTTCACATTTCTTTATCCTGTACTACCACCTATGGGTCAGTATTGGTAGTAGTCTTCAAGATCTCAAGATCAAGAACTCTGTTTTTTGTCACTAAGTTATCACTCATCTGCTCTTCCTTGGTTCTCTTCCTATCTCTCTGGCTACTTGTTCCCGGTTTCATTTTCTGAATGGCCAGTTTCCATTGACACAGAAAATGGTCTTCCAACACATATTCCTGGACCACCTTTTTTCTCTACACTTTCTATCTTGACAATACCATCATTTCTTAAGGGTTTAACTATTATCTTTATGAAAATGACTTTCCTGAGACCCATATGTACAAAAATATTTATTCCAGCTCTCTTTGTGGTGGCAAAAAACTGGAAATCAAGGGGATGCCCATCAATTGGGGAATGGCTAAACAAGTTGTGGTATTTGAATATAACGGAATACTATTGTGCTATAAGAAATGGGGATGAGATGGACTTCATATTTACCTGAGAGGCTTATACAAACTGATGCTAAGTGAGAAGAGCAGAACCAGGAGAAATGTGTACACAATCACAGACACATCGTATGTGTGACGACCAACCCTGATAAACTGGACTCTTTTCAGCAATGCACAGTTATAAGACAACTCTACAAGTCTCATGATGGAAGGAGATACCTACATTCAGAGAAAGATCTAGAAAGACCAGAGTGTAAATGGAGACTGAGCAATCTACATGCTCTCTTTCTTTTCCATGTTTGGTTTTGTTTCCTTTTTCCCATTGTTCACTCCATTGG
>CM053585.1:187560314-187605554 GCA_028646515.1 Pseudochirops corinnae | reverse complement strand
TACAACCAGACTAATATCCAACATGAAAGTATTTGCAGATTCTATACTTGACTGTATGCCGCCATGGGGGGAGGGGGGCAGAGGGAGGGGAGAAAATTTGAAACTCAAGGGACTCTGGAACCGAATCTTATAAACTAAAAGTAAATAAACAAATCAATTTTTAAAAAGAAAAAGTAAAAGAAAATGACTTTCCTGGTTCTAAATATCTAGTCCTAGTCTCTCTCCTGTGTGCTTAGTCCTTCATCAATAATTGTCTATTGGACTGATCTTCATAGGTATCTCATAGGTACGTATATATTTATTTATATATGTGTATACATATACACAAATATGTGTGTATGTACAAATACACACTCAACAGGTCCAAAATAGAAGATAACGTATGGGGAGCATAATATAAATGCTAGGTATTACTATTAATTTTCTTCCAAACCCCCTTGTTTTCCTAACTTCCTTATTTCTACTCAGTGTGCCAGCATCTTTCACTGTTTCCCAAACTCAGTCATCTTTAATTCTTTACCTTCTCTTGCCTGTGGAATCTGATCTGTTGCCAGCTCTCACTGATTCTACCTCCAAAGCATCTCTTACATTGTCCAGTCCTGTCAACTCACACAGATGCCACCCTAGCTCAGGCCTTCATTACCTGTTGCCCCTTCTTGTAGCAGCACCTCATTAGCCTCCTTGCCTTCAGTTACTCTCCTCTACAGAGCCACCAAATTGACATTTCTTAAGCAGGGATCTCACTAGTGAATCCCTCTCAAAAAGCTCCCTATTGCCTCAAGCATAAATGACAAACTCCTCTGTATAGTATGTAAAGCCCTTCTATGGAACTTTTCCTAATTCCCTAACTGTTAATGCTCCCACTCCCTGAAATTGTGTGTAATTTATAATTTGACTTATATCTAAGTCCCTGTTGTTTTTCTCAATAGCAGGTAAGTTCCTTGAAGGCTGCAGCTGTTTGGATTTTGTCTCTATGTTCCTGGCAAAGGGACTGGGATGTGGGTAGGCACTTAATACATTCCTGATGAATGGGATAGAGACTGAATCTGTAATACTAAAACTGATAGGCACCTCCTCTGAAACTTGATCATAGAGTGTTTGTTACCTAGGGCAACACTTCTTAAACTGTGGGGAAAATATGGCAACAGCAAAAGATTTTTGAATGTGCAATGACCAAAAATTAATTCAAAATCAAACACATAATGAATCCGAGGTGTTTCTGACAGCACTTGCCTGTGTTGCATCAGGCAACTTCACGGCAGCCTTGGTTCTGAACACACAGCATGTGCACTTTGCAGTGTGCATGCCCTCAGGACACAAAATGCCAATGAACTCTGCCAAAAAGGGGTCATGAGTGGAAAAAGTTTAAGAAGTCCTGACCTAGGGCACCAAGAGATTAAGTGAGTTGTCCACACAGCCAAGGATTAGTCAGAGGAAGGACTTAAGCCCAGGTCTTTTTGGCTTAAAGGTAATGGTCTGTCTACAATGACATGCTTCACTTATTTAAATTAAATAAATAATATTTAATATTTGTAAATTTGGGAGGGGGTAGTATTTGCAAACCTCAGATAAAGTTCTGTGACTTGACCAGTACAAACATATAAAGATCTAACAGGAACAGATTACCTTCTCCACCTAATAAACTGGGTTCACCTATAAATTTATCTAAGCCTTTCATAGAATCAGTCATAGAAGGGGTCTTAGAGATCTAATCCAACCTCATTTGACAAATGAAGAAACTGAGGCCCAGAGAGGAAAAGTAACTTGCCCAGTGTCATATGACAACTCAGTGGCAGGACCTGAATGCAAGCTCACATCTAACTGTGTCCAGTGTTCTCTCCATACTCCATATTCCACAATACACAATTCTTATACCTATGTTTCACACAAAATAACTTCTTAGTGTTCTAATTTTTAAATGTTTGCTTCACTCAAGTCAATTATTCAAATCACCAAACTGTGTGAAAGCATTAGCACTGAAGAAAACATTCAGTGTAGAAAGGACATGCTTTCCTGAAGCTGATGATCTAGTAAGGGGAATAAGATATTTAGATAACTCACTATAACACATAGTCACACATAAATACTTAAGTGGAACAAAAGGGTTTGGGGTTTTTTTAGGTAAAGATCATTAGTCATTGATGGGGTGAGGGCAAGCAGTGAATGCTTCCTGGCGGAGGCGACATTTGATCTGGATTTTTAAAAGGTTAAGAATATTCCAAGCACAAAAATCAGCATGAGCCAAGGTGTGTTCATGTTGTCAGGAAACACAAGGGCTTTTGCAGGAGCCATATTCCTCCAGTTAGGTTGGAACATAGACTTTTCAGATGAGAGTGTCAAGAGATGAGGCTAGAAAGGTAAGGTTGCACCAGATTATGGAAAGACCTTGGATACCAGTAAGGGGGTCATGGCCATTAGGGAACCACTGAAGGGTCTCAAGAAGAGAAGTAATATAATTATGCCTAAGGAAAGACCCATCTGTCAGAAGTATGTGCAAGAAAGGAAGAGCTGTGAGGAAGTTATTGACAAAATGCAGGTGGATGATCTTGAATTCTAAGGTGGTAACATCAGGAATAGGGAGGGAGAAGAAGAGCTGGAGTTTTTTCAGAGGTAGAATTGACAGGACTTGGCAATCGACTGTTCAAAGGAGGAGAAGGAATAGGAGAGAGAAGAGTCAGAAGTCACTCACACACGTTTTCACAGACCAGAGAAGGTGGTGATGCCATTGACAGAAAAGTGAAGTTAGAAAGATGAGCAAGGTAATGAGCTTAGTCTCAAGTAGTGGTAGGAAATCTTTATTGAAGTAGACAATGGTTCTTCCTATAGATGTGTCTAGAGCTCCGGAAAGAGGTTACAGTCAATCTCTGAGAATTTGGTAAGAAATGAACAACCATCTCAAAGTCCACAGTTGTGGAGCTCACAGAATCTAAAGCGGTATCTCAGAAATAACAAATCTTTTATAGGGTAGTGGTTTCAAACTATTGTTGTATCTATTGACTTAGAAAACCATAAATAAACATTATCTATGTTGTTATATTTTTATTTATTTTGTTAAACATTTCCCAATTACATTTTAATCTGGCTCAGGCCTCACTCCAGAGTTTTGTAGGCTGCTTGTGCCCACAGGTCTCTAATTTGACACCTCTGTTATAAAGCACCAGAAAATAGATGAATTAGTAAATTAAGCTGTACCATAGAGGCTCAGAAGAGACCCTAGAGGCTGACCTTTGAGGTGGGAACTGAAACCCCCACTAGGCTGATTCAGCTACAAGTTTAATTTACTATAAAGCTTTCCCATCATGGACCTTTTTCCTTGACCAAGATAAAACAAAAAAGCGAGGTTTATTGAGACTAAGTATAGCTTGTGGTTGCTAAGGCAATGGTAATGTAGTTCACCCTCAGGAAGGATTTGCATTCAAGTAAACAACCTGCTGCCCCCTCCTGATTAACTTGTGAAATGGCATCCACATGGCTGACGTCTGAGCAAGAAAAGGCAGATAGACCCAAGACGTCAGAGCTGGAGGGATGATCTAGTGATTAGATTCTAGTACAACAGGATTACTTTTATGGATGAAGAAACTGAGATCAAGAGAGAAAGTGTGATTTGCACCAGGTCTCAAAGCAAGTTAGTGGCAATTGAGTCTATTACCCAGGTCTCCTGAATCCTTCTCCAAAATGAAAGAAGAATGCTAAAAGATTGATAATATCAATATTGGGTCACAATTTTTTTTAAATCCTGCTAGTTTAAATATAAAGACCTGATGCATTAGTTGACTCAAAATTCTCCATTTTAAGTGTGTATTGACTTAGTTCATTCTATGTTTTAAAGTCCGTTCCAGCATAATAGTCTATAATTAACCTTTTCCTACCTTTGACATCCCAAAGTGATTCAAGATTCTTCTCTCCACTCCCACCCCCATTCCAATCTAACTTGTCCCAAGCAATGATGTTCTTTAAAGAACAATACACACACACACACACACACACACACACACACACACTTCAGAAGTCTTTGTGCATTTGTGGGCAGCTAAACCTCCGCTCCTGTCAGGTAATTAACATCCCAGTTAAAGCAATGAGAAAAACCATTTAAAATGTTTGAGATAACCTTTCTTTCCAAGTAGAGATCTTGTATCCTAGCAACAGTGGGAACACATTCTGAATAGGCTTTAAATAAAACAACAACAGCTCTTCGCACAGAAGGGCCCAGTGCCAGGGCAGCTAGAGCCCTGAACAGCATTCAACTGTCAATTTTTTCCTTCAGTGATCCATGAATGGTTGTGGCAGATGCTGCACCTTGGGCCTCTGATCTGGGGCAGAGAGAAGAAGAGAAAAGGAGAGGCTTAGGAAAGATGGTGAGGATTATCCACACCAGCCAGCAATTCTATGGAACTAACAATGATTCCAGTGAAGGAAATAGACTATAAATACCAACTCTTTCTCTTACAAAAAAAATGTTCCCTCCACGTCCATTGAAAGAATTCACCGATTTCAGTGACACTGATAAAGAGGGTAAATGTTGTGAGCACACAACTCTTGAGTCAAAGGAGGCAAGTTTGTTGCTGACATCTGCGTTGATCCCAACGTGAGCCATGAAAAGAACAATGAATGGAAATCAAAAGGCCTGATTTCTAGTCCTGGCTTTGTCATTTGCTAGCTTTGCAAGCTTGGACAACTTACTTTCCCTCTCTGAGACTCAGGTTGGTTGGTCCGTTTATTATTTTCTCCTATAGTGGGAAGAACACTGTATTTAGAATGAGAGGACTTTTGCACAACCTTGGAAAAGTCACAACTCCTTTGGACTTCAGTTTCCTCATCTGTAAAATTCAGGAGAAGGGAAAGAGAGAAATGGAACCAGATAATTAACTCTAAATTAATGATGATGAGACTTGCACTATTTGCCTCACCAGGTTGTTGTGAGGACAGTTCTCTGTCCTCAGTAAATGAGAAAGCTCTAAAGAAATCTGAGCTACTATTAGCACAAGAATGGAAAAACAAGAGTGGACTGGAATAAACTCTGACTACCCACAGAGCATCTGATCCCACCCTAACCTGGCCCTCTCCTGGCCTACTGTTCCTTTCCAGTGATGTCGATCCCCTATCCGAGCTTCAATGATACCAGCTCCACTCTTGAAACAAGTGTCGGTGTTCTCCCTTCCTATTCTGCCCCAGTTGCCCCCAAAGCCTTCACCCATTCCATAGCCCCTAGAAAAATCCTGACACTTGTGGCCAAGATCATAGAACTGTGGAATCTCAAAGTTAGAAGGAACTTCAGAGGGCATCTAGTCCAACTCCTACTTGAAAATTTTTATGTTTTTTCCAATTACATGTAAAAACAATTTTTAAAATTTTGAGTTCTAAACTCTCTCCATCCTTCCCTCTCCTCTCCCCTACCTTGAGAAGGCAAGCAATTTAATATTGATCATACATGTGCAGTCATACCAAACATATTTCCATATTACCCATGTTGTGAAAGAAAACACAGACCAAAACAAAATGCCAAGAAAAATAAAATTTAAAAAGTATGCTTCGATTTGCATTCAGATTCTATCGATTCTTTCTCTAGAGGTAAATAGCACTTTTCATCACAAGGCCTTCAGAATTATCTTGGATCATTGTATTACTGAAAATAACTAAGACATTCAGAATTGATCATTGTACTACGTTGCTGTTACTGTGTATACTATACTGTTCTCCTGGTTCTGCTCACTTCACTTTGCATCGCTTCAGTACATCTTTCCAGGTTTTTCTGAAATCATCCTGCTCATCATTTTTTTTTAATTTCACTTTAATTTGCACTCTAATGTCATATTTACTCCCGTGCCATAAGCTTTTGTTTCTTCAGTTTCTTCTGGGATATTTTTTCTTTTGAGCAACCTCCTCTTCTGGTTTAGGAACAATTTGTTCCTTTTCAGTAAGAATCATCTCAATATGGCAAGGAGAACTCATGTATGGGTTGATTCGACCATGAGCCCTATAAGTACGCCATCGCATTTTGAGAGCCTTGTTAACCTGGATATGCTCAATGACAAGAAAATCCACATCCAAACCCTTTAGTTCTACATTACTCTCTGCATTTTTAAGCATATGCAGCAAGAATTCAGCGCTCTTTTTGGGCCACTGACCCTGTGTCCAACCCCATTGCTTAGCCTGGGCACACCTGCCAACTCCATCATTATATCAATGGAACAGAACACATTGTTTCTTCAATGTGACATCTTTCAAATACTTGGTAGCTTTTCAGATATGCATGCCCTTGATAGCCTGGGCTGTTTCACGAGTGTTCTTGAAGTGGAGCAGAGATTTGAACCCCTTGACTTGCATGATTTTGTGGGGTTCTCTGGGTCAAAAGAGTATTTCACCATTTAAAATGATTACCTACGACAGCTCAAGGGAAGAGCTGCTCATTTATTATAGCACAATAATATTCTATTACAACCATATACAACAACTTGTCTAGCCATTCTGCAATTGATGGGCATCTCCTCAATTTATAATTCTTAGCCACCACAAAAAGAGCTGCTGTAAATATTTTTGTACAAATAGATTCTTTTCCCTTTTTTATCTCTTTGGGATACAGACCTAGGAGTGATACTGCTGGATCAAAGGGTATACTTGTTTGATTACCCTTTGAGCATAGTTCCAAATTGCTCTCCAGAATGACTGGATCAGTTCACAATTCCACCAACAGTGCATTAGTGAACCAATTTTTCCACATCCCCTCCAATATTTACCATTTTCCTTTTCTGTCATATTAGCCAATTTAATGGGCATGATCTGGTACCTCTGAGTTGTTTTAATTTTCATTTTGCTAATCAATAGTGATTTAGAGCATTTTTTCATGACTATAGATAGCTTTGATTTCTCCTGAAAATGGCATGTTCATATCCTTTGACCATTTGTC
The DNA here is from genome assembly GCA_028646515.1 of Pseudochirops corinnae. NCBI lineage: Eukaryota > Metazoa > Chordata > Mammalia > Diprotodontia > Pseudocheiridae > Pseudochirops > Pseudochirops corinnae. The sequence continues at coordinate 187,598,650 of CM053585.1, read as the reverse complement.
AATTGGGGACCAACACCTACTTGAACTGGAATGTCTTCACTAATATCCCTGAAAAGTTATTATTCAGACTCTGATGGATGAGGAACTTGTTACCTCATCAGCCAGACCATTCAATACTTAAGAGTCAATAAGTGTTTATTAAGTGCCTACTATGTCCCAGATACTGCAGTAAGTGCTGCGGATACAAGTATGAAAAAAAGAATGACAGTCCCTACTCTCAAGGATCTTACAATCTAAAGGGAGAAGATAAAACACAAAAAGAAGATGAAAAGTGGGGTGGGAGGGAAGAGAAGGTATGGTGAAGAAGTCAGTCAAAAAAATCCCAAAGTAATGTAGCCAAATAAGAAATGCAGAGATGTCTGAACCAAGCTCTCTCCTTAGAGGGAGGTTTGGAATTCATGGCCCTACTCTTCAATCAGAGAGGCAAAGTATAGTGATGAGATGGCTTACCAAGGTTGATGATATCCATCCCATCATTTGGCAGTTCTAAATGCTAGTAAGTTTTTTTCTTTCTTTTTTCAGGTCTGTAATTTCATAAATGTAGGGAACACCCCAAGCACAAACTCCTTTGACCTATCATCAGCAATTCACATCCTTAAAGACTTGAGGCTTAGAGTTTTCAAGTTGCCTAGGTACATGAATTGACCAGGGTCACATAACCATTATGTGTGGTGAAAAGGATTTGAACCCAGGTCTTCCTGACTCAGTCCATCACCACATACTGCCACTACTAAGTTGTCCCTTTATATGGGGCTAAAATTAACCTCCATCTAACTGTGAACCATATACTACTAGTTCAGCCTGCTGGAGCCAAATGGTATAAGCTTACTTCTCCTGCCAAAGATTTACTTAAAGATAATGATTGCATTGTCACCTTAATTCCACCCCCCATTTCTCCCCCCCCCCCCCCCCCGGGCTAAAGAGTTCCAGTTCTTTGTGCATCTTGCTCTATATACTTTTGTAAGTACTTGAATTCTATATAGGACCATAGGTTAGAGCTAGAAGAAGTATCAGCGTCCAGCTGGTCCAACTCCTTCATTGTACAAATAGGGAAATTGAAACCCAGGGAGGATAAGTGACCTCTAAGCCAAGGTCCCACAGGTACTAAATATCATCTCCAGAGCCACTCTTCTTTCTACTAGATCATGTTACTTCCTTCATTCAACCAAACTGTTCACAGTGAAGACAGACTCAGGGAATAATGAGAGATCATAGTAGAGGCTTCCATGCTCAATAAAAGGTTGAGGCTAAATACCTAGAAAGGCAGAAGAACACTGGGCAAGATAGAGGAGATATGGGTTTGAGTCCCAGTTAGATAAATAGCTTTATGTTCTTGGACAAGTCAATTTCTTCTCTGAACTTCAGTTCTTTCCTCCCTAAAATTAAAGGGCCAGGCTAAATGGTCTCTAAGATTCCATACAGTTCAAAAAATTCTATGTTCTCTTAGCACCTTCAACATCAACCTGCCTTCTTCTTTTTTAACACAAAGGACCCTTTTAGCTTAAGACTCTAGCCAAACATTCTCACTCTCAACACTTTTCTACACTTTTCTTCTCTCCTTTAAATTGAGGCACAAATTAAGTTGCTTTCAGGTCAGCTTTCATGGAAGCATCCTACACTTCAGACCCTAACATAAAGAAAATATTATATCAAGAAATCAACTGTAATGTGAAAATCACCAAATAAAAGAAAATGTAGGAAGACCCTTGGATTACCAAGAAAGAGGAGAGGAGAGTAACAGGGGTAGAGAAGAAATTTCAGAAGCCGCAAGAAGCCCTTGTTTTAGAATCCCTCTAACACCAGTAAATATAAGCCTTTTCTTCAAAAGGCCAAAGAAACATTCTGTGAAACTCCTCATGTGTGTTAAGCTGTGATTATGCCTTGTGTGGCTCTACTGTGCTTTCACACTGAACCCCATATGCCATGTCAGCTGGTTCAGCAATAATCCCTAGACATAATAAGATAAGGAGAGAGTAAGGGTTTTAACAGTACAGTTCTAGGCACCGTTGGTTCACATTACTTTTTAAAATTCAAATTTTAAACAAGTGTTTTGGTATTACTGATGTTCATGATATTACATCAGTTATATCTAGACAAATCATTTACATACACACACAAAACTGAACCATCTCTTGTAACAAAAAAAAAAAAAGTCAAGCAAAAACAACTGATGCAGTACTATATCTGACAATGTATACAATATTCTGGTCCTCATTCTTTGTATTGAAAGCCTTCTCAACCACTTTTAATTATAGTATCTTTCTTCTGTTAATTATTTCCTATTTATCCTGTAAAGAGCTTGCTTTGTATGTATGTATGTCTTCCCAATTAGATTGTAAGCTACCTGTGGCCAGAGACCTTCTTTCACCTCTTTATATCTCCAGTACTTATCACAGAGTCTGGCACATAGTAGGCACTTAATAATGTTGATTTCTTGATTGATGATAGACCTCTCTGTGCAGAGGAAGGTATTCATATTATTTCTAAATATTTTCAGCGTTAATTAGCACTTGGAAGTTTGAGTCATTCAGGTGGTAATTTTTATAGTTCAGTAAAACATTTATTAAGCCTTTGTTATGCCTGAGGTCCTGTACTTGGGGACAGCAAGAAAATGAAAAACATATAGTCCTAGGAGGTTCCTTGAAGTCAGTCTTAGTGAGAGTGAAGAGTGGTAGTGGGGAGCTTAGCATGTGGAAAAGAGATAAGACATGTACGCAAATAACTATAATCAAGTTAGACTGTTATATAAGTTAGACAGCAGTAAGTGTCAGGACAGGGCAAATACAACATGTTATGAGAGATCTGAAGAAGTGATCCCTAGAGGGGAAGGAACAAGGAAGACTTCATGAAGAAAGTGGCATCTGAGTTGGGCTTTGAGGGAACAAAATAATTTCAATAGGCAGCAATATTAGGTATGGGGAAGAGGAAATTATAATGAGGGACAGCACAGGCAAAGAAAGAGAAGGCAGGATAAGACTGAGGGATGAGTCTAAGTTGCCTGAAATATATACTCAAGTGTAGGGTGAGCTACAGCTGGATACATTGGTTCTAACTAAATTGTGAAGAGTCTTGAATGTCAAGCTGAATTTGGACTTTATTCAGTAATAGAGAACCGTGGAAGATTTCTAAGGAAGAAGTAATGAAATTATGAAGATTATGACTACAGCCATGTGAAGGATGACTGGAGAGGTGGAGAAATGAGAGGAAGAGCAATTATAAGACTATTATAACTTTGTAACCAGATGAAATATTCCAAGTTTATTCTGCCTGATTTTCAAGAACCCTGTGAACAAAGTTGTAATTCATTTCATGGTGCATGGACTTAAACAACAAGGTAGGAATAGTCTATAGCTTTATATTTAGGTAATCAGAAATTTTTTTATCTCTATCCTTAAAAGAATTTGTGAAGTCACATTATTATGCTTATTTTAATTAATTAATTTTATTGTGTCAGTTTATGTTAATAAATGCTTGTTGGCCTTGAATTGTATTTCACAATAAATTCAAAATGAAACCTGAATACTAAAGATCATCATATAAAAAGTTAGAAGATAAACAAATCATATTCCTTTTACAGCTGTGGATAGGAGATGGCTTCTTAACCAAATAGGAAACAGCAATAATTACAAAAGATGAAATAAATAATTTTGATGACATGAAATTGAAAAGCTTTTGCATAAACAAGATTAATGCATCTAGGATAAGAAGGAGAAGTGATCTACCAGGCAGAAATCTTTGCATCAAATATCTCTGATAGGGGTTTGGTATACAAGATTTATGGACAAATAATAGAAATATGTAAGGCCAAAAGTCATTCCCCAATAGCAAAGTGATCAGAAGATATGAAAAAACAGCCTAGAAATAAGAATTACAAACTATTAATAACAGGATGAAAGATTGCTGCAAATCACTAATAAGAGAAATACAAATCAAACAACTTTGAGGTTTCACCTCACACTCAGAAAATTTGCAATAATGACAAAATATGGGAATAGTCAATGTTGAAGTAGTTGTGAAAAGAAAGGCACACACTAGTTCATTGCTGGTGGAACTGTGAATTGGCACAGACATTCTGGAAAGCAATTCTGCAAATAAAGTGACTAAAACGTCCATATCCTTTGACCCAGAGATTCCACTGCTAGGAAAATGACCTCAAGAAGGTCATTAACAAAAAGCAAAGTTCCATATACATCAAAATATTTATAGCCACATGTTTTGTGATAATAAAGGCTTAGAAACAAAGTAGATTCCATCAGTTGCAGAATGGTTAAAAAAAATTTGAACTATATGAGTGAAATAGAATATTACTGTGCTGGAAGAAATGACTAACATAATGAATACCAATAAGGATTTAAATGAAATGATGCAAAGTGAAATAAGCAGAGCCAAGAAAATGATCTCTATGACAATGTAAACAGAAAGAATAACAACCATGAAACAACTGAAAGTGAACATTACAAAAATTAAAACAAAAAAAAAACCCAGACTTGGCCCCAAAGAAGAAACATGAGAAGATACATGACCTGACTCCTTTGCAGAAGTAGTAAGTGTGGAATATTGAATATAATGCAGTGGATAGGCTCTGGGCTTGGAGTCAGGAACACCTGAGTTCAGATCCAGCCTCAGACACTAGCTGTGTGACCCTGGGCTTAGCCTCTATCTCCCTCAGTTTTCTCAAGAGTAAAATGAGGAGTATAACAGCACCTACCTCCCAGGATTGTTGTGGGGATCAAATAAGATATTCATAAAGTGCTCAGCACAGTGCCTGGCACATAGTAGGCACTTAGTGAATATTTGTTCCCTTTCCTTATTCCCCTTTCTATGTATTGATCAATTTCCTGAATTTTCTTCTCTTCCTCTTTTTTTTTTTCTTTTCAATTCTTTTGTCGTAAGGGAGGGCTTTCTGAGAGAGAGGACTTTCAGAGAAAATTTAGACTACGTAAAAACAAAAAGTATCAAAAATCTATTTTAAAAAATAAAATGTATAAGCTAAAAAAATGCTCATTAGATTGGGCTGGATGTTACTTATTCTAACCTCTGGTCCCGTTCAAAACAGGAAGATCTCAGAGGATCTGTACTATTTTAGGTATCCATTTGCTTTCAGTGCCATAGCTGGCACATTTTATTAATAATAAGTAGTCACAGAAAGGAAAAGAACAATTGTGTCAGCTTAGTTTAAGCTAGGTATTTCCGATATTCCTCAATCAGCCTTTTACATTTAATTTTTTTCCCTTTTATTCTATATGATACTGACTCCATAATTTTGCAGTCAAAAATAAACCATCTGGTGAATTATTTTTGCAAGGAGTAATCACTTTGCACTATGGCTTTGTTGCTATTGTTGATTGTCCTTCCTTCTTGAAGAGTACCATGACATCAGGAAGATGATGCCATGGCTTGCAAGTGAATTGGATTTAAGTGGGGAGGCTGTACAGCTTCATCTTCTCCTCTAGAGCCATTTGGGTCCAGTGGCAAGGTATAAATCAGGATGACTGGAAATGGGCCCCCACACTATGGTTAGACTGTATTCCAAGATCCTCTTCTAAATGGCTTTCTACTAACCAAATATTCATCTGAGCAATGTCCTCCAAAGCCAAAGAGAGGCAAAAACTGCAACAGGAGAATGGATTCATGGAATATAAATTGAGATAAGGTGTTTTTGTTGTTCAGTCACGTCGACTCTTTGTGACTCTATGGACTATATTATGCCAGGTCCAGCTATTCTTCACTATCTCTCAAAGTCTGTCCAAGTTTATGTTCAAAAATTGTTTCCATGCTAATATCTATCCATCTCATTCTCCATCATTCCCTTTTCCTTTTCCTTTCAATCTTTCCCCATCAGGATCTTTTCCAATGAGTCCCATCTTCTCATTATGTGGCCAAAATATTTAAGCTTCAGCTTCAGTGTTTGACCTTCCAGTGAACAGCCTAAATTAATATCTTTTAAGTATTGACTGATTTGATCTCCTTGCTGCTCCAGGGACTTTCAAAAGTCTTCTCCAGCACCACAATTTGAAAGTGTCAATTCTGCAGGGCTCAGCTTTCCTTACAATCCAACCGTCATAGCCATACATTGCTACTGGAAGAACCATAGTTTTGACCATGTGGACCTTTGTCAGCAAGGTGATGTCTCTGCTTTTAAGCATGCTGTCCAGATTTGCCATAGCTTTCTTTCCAAGGAGCAAGTATCTTTTCATGTCATGGCTGAAGTCATCGTCTGCAGCAATCTTTGAGCCCAAGAATATAAAATCTGAAACTGCTTTAATTTCTTCTTCCTCTATTTGCCAGAAAGTGATGAGACCAGTTGCCAAGATCTTAGTTTTATGTTTCAGGGGGTTTTTTATGTTAAGTTTCAGGCCAGCTTTTACACTACCTTCTTTCATTCTCATCAAGAGGCTTCTTAATTCTTCACTTCCTGCCATCAGAGTGATATTGTCTGCATATCTGAGATTATTGATATTTCTCCCAGCAACCTTAATTCCAGCTTTTGGTTCATCCATGCTGGCATTTTGCATGATGTATTCTACATGAAAGTTAAATAAATAAGGTGACAATATATGGTCTTTCCATACTCCTTTTCCAGTCTTAAACCAATCAGTTGTTTCATGTTCGATTCTAACTGTTGCTTCTTAACCCACATACAGGTTCCTCAGGACACAAGTAAGATGAGATGACCTGGCACTTCCACCTCTTTAAGAACTCACCACATTTTCTTGTGATCTACACAGTCAAAGGCTTTAGTGTAGTCAATGAAGCAGTAGTACATGTTTTTCTGGAACTCCCTAACCCAGCAAATGTTGGCAATTTGGTCTCTCGTTCCTCTGTCTCTTTGAAAGCCAGGCTGCTCTGCTGGTATCGCTCAGTTCACATATTGTCGAAACCTAGCTTGTGGAATCTTAAGCAAAACCTCAACCTGGTGGGTGTGTGAAATGAGAATAATTGTTCAGTAATTTGACCATTCCTTAGCATTGCCCTTCTTTAGAATTGGGATGTAAACTGATCTTTTCCAAGCCAGTGGTCACCATTGTATCTTCCAAATTTGTTGGCATATTGAGGGCAGCACTTCAACAAAATCATCTTTTAGTGTTTTGAATAGCTCAGCTAGAATTCTATCACTTCCACTAGCCTTGTTGTTAGCAGCGCTTCCTAAGGGCCACTTGACTTCATTCTCCAGAATGTCTGGCTCGACATCAGTAACCACACCACAGCTGGCATGGTGGCATTGATGTCAAGGTTTTTCTTGCATAGTTCTTTCATGTATTCTTGCCACCCCTTATTAATCTCTTCTCCTTCTGTTAAGTCCTTTCCATTTTTGTCTTTTATCATGCTCATCTTTCCATTAAACTCTCCCTTGATATCTCTAATTTTCTTGAAATTTTCATGTTTTTCCCAATCTATTTTCTTTTATTTCTTTGCATTGCTCATTTAAGAAAAACTTCTTATCTCTCCTTGCTGTTCTTTGAAATTCTTTTTTAAATTTGTTTTGTTTTGTTTTTGCAGGGGGGAAGGCAGGGCAGTTGGGGTTAAGTGACTTGCCCAAGGTCACACAACTATTAAGTGTTAAGTGCCTGAGGTCAGATTTGACCTCAGGCCCTCCTGACTCCAGGATCAGTGCTCTATTCACTGTGTCATCTAGCCACCACTGTTCTCTGAAATTCTGCATTGAATTGGATATTTCTTTCCCTTTATCCTTTCTGTTTTCCTTTCTCAGTTATTTGTAAAGCTTTATCAGACAGCATTTTGTTTTCTTGCTCTTCTTTTTCTTTAGAATGGCTTTTTGTTGTTTTTGTTTTGTTGCTGCTGCCTCCCTTACAATATTTTAAACCTCTGACCATAGTACTTCAGGCATTCTATCTACCAGATCTAATCCCTTAAATTTGTTAATCACTCCCACTTCATATTCATAAGAGATGGATGTTATTTAGGTCATACCTATCTGGTCTACTAGTTTTCCCTACTTTAGAGGTAAGGTACTATATGGCTTTTTCCATGTATACTTTTCATGTATCTAATTCCTAAATAGTTATTCACTGTAACAAAATTGAAGGGGTCTTTTTTTTTTCACTCTATGGAATGCATTTTTTTCATTTACTCATTCACTTTTGTCAACAAAAATTTGAGTATTTATTAGGTGCAAGTTTGAACAGTGTGAGAGTAGAAAGAATAACACATTCTCATGGAATTTATAATCTCATTCAGGAGATATTCTTCCATACTTTAAAAGACATGTAATTTTGTTCATTTTTACCAATGTAGATCATAATTGCCTTAGTAGAAGGGCGTAAAGAGGTATTGTGACAAAATGCTCATTATCTAGCCCTGCACTTCTACAAAGTTAGCTAGGCTGTTGCTCAGATGACATACGTCTAATTGAGTCAGAAGCCATTCTAGCTTGCTAAACTTGTCAGTTTATGCTCTACTGGTATAACTTTCAAGAACCCAGAGTCATCTCCATATCGTGATGAGGATGGCTTTGATAGAGGTGCAATAATCCACAAACACAAATGATAACAGAAAAGTAGAATATGAGAGTACAATTTTTAAAAGGTTACAAATAAGGTGCTAAGAGTTCAAATAAGGAAGAGACTGACTGGGGGGTTGGGAGAATGACCAGGGAAGGTTTATGGAAGAGATGGCTTAGAGTCTTCAACTCTTTGGATTTGGAAACTGAGAAATCATCTGATTCAAACTCTATTTGAAATAGGAATCTCTTCACTGCTCTCCAACAAATGGGTTGCCCAGCTTCTGCTTAAAGAACTCCTATGCTGGGGAATTAGTTCCCAACTCCTTAAGACAGTCTATTCCCCCTCTGGATAGCTACATTAGGATATTTTTCTTTGTATAGGGCCAAAATATACACACACTCTGCTCAATCCATTATTCCTAGTCTGTCCTCCAAGGTCAAATAAAAAATGTCTAGTCCTTCTTCTACCCTTCAAATATTTGAAGACTGATCACAGCCTTCCTAAGTGTCTTTTTTCGGACTATGTCCAGCTATTTCAGTTAAGCTTCATAGCAGCAGTTTCCATTGACTTTGATCTGAATTTTGCAACATATTTGGCAGTTAGATACTGTGGCAGCAGTTACAGAAGACTGCATTTCCATTAATGCAATATAAGATAGCATAAGCATGTAGAAGATGACATTTGACTCACATGCTGAAATTTAGGAATTGTTCTTTCTCTTCTACCTCAAATATTTGACTTGCCCACTGTATTTTATTACAAACCCTTACTGGGATTCTATAACATTATGAGAAGATGGGAAGAGTTAATAGAAATTACATGTTATCATCGCAACGCTACCAGATCTAGAGGAATTGGCAGTTATGAGAATTTTTAAAAATTAAAGTTTTCACCTTGAGATATCCTCCAAGGAATGGACAGGAACAGTCAACCATTCAATTCAATTTATACTTTTATTAAACATCTACCCTGTTCTAGGCACTTGAGACCAGAAAAAATTAAAAATAAAACCATTTAAAGGAGTTGCAAGAAGTCAGGCATACTAATTGACAGGAATTGTGACTCCAACTATTCTACAAAACAATGTAGAATTATATTAATTATAATTATAATTAATATTAATTCTAACATTATATAGTCCTTTAAGGTTTGCAAATCACTTTATATGTGTTTTCTCATTTGATTCTCACAACAACACTGGGAGATAGGTTCTATTGTTTTCCCTATTTTACAGATGAAAAAACTGAAGGTAAGAAAGGTTAATTGGTTTTATTCCTGTCTGAGGCAAGATTTGAACTGAGATCTCTCTGATTCTGAGGTCAGTTCTCATTCTACTATGCCATCTATCAGCCTCTAATAATGAAAGAAAAGTTACCAATGACTTTAGACCCATAAATACCTTTGTTGGGTATATAAATATCAAGGAAGTCAAAGACAGAAAGAAATGTCCTATATGGGCTAAACTATTCATTAAGATCACTTTGCTGGTATCAAAAAACTAAAACCAGATTAAATATCCATTACGTGAGAAATGGCTAAACAAATTGTTACATGAATGTAACACGATATTATTGCAATATGAGAAATGGTGGATATGAAGAATTCAGAACAATATGTGAAGTATGAACTAATACATAGTAAAGCGTGCAAACACCAAAAAAAAAGACCCACTGACATTTAATTTAAAATAAAAGAACAAAAAAAAAACCCAAACAAGAATTTATTAAGCACTTATTATGCTCCAGGCACTATGTTAAACACTAATGAAACAAAAGTGATTGTGCTATAATTAGAAGGGCTAGTCTTTGTCCCAGAGAAGAGATGAGAAAACATACATCCCTCCTTTTATTGGAAAGGGAAGGGGAACTATGGATAAGGAATGTTGTAAATACTATCAGATGTGGCTAATGTGTTGTAGCGGCAATCACACTAGCATACCTAGGATGGCTGCTAACACAGGTTCTTAGATTGGCTTTACTAAGAAAGATAGCTGTTTAAGGGGTTAATAATCCTTTTTAAATTACATTCATTAGTTCAGGGGGAAAGTAAGCATGCTGAACTTCAGAGAAAATAAAAACAGAGAAAATGCAAGCAGAGAAATAAAGACCAACAGTCAGGGTTCTGACTGCCTGAATCAACTATACACTTTACATATCTCCCTAGATTGAGAGAGCCTTTACATCTGAGCAGTCCAGGAGCTCTGAACATATGACCACTCAGAATCTCAACAGGAAGTCACAAGATCCTTCTCATAAGCAAGCAAAATACCAGTTTGGAGTATATATGCACTTCTTAAAGCCAGAAGTCATTACAACCCTCCAGACTAAGTACCTAATTAGAAATTAGCAAAAGGTGTGAAAGCCTACAAGTAAGCCTCCCCAATTGAGCTTTTCTTAATGGGCTCACCAAGGGAGGCCTACTAATGGGTGGAGAAGATCTTATATCCCATTAACATTACCTGTGTGGGTTGGTTTTACTTAATGGTTTGTTTTTTTCAAGCTGAAGGTTAAGATGAAAGGAGTTTTTCTATCTAGAAATAATTGTGATATAAAACCAAAAAATCATCAAATGAACTTCTAAGGAAAGAAAAAATGAAATGGTTTCTACACTTACATTCAGCTAGTGGAGGATATAATATGTACACAGTAAACTTAAATTAATTTGATGAGGCAGAAAAGAGTAACAACTAAGAATCAGAAAAGGTTTCAGAGGAAGGAGCACCTGAACTGAGTCTTAAAGGAAGCTGCAGGAAGACAAAACTTTTCAGTTTTTTTCTTCACAATCCAACCATGGGAAATGGTTTGTCTGAATGCTCAGATGTAAGAAATATGGAGTGTCATATTCAAAGATCAGCGTAGAGTTAGAAGTAGAGAAGCTTGAGTCTGGTATCACACTGTTGGACAAAGAAGGGGAAGGGACAGTAACCTAGAGGTTGGCAGATGATAGCAATTAGAATATGGAAAATATACCTCAAAAAGCAGAAGTTATTGAGTGATGGCAGCAGAGGGAGAATCTAGAAGGACCAGGAAATATACTTGCTCTGGCCTTTCCCAGGGCATGAGAAGAATAACTAACCCTAAAGACAGTTGCCAAGGGACAAGGTTTCGCTGAAGAAAGTCAGGTTAGCATAAGAAGATACAAGGCCTTCAAGGAAGAGATTTAGGATGAAGGAGCATTTATTAATGGTAAAATAGAGTTCCAGGGAGCACAGTGAAATAGGATTGCAGAGGGAATAAGGGCTAAGAAGGACTGGGGGTTGTGCTGATTGGAAATACAGTGTAGAAGAAAGGTTGTAGCTGGGGGAAGGGATTTTCACTGTCATGGTGTTAGCAAGCCTGGAGAAACTGTTTGCATTTATCTTTAAAGACAAAAAAAATCAAGGTTCTTCCTTTAAGCCTTCTTCTAAAAAATAGGCAAGAAAAATGAACTATTGTATTAAAATAGAAAAACACTTCATAACAATCAATTTCAGGATGAGGAAACAAAACGAAAAGATTAATCTATAAAAGAAAAATATTTCAATAACAATTGGTTCAAATGATTCATAAATCTAGTAGAGGAATAAAGTACGTGTGGTTGCAGAGGTACAAGAACCAACTCATTATTCATAACATTAAAACCCATAATAAGGACAGCTGCCTTCAGTTAAATAAATCAATCAAAAGTATAAAAATAAACCTTCCAGGCATGATATTCCAGTGCTGTCTTCAAGTATTTGTAGAACTGACAGGAGGAAGATGGACTTGACTTGTTAAATTTAGCCCTAAAGGGCAGAGATAGGAGCAATGAGAGGGAGCTGCAAAGAGGCAGGCTTGGGCTTTATAAGAAAAACTTCTAAAAATTAGAGAGATCCAGAAGTAGAATGGGACACCCTAGGATGTAGCAACTTTCTTCTTCCTGGAGATCAAGAAAAGTCTAAATGACCATCTGCCACAAATGTGGTTCAAGCAGAATTTAGATTAATGGTCTCTGAGATCCTTCCAATCCTGCATAATTCCAAGACAGGCGTAATCTACAAATTCTGGTGGTCATTAATAGTTCATGGGTTCACAGATTTTAACCATAACACACATACATATACAAGGTATCCCTAGAGCTATTTCTAATAAGAATGTTATTTAAATAATAGGACATCCTAGATTTTTAAGAAATCTGCTTATGACAAAGCCAGAGTTAGCAGAATTTAGATCTTAAAGGAGACACAGAACAAAAGCATTGTCTTTGTGTGCATATTCTATTTTGTTTTTACCTTGTTAAATCTAAAATTTGACCTCTTATTTTGCAGTTTTAATTTTTTGTTGGCAATTATTAGGTTTATTTAAATGTAAAGTGTGCTATGATGCTGTTTTGTTTTGTACATGTAGATTATGTGTCTACATAAATTTGTCTAGATGTAGTTTATAGAGAGGTAAGAAAAGATATTTCTGGAGTTTCTTCCCTTCATCCTTCTCCAAAGGAGACTCTGATTCCTGCTGGGAAGTGAAACAACTTCCAGTCAGAGGCTAGCTTTCTTCAGAGAGAAGAGGTAAAGGGCTAGAATGATATATATCTACTCCCTTAAATATTCTTAGTCTAAGGGAAATCATTTTCAATTTTAAGCTGTACTACTGATCACTATAGCTTTACGAGGAAGGAGATCCTCCAAGCAATATATCCAAGATGACTCCTTTCCTGCCAAATGTCAGTTCCATAATGAATAAACATAGCAAATAGTGAAAGACCAATTTATCCAAGCCAATAACAAACAGAAATCAAAAGTATTTATATGAGAATATATTCCAGACAAAACATAGAGTAAATGAACTCTCTCATTGGGAACAAGATAAGTCAGTTAAAATAAGACAGCCCAGGATTTCACCTAAGGGGAAATTCCCTGAAGTCTCTAGTGTAGTAGGCTGTGATGATAAGGATATGATCAAAGTATTGACTCTGATGGTAGGGACGTGATCAATGTATTGCCCCCAATACATGTTGACTGCTACTTGGAGTCCTTTTTTCCCTTCATACACCTCAAGAAAGTCTGGAACTGTGTATGTTCTCTCTCAAAGCTAGAAGCCAAAAGACTAGGATTTCTCATCTCTCAAGCTATCATCAATTCCACCCTTCATGCAGAAGTGGAACATTAAATAATCGGTCTCCACCAATGAGGAAATTCCCATATAAATGGGCTTTGAGGTGTGGGTTACACTAAGAAAAAAAAAATTTCAGTCTATTATATAAAATAGTACCATCTCTCAAGTTTATTGTCAGGAAAGCACTTTGTACAGTTATATAAAATGGGAATCATTATTAGTTATTTTTTCCTCAAGAAAACATAAACAAGTAGAGAATAAGATAACAAAGTATAGATGGTTTTTGATCTGTATGAGTGAATACCTACATTAATTAGATCACCAGTCCATTGAACTACTAAAATAAGAATTCTTTATCTATTGCAAATATAACTGTCATCTAATTTGTTGTTTTCTATTAAATTACTGACTAGGTTTTTTATGGAGTCCCCAGTAAAAGTGTCAGTACAGTACATAACTTATAAAGATGTTATATGTTTGCAGAGAAAATGTAATTTATCAAGTATCAATGTATAACAATGTTTCAAAGCCATAGCTTTCACTAAATAGAATATGAATGCATTTACTAAATTATAAGAGAACAAGGAAAATGTAGACTCAGAAATGGAAGAGTTCCAGGAATCTGCAGTCACATCTGAATAGGAAAATGCTCTCTACAATATACTTAAGCAGTTATCAGCCTCTGCTAAAGGATGTTCAATGAAGGGGAACACACTACCTCCCCTGATAGTTTACTTCTGGCTAACTCTAATAATTGGAAAAATTTCCCAAATGTTGAGCGCAAACTTTTGTCTCTGCAGCTTTTATATAAAATAAATGAGTACCTGAAACTCTGAAGCTAAGTTGGTCAAATTTTAACTCCTATTGATAGGAAATGTTGAGTACTTAAGAGAATTTTAGTCAATATCCCTTGGTAGAATAACATTTTATAATCCAAAAGATATTAAAAATTTAAAAAAATCTATAAATGGTTAGTTCTCTCTCTCTCTCTCTCTCTCTCTCGCTCGCTCTCATAAAAATCACTTTGGCAGTAGTCTGAGGAATGGACTACAACATGGAGATATCTAAGACAGAAAGGTCAATTAGGAAGCTTTTGCAGCAGTCCGAGCAAGAGGTGATGAGGGCCTGAACTAAGGTGGTGGCCATGAGAGTAGAGCAAAGGAAATGGAGACAGGAGATGCTGTGGAGGTAAAAACGACAATATTTAGCAAATGATTGATTACGTATGGTAAGGGAGAGCGAGGAGTTAAGGTTATCATCAAGGTTGTGGTCCTGGGAGGCTGGAAGATGGTGTCATCAGACCGTCTGACTCCAGAGTCAGTACTCTGGCAACGAGGTAGTGCAGTGGATAGAGGACTGGACCTGGAGTCAGGAAGACCTGAATTACAACCCTCCCTCACATGTTTAATAGCTATGTAACCTAGTAACTTCTGTCTGCCTCAGTCTCTTCAACTATAAAATGGGGATAATAATAGCACTTACCTTATAGGGTTGTTTTGAGGATCAAATGAGATATTTGTAAAGTATTTAGCACAGTGCCTGCTACATGGTAGACACTTAATAAATGCTTATTCTTTTACCTTTCCCCTCAACAGAAATATAGAAGTTTGGAAGCAAAGCGGGTTTGTGGAAAAAGATAATGTGCTCTGTTTGGGAAATGTTGAGTTTGAGAGGTCTATAGGAACTTCTCATGTCAGTTCATGATAAGAGACTAGAATTCCTAAGACAAACTGGGCCTGGATACATAAATCTGGAAGTCCTGTGGATAGAGATGATTCTTTTACTCTTGGGAACCAGTAAGTTCACCAAATGAGAGAGTGTAGAAAGAAGTGAGGGACCATGACAGAGTTTTAAAATACACCTGAAGTTAGGGGTGTGACAAAGATGATGAGCCAGCAAAGGAAACAGAAGGAAGAGACAGGTAGAAGAAGAACCAGGAGACAACTGTGTCATGGAAACCCAGGGAAGAGAGACTATTCAGGAGGAGAGAGTGAGCAGCAGTGCCAAAGTCTGCAGAGAAATCCACAAGGATGAGGAGTGAGGAAGCACTGTCAGTTTGGGTAATTAAAAGATCATTGGTAACTTTGGAGAAGGAAGTTAGAGTTGAGTGATGATGCTTTGTCTTACCATCTCTCTTTTTTTACTCCTTATCACTCTATTATATCCATTATTCCCCAAAATTAATGAGGATACATGGTTCCTCATGTAAGAAATAAATTAGTAGTATAGTCTGGAATATTTGAAGTTCAGAAAGTTACTTGGGGAAGAATGGTTCCTATTAGGACTATTAATTTCTTATTTCTAGTCCATGAAAGCCTACCATTAAACTATATTAACTGTGATGAAGGTATCTCAGATACTGCCCATTCACTCAGAATAAAGAATTTAAGTATGTCGGATTCACCCAGACTTCACTAATAGCCTGTCTATACTGTGCACCCAGACTTCAACAAGCTTCTCTTGCAAAAGACCAAATAATGAATTGATTTTGACATTATTAGAAGACCATCAGCTATAGAGAGACACTACACTCTATAGGGTGTTTAAATAACCAGAAGATGATTATAGAAGTCTCATTATGTTGGAAGTTCAGTGTGCTCTGTTCCACTATGGCTCTAAAGAAAAGGTACAGAGATGGTGAGTAAGGAAGTTTTAAAAACTAGAAGACACAAATGAAAAGCCCGCCTGGTCCATAATGACTCAATTTTCTGTGAAATTCTGTCCAATGTTAAGTGAGTCTGATCTCATTACTGGTAGAAGGATTCAGCTCTGAGAATAAAACTCCCTGCCAGCTAAGGTATTTCAGAATAGTCTATTGTTGGGAGGTACATATGGTAATGGCATATGGGGAACTCTCTTCTTTTCCATATCTATATTCATAAGATTCATAGCCATGTTGCATCTATCTCAAAGTGAAGTTCCACTTTAAAGAGAATGTTTAATCATAACATCCACATCATAGCAAAGCCTTAAAAACACACCATAGCTCTTTAATGATAGAGTGTGAAGGTTCAAAAGAGGTGGGTTAGTCACATAGCAAGAGCAAATGATAAAAGATGGACAACTGAAGGGTAGCACTGGTATTCACAACTTATTAAATGAGCCAGAAATAAAGACTCTAAGAACATTGAGTAAAACCTTTAGGGAGGATTTATGAAAAGTCAGACAAGAATCATGCAGGATGAAAAAGCACAGAGAGATTATGGTTTGTTGGAATGGCTCTTAATCAATGTTTGTTCAATTGAATGGGGGGGGGAGGGGATCACAGATGATCCAATGAGATCACAGATGCTTCAGAATATCAAATACTTTTTCAGGTAATGAATCATAGTCTTGCTAAATAACTATTTTAAAAGCTTAAACTTAAACTTTATGTAGACAAAAAAAGAATTTCCAAGTATTCTTTTTTCATTGTAGTGACCCAATTTAATTGGGGCGAGGAGGGGAAGGAGAGGTGGGTAGAGGTATGGACCTGTGATTTCACCTTTATAGGGAGACCTATACGTGGAAATTCAGTCTAAAAAGGCAGATAAGCAACTTGTATGTGATTTATAGTCTTAGGGAGCTGTCTGGAGGCACTGAGAGATTAAATGAATTCCCCAGTGTCATAAGGTCCGTGTTACGTCAGAGGCAGAATTTGAATCCAGGCCTTTCTGATTCCAAGGTTGGTTCCCGTATTCACTATGCCACACAACCTCTTTTAAAACGCTATTGATTATCATTGTAAAAGATATCCCTTATGATTACGGGTAATAATCATGCTACTACCTTATATTAGTAAAAGATTTTATAGTTTGAAAAGTACTTTCACATTCAGGAAGTATAACAGAGAAAACACTGGGCTGGGAATCAAGTGGCCTGAGTCTGACACTTTGTGTCATCCTGTGTATGTGTCACCCTCCCCCAGCCTGAATTTCTCTCATTTTTGAAAGTTACAAATAATAAACACTCAGATTGTGGGGAAAGTATTTTGTAAATCCAAAATGTTACATATAAACGAGCTCTTATTATATAGCATCTCATTTGATTCCCCACAACTTTAGTGAGGTTGGCAGGACCAGGGTTATCCCCAGTTTACAAAAGAGGAAATTGAATCTCAAGAGATAAAGTGATTTGCCCAAAGGCTGAGATTACTAAGGGAGTGAGGAATGTTTATAGATTCTTCTCTGGAGTCTGGTTAATGAGTGCAAACTTGCTTATAGGCAGAAGGCCTCCTAAAAATGTCTAGGTGAATTTTTTTTAACAGCATCATTTGTAAGCCTTCTCTACTTTGTAGTCTTTTCCATCTTCACTGTTTTTTAAAAAATAGATTTTTATTGATACTTTTTATTTTCTCACTGCTTAGATTTCCCTCTGTATCCTTCTGTCTCTTACCCTCTCAAAGAAGAGCCAATACTGAAAAAAAAAAGAATTTTCTACTTCTTCATTCTGCTAAATTGTCATGTAATCAAATTTTCTTAAGAAATTATATGTTGAATCTTTAATTGGCTAAACATTTCATCTAAATGATAAAGCATGGAAATGTAGATTGATTCACAGTGCCACCTAGCACCTGTTTTTTCTAATTTATGCTGTTGTAAAAGCTTCAAATGAAGCCAATCAATAAATGTGACACTAAAATGAAAGCTCTGTGAATTGAGCAAAAAGCACTTTTCTTCATTCTTTGAAGTGCTTAAGTTAATCAGTGAACAGATATCAGGTAAAAATGAAATACCAAAAAGTAAGATTTTTAAAAAAGAATAAAAATCAATTTCATCAATGATAAAAAGGAAGCTACTGATTGGGGGGGAAATCTTTTTATCAAATAGCTCTGAAAAGAGTTTGATATTCAAACTATCAGGTATAGGAAATTAACATACAAATATATATGCATATATGATATATGTGTATGGATATACATGTGTGTGTTTACACATATATGTATGTGTTACATATGTACATAAAGAGACATTCTTCAATGGATAAGTAGTCAAAGGATATGAGCAGATGTCTCAAAAGGAAAAATCACAAACTTTTAACAACTTTTGAAAGTTTATTCTGAATCACCAAGAAGAAAAATGAAAATCAAAATGACTCTGAGGTTTCACCTCATAACCATACCCTTTTCCCTAAAAGTTGGCAAAGATGACAAAAAGATAGAAAAAGTAGATTTCCAGTAGAGGTGCTGTAGAAAGCAAGCCACACATATACTGGTATTCTACAATAGGGGTAGAGCTGTGACTTGGTCTAACAGATTGGTCTATACATATTCTAGAAGGCAATTTGGAGTTTGGAATCTTTAAATAATTACTAAAATGTTCATTTTATGAGTGAGGAAGCCGAAGTTCTTGGAGAGCACAAGATCACCAACTCCTGCTAGTTGAGGGTTCTTTCTACTCACTGTGACAGCTGCTTATATTAATAAGTATTGGGATTTAACTGCCTCATTCTATTTTAAAATTTACTATGGAGCAGTATATAAATATGAGTTGAATACTTCTACAAAAAGATTTTAAACTTCTTTAGATAAGGGTTCAGGTTACATAGTCAGTAGTATCAAGAGAAGCAGTAAACAGAGTAGACAACCTTTAACAGAACTGAATTTTTCTTGAAATAGGCTGCAATCTGTTTACACTTGACACAGATTATACATGCCATGTTGGTCCTCTTTTAGCTGTGAAAATAATTTACTAAGAATCTAGTACCAATTTAGCTACTTTGATTTAGTTGACTGGTCATCTGTTTTATAGCCAAACAGATATTTCTAGCCCACAGTCATAGGCTGCTGGAATGGAGGTCAGGTATGGGTGGGGAGAGTGAAAGAGAGGAAAAGGATCAAATAGGAAGGTTGACATTTTTTTATACCATGTCTATAAATCTGGCAATAGACTGTGTGTACCTTCCAAAGATCAACCTACTTAAGTAGAGAGGGAATCATTACCAATTGATTGGCCACTAAGCAATGAATTATTTGGCTAAGAAGGGCCAAGCAAAAAGAAAAAAATACAAAATGGCCTTCAATCCTGTGTAGTCCCCTTCCATTTCTACAGTGAAAGTAGTAGAAGAGTGGACAAAGGCAGGCGAGAATTACAGTTTTTAAATTATCTACATAAATGTTAACTGTTAGTATCCAGTGACTAAGTTGACATTATACAAGAACTGAATCATAGAAATTTTTATATTTGTACTATACATGAAAATAGAAAACAAAAGGAGTTTGCAATTAAATTTAAGTTTGACTCATAGTCAAGTCAACAAGCATTTATTAGGCACTTGCTCCAGGCAGGGCAGCTGGGTGGCTCAGTGGATACAGTACTGGGCCTGGATTCAGGAAGATTCATATTCCTGAATTAAAATCTCACTTCAGACACTTATTAGCTGAGTGACTCTGGGCAAGTCATTTAACTGTTTGTCTCAGCTCCTCATCTGTAAAGTGAGCTGGGGAAGGAAATGGTGGACCACTCCAAAATCTTTGCCAAGAAAACCTAAATGGGGTCAGAAGGAGTTGTACATGAATGAACAACAACAAAAATGCTCTAGGCACTGTGCTTAGCACTGAGGATATAAGAAAGGCAACAAAAAAAATAGATCCTGCCCTCAAGGAGCTCAAGGTCTAATAGCATAGAAAACATGTAAACAATTACAGAGCAGTATATGATTATGCAGGATATATATAGCATAAGATAGAGATAATCTCAGAAGAAAGCCACGAAAGTTGAAGAGTGATAGGAAAGCCTTCATGCAGAAGGTAGGACTTTAGCTACAATGTGAAGGAAGCCTGGGAAGCCAGGAGGTGAAAGAATGAAAAAGTTCCATACACGGGAAACACATGGTGAAAATTAGGACATGGAATATTGTATGACAGAACAGCAAGGAGGGCACAGAGCACATGGGGGTGAGTAAGGTGACTGGAAAAGCAGGAAGAATCCAGAAAAAAAAAACCTGCAAAGACTTACATGAACTGATGCAAAGTGAAATGAGCAGAACCAGGAGAACAGTAACAGCAATATTGTATGTTGATCATCTGTGAATGACTTAGATATTTTCAGCAATATCCAAGATAATTGTAAAGGACTTATGATGAAAAATGCTGTCCATCACCAGAGAAAGAACTGATGGAGTCTGAATACAAATTGAAGCATACTTTTTCTTTACTTTCTTTTTCTTGTTTTTTCTTCTCTGTTTTCTTTCACAACGACTAACATGGAAATATGTTTTGCATAACTGCATATGTATAATCTGTATTAAATTGCTTGCCTTCTCAATGGGAGAGGAAAGAAGGGAAAGAATTTGGAACTCAAAAATAATCAATGTAAAAAACTTTTTACAAGTAATTGGGGAAAAATGAATCTTTTTTAAAATGATAAAAGAAAAGTAAGCAGGATCCAGGTTATAGAGGATTATAAAGTCAGAGGATTTTTATATTTGGTTCTAGAGACAAGAGAGAACCACTGGAATTGATTGAACAAAAGGGTGCCATGGTCTGATTTACGCTTTAAGATCAATTTGACAACTGAGCAGAGGATGGACTGTAGTAGGGTGAGAATTGAAACAGGGAGACCTTATTGGAAAATCACAATCACAGATTTTAAAGTTGAAATGAATGTCACTGCCCATCTAGTTCAATCCATACCCATTACAACATACCTGACAAAGTAATCATCCTGATAAGTAATCACTAAAGTTTCTCCTTGAAGACCACCCAAGATAGGGAGACTCACTACCTACAAAGGTGGCCTAATATGTGTTTGGATAGCTCTAAGAGTTAAACATATTTCTCCCAACATCAAGCCTAAATTTGCTTTTTGTCAACTTCCACTCATTACTAACATTTTTGCTTTCTGGGGCCAAACAGAATAGGTCTAAACCAGGGGTGGGGAACCTGTGGCCCTGAGGCCACAAATAAAACGATTTCTTCTGTAAAACTTGGACTTGGTCAAAAGGTTGCACCCTTGGACCTAGAAGGCCACATGTGGCCTCGAGGCTGCAGTTCCCCATCCCTGGACTCTAAACCTTCTTCCACAGGACAGCCCTTCTAATACTTGAAGATAGCTATCATGTCTTTCTCAGGGTTGTTTTTTTTTTTTTCATAGAAATGCTACATTAGCAGATTTGCATTTTCAGCAAATAATTTGGTTAAGTCATTTCCCTGAAATCATTCTAGTTCCCACAATAGTAGTTGGGGTCCTCCAATATGCACATGCTGTTCATGATGCTGTCAATATCAATAATCACAAGCTCACAACAATATGGAATATAACAGCTGATCTCATCAGTAAAATAAGCTATGAATCAACAGGCAATTTATTTCTATGCCCTTGATTAGCACAAAGCACAAAGCCATTTTCATATAATATGGCTGATAGTTCCCGTTTTTTTTGTAGCACTAAAGGCTTGCAAATCTTATTATACCTATTCTCATTTGATCCCCACAACAACCTCATTATCTCCATTTAATGCAAAAGGAAACAGATTCAGAGTGACTACGAAACTTGTTCTGGATCACACAGCTAGCGTTTGAGACAAGATTTGAATTTAATTCGTTATTGCTACTGCTGTGTATGGTATAACCTCAAACGTACAATTACACACAGGGATAAAGAAGACAGTTATTGAAAATATCATGTAATATTATTAATCGATTCACTTTATGAAAACAAAATGGCAGGAGCAGTCTTCAACAATAATTTTTTTTTTTAATGTTTGCACCTTAGCAGACAGCTTCTGAAATGAGAAGGGAGTAGAATTTACTTCTTATAGAGGGCAATACCCTGGCAAAGTATATGAATCTACATCATTTCACAGGTAGTTCTTTATGAACTCAACTTGGTCCTTCTCCAGTGTCTCCAGTTTTCATTCAAATCCACTGAGTCATGGGATGATTTTGCTTCTGCTTTTTTGTAAGAAACCTCTTGATTCTCAAAGTCTTGTGGGAAGATATCATAGAACACCAAGCCTCCACAATGGCAGGGTAAGTGAAAAAAGGCTGTCATGTCTCTCTTGGATATTTTCTTCTGCAGGCCAAATACTCCCAGTCCCTTCATACATAGCATAACTTCAGGTATGATCTGACATAAGGCAGTTGAAAAGTTCATTAGCTTTTTTGGTTATTGTATCATAATCAGACTGCTGAACTTGCAGGCCACTAAAACTCCTGCTTTTTTTTCAAACTGCTATCTAACTATGCCTCCTTATCTTGTATTTCAAATGTAAGACAATGCCTCTTAAAGAGAAAGGATAAGATAGAGAAATTTTATGAGGAATTTCCCTCCCAGTTAAAGATACAGTTAATAGTCTAAGACTTCAATGCAAAAATTGAATATGGGATTTATAAAATTATGGTTTATGGCTCACAAATGTAAAAGGCCCAAGTCTAACAGGCTGCACAGAATCTTCAAGCCTACATATCACAAGTTTTTTCTTCCAGGAGAATTGAGAAGCCCGGGACATAACAAAGTAACATGTTAAAAATGAAATTGATTATATCTCATTAGAAAGTGGCTGGTTACTGATGTGGGATTTTCAAATTGGCTGTTCAAAGAGAGATAATGTGTAGAGATTGCTAAAAGATTAGATGTACAAATATACATGGATATATGTGTGTGTATACGTGTATATATATACATACATGTATATATACACACATATACATACTACAAATACTAGAAATGGACAATGGATAGGGCCCAGAAGCAAAAAGGAAGAAGTGAATGAGCTAAGATTACTTTTAAGAAATTGTGCAGTGTTTTTATTAACTGCAAATGTCTCCCCTGAAACAAAGGTCCATCTTTTTATTCTTTTAATCACATTGTCATTGACAATAGAAATCTCATTCTTATTTTGCAAATGAGGAACCTTAGGTTAAATGCTTGTCCCGTGTCACATAAGTAGCAGGATTCAAACACAGGTCCTCTACCTCCAAAGCCAATGCTCTTTTCCACTGCACTTTGCTGCCATCTCACTTATTCATTGAGGTTTGACTATCTTGTCTCTTTAGCATGGTAAAACATATCCTTTCCTTGGTCAAGTCTTTCCAAGACTTGGTTAAGACTTTCCAACAAAGTCAAGACTTGTTACCTTTGCCAATAACAAAACTATTCAAAAGCTTAATGGCAAACCTGCTGCCATATTGGTGAGTATACCAATATGATTCAACAGCTCCCCTGGTCACCGAATACATTACCACTATCAAATTTGCCTCTACATGTTGTTCACTCATGTTGGACTCTTCATGACCCCAGATGGGGTTTTCTGGGCAGAGATACTAGAGTGATTTGCCATTTTCTTCTCCCATGGATTAAGGGAAACAGAGGTTAAGTGATTTGCTCAGGGTCACATAACTAGCAAGCATCAGGCACCAAATCTGAATTCGGTTCTTCCTGACTCAAGGCCCAGCATTCCATCCACTGAACAACCTAGCTGCCTCTTCATGGTGAGTAGCAATCACAATGTTATTTGAACACAGTACTAAGGAAATCAGAATGCTTTGTTTTTAAGCAGTTTGCTTTAAGTTATATGTAACAATATGTAACAACAATAACAAGAACATTAAAATGAAAACCATGGAAAAAATAAATTTTATTCATTAGTCTTATCACTTTCTCCTTTTATCTGAAATGTCACCAATAATAAAAATTAAGAAATATAAGTTTTACTGCCTTTTCCCCTTCCTTCTCCAAAATGACTAGAACAAGGAGGAAAAAATTTAATTCATAAATTTGATTAACAAATCTTTAATATTAAGTAACAAACTATAGTGGTGAGAGCCCACAGTCTGAATGAAAAGTATGCCTTTGTCCTGAATTTTAATATAAAAACTTCCTGAACTAATATTTTGTTCTTGCTACTATATTCAACTCAACTCAGCATTTTTTAAAATCATCTGATTATCTGTGCAAAACAGTGGAAAACAGCACATCTACCCTCAAGGAGCTGAAAAATATGGTATGTTTGGGGAGGAGGAAGATAAAGAGTTCAGAAACACACAATTTAATATTTAAATTTCAAGGATCTGTTTCTTCCATAAGAAATACCCTTAGATTATTTAATGAGCAGGTCTAGGGGGGAAAAAAGTCACCACCTGGTCAACTCTAGTAATGAGCCTCTCCAACCCTAAAAAGTTGGACTTCTGACATCATATAGTCCTATATACTAAACCTTTCCTTATTATATAAAAAAGGAAGTTGGCCCACATGACCTCCAACAAAGTACCTTCCAGAACTTAACATTTTGAATCATTTGACCTACCTGAGCTTTCCCTCTGCTGGGAAACCCAATATGGTCTAAGTACATTTTAATACTTTACCTTATACTTGTAGATGGTTTTCATTTTAAAGCCTATTTACTCCTCACACTTTCTGTACTCTGGGTCCTGGATTATGTGGCTATGTCTTATCTACTAGTCTAGTACTTTGATAGTATATTATAAAAATATTAATATTGTGGGGCAGGTTCAAGTCTGTAAAAAAAAACGTTTTATTTCATTTTAAAATTATTCTATATCCAAGGTATTTCTAGCTTGGAGAGAAAGGGGTCCAAATGGTATAGTCCCCCATGCCCTCCAGTATGACTCTGCCCCAAGAAAATTTTAGGTAACATTTCTAGGAATCCAGGGGAAGAAAATCACAATAATGTGTAATAGTTTGGGTTAACATTCTAGAACAGTTACCATCCCATTCCTCCTAGACCCTCTCCCCTCAGCAATTCATGGGTTTCTCCCTGGACATCTATTTCAAAAATCTAAATCTAAATGCCTCCCTTTTCATGGAAGAAGACAGTTCCCTTGGGTGAGTCCTAAGGTCAATCATTTAAGAGTGGTGAAGATGAAGATCTTATCTAGACAAACTGTTAAGTTTAGTTATCATCATTAAGCTATCTCCCTAAGAAAAACTTTAGTATTCCTTCCATCTACTTTCCTAAAGGGAAAAAAAGTCTGTAGTTTGGGGGAGGTAACATATTATTTGTTAATTTATCAAGAGAAACTAAAAAGGTTTTGTTTCCGTAATAGACAAAAAAGTTGCTCAACATTTCCTGAATTGAAATGGCTTATCTACTTCGGAAGGCAGCTCATGGAAGTGGTAAGTACTGTTAACATTTTGTTTGAGATTTTCCACTCTTAAGTAGTTTGATTTTGATCCTAACACTTACCAGTTATAACTAAGACCAAAAAGTCACTAATTCTCTGAGCTTTACCTAACAGGGTTGTTGTGAGGAAAACCATTTGCAAACCTTAAAGGCCCAGATAAATTCCGAACTACTAACACTATTTTTCTATCCTTTCTCATCTCTACAAGGCAAACATGAACTGACTTCAAACTGACAAATTGAAAAAAAGATTTAGAATCATTCAAAAGGCTAATAGGAAAATGATCATCTTATCTTTGGATTTAAAGTTTAATGTACCAGCAGATGCCTAGAATATAGGAAATTTTAATAGCATCAGCCTTTACTTTGGAGTAGCCCTCAGCAACGAATAGTAATTAATATAACACCCATTGCTCAAACTTCTCCAGGCCACTTTTTGCCATCAGTATCCATTCAGAATGGATACTTAAAGGCTTGAATGAAGTTTTACCTCCAATCCTCAATTAAAGGCTGTTCTTGATGTTCCCTATGTCCTTGAAAAGTACTTTACAATACTCAGATCAGTACAAAGTTAGGTGTTATTTTCACTCTTATTTGATAGTCCAAGGATTAATTTTATTTCAAGGCCCAAAGAAGATAAGCACTCAGTTACAAAGCTAAGTATTTAGTTTTGACTTAAATGACAAACTATTTTAAGTACACCAAGTAATTCAATATAATCTCTATTTTATGAGCATACAACAGTCAGGGTGCCACTTTAATTTTGTTACCAGGAGTCCGAATTTTTTCAATTGGATGCACTTAAATTCCACCATGATTGCAAAACATCTCAAATTGGAACCTTAATTAAGCGCTTAAGGGCAAAATAATAAACACATTAAAAATCCCAGGGAAACCATTAATTGTTGGGACAACGGTTTGGGAACAGTGAAATTGATTTATTTCACCAATTAAGCTATTTTCAAATCTTTCCTGAACAAGCTGACTATTTTAACAGCCTTTAACTCTCTTTAATACAGCACGAAAGCATATAACCAGAGATTAACATTTAACCTACCCCCACCTCATTTGACCATATAAAGCAGTACTAAAGGATTCATTCTAAAAATAAAGGTTGAAAAAAATAAATAAAAATAAAGGTTGCCTTAATACAATGAACTTTTGAAAAACAAAATCATCTTCCAACTTCCCTTCTCTCACAATTACTCACACTATAAATACTTCTTTGCAATTTTGAAATAATTGAAAGATGTACTTTTTGACCATCCTCTATTTCAAACAAATGAACTACACAATTCAATACTGTGGAAATGTTGTATCTATTTTGGTGGCCCATGCCATGAGACCTCCCACAATATCTCTGGCAAACAAAGAATCCAATTCTTTGATTGACAAGCTCTGCAGGACCTTCACCGCTTTTTGAGAATCATTCCCCAGTTTGCAAATGACATAGATGGGGAAAAGCGCCCCTTTCTGGATAGTCTGCTTCCCTTTCCTAACAGCGTCCCCTAAGAGTTCCAGACTCTCTGCATCCCTCCGCTCCAAGTGGCTCAAAGGGATGTGGAGGGCATGAGGAAGGTGGCAAATGTCCACCTCCACCTTCGGCCGCACATCCAGCAGCACGTGAGGCTCCCCCGCGTCCAACACCTGCTTGTAGTGGCCAACGGAGACCCGCTCCTCCTGGGAGAGCAGCTGCAGCCTCCGGCACTTGTCCGTGGCGGAGGAGCCGCAGAACGCTTCATAGTCCTGCAGTCGGATCACCGTGGGCTGGTCCCCACAGATCACACAGTCGGACCTACGACCCCGAAGCCGGATGCAGCGGAACTGACCGCCGAGGGCATCAAAAAGCAAGAGACTGCCGCTGTAGGAGGGCCCGAGGCCGGCCGCGATCTTGATCACCTCGAGCGCCTGCAAGCAGCCAAGCACCCCGGGCACCACGCCCAGGACGCCTCCGTCCGCGCAGTTGGTCACCGTCTCGGCCGGGGGTGGCGTGGGGAAAACGCAGCGGTAGCAAGGGCCGCCTTGGTAGTGATAGACTGTGAGCTGGCCCTCCAGACGCAGGGCGCTGGCCGAGACCAGAGGCCGGCCAGCCAGCACGCACGCGTCGCTGACCAGGTAGCGAGTGGGCACGTTGTCCGAGCAGTCGGCCACCACGTCGTAACGGCGGACGAGGTCCAGCGCAGTGGCCGGAGTGAGAGCTTCGGCATAAGGGATGCACTGCACAGCCGAGTTGAGCCGCCCGATGGCGGCGGCGGCAGAGTGCGCCTTGGCCTGGCCCGCTCGCGCTTCGCCGTGCAGGACCTGCCGGTGCAGGTTACTCAGCTCCACCACGTCGTGATCTACGAGGCCAAGACGGCCCACTCCGGCAGCCGCCAGATACTGGGCCAAGGGGCAGCCCAGGCCGCCGCAGCCCACCACCAGCACCGACGAGCCAGCTAGGCGCAGCTGTCCGCGCACCCCCAGCTCTGGCAGAACTAGCTGTCGGCTGTAACGAAGAATCTCCTCCCGGGACAGGGCAGCCTTGGGTGGCAGCGGAGCTGGCTCACGAGCCTGCCGTGGGAACGGCTCTGCTGTCGCTGCCTCCAGGCGCTGTCTGAGGACCCTTAACTCCTCTTCACGAAAAGCAACTTCAGCCTGCAAAGCATGCACTTCTTCGCTCGCCGCCATGCTGTTCTAGCCTGGCCGTTGCCTCGGGACATGCTTCCGCTTTCGTCTCCTAGCGACTGGACGAGACCAAATATGTGGGGGGGAGGTAGAAGGATGAGGAGATAGATCGGTGTTTACGTCGACCTAGTCATTTTCCCTAACTTGTTGGCAGCCAGAATCCTACTCAAAAGTAATTTTCAAAGGGGTGGTGAGAAGAACAAGAGAACAAAGTCAAGTTGGCCCTTTTAAGCCTTCCTCTATTTGGAACATTCCTTCCCACCGACTCCCCTCCGTCCTCCCCCCTCCCGCGTTTTACGTAATTCCGATTCCGGTAGATTGCAGTTCCGCTATGGCCTCCCACAGCGATATCCAGATCTGTGCAGGGTCTCAGGGAAGAGGAGTGAAGGATGCTCCGGCAGAGGCTGCAGGAGCGGAGAAATACTCGGTGCTTCTTCCCACCTACAATGAACGAGAGAACTTGCCTCTCATCGTGTGGTTGTTGGTGAAGAGCTTCGAAGAAAGGTACCTCCCCGGGCCCCCTCTCGGGAGGGATGAGCGGGCGGTCCCTCTGCGGCTCCAGCCTGTTGTCACCGACCCCCTGCCCGCTTTCTCCAAGGCTTTCTCGTGGCTTAATTGAGAAAGCATCATCTTTGAGGGCTGACTAGGTGATCGCGAACGATAATGGCGGTTTCCTCCCTGGGGGAGTCGTTTTGGGCGTCTCTCCCAATGGAGGATCCATTGGAACCTCCCCTCCTTTCCCTGCTCTCTGCGGCTCCGCGAGGTGTCTTAGGTTGCCTGTGAGGAAGAGCCAGGGCTGAGCCTGGCCTTCTTTTCTCCCTAGACGCCTCAGAGTGAAGAGTGATTTTAAACAGCCTGTCCCTGGGGAAAGAAATGGATGAGCAGTCTGGCCCCAAGATTTGGGGCACCCCGGAATTGACACAGGTACTGTGGGGTAGGGAGAGGAAGCCCTAGTTCTCCCTCCCCAATGCACTGACTACAATGAACGCTTACACACAAGAATGAGAATTGTGTATGTGTTAAGTAGTAGAAATGGAGCTTAACTGTTGAGCACAAATAACCCTTATTAAGTATATATGTATGTTTTATTTATATATATAGATAGATTATAAGAGTATGTTGTACTAACAGCTCGTATTTTGTGTTTAACATAAATAGTTGTTTAAAGTTGGGTAGTAAAATTGGTCTTGCTCTTGTTACAAAATAAGTTCTTTCTCTCCTCCATCCACAAACCCTCACCCCCCGCAAGTTTGGTACTGGTTCACCAAGATCACATAGAATTGCAGAGACCCTCAATTAATTAAGATCAATTTTGTATAGCTGTACAAAGTCGGACCTGGTTTATAACCCCATCTTGAATATTTGTCATTACCTTGGCCTTGAATAAATCATTCCACATCTTGTAAAATGAGAGATTTAGACTAGCTCCTTCCAGTTCCAGATCTATGATCCTGATTTGAAATGAGAAGATTTCCCCAGTTTGTTTTGGAAAAAAAATGTTACTGCCTCAAAGCTAACATCAATTTCCATTAAGAATCACTACCCATTTGTAAATCCTTAGATTTTCTGTTCATCTATTTTGTTGAAGGGCACATTAAAAATAATAGAATTTAGAGCTAAAAGGAATTCATATTTATTTTGCAGGTGAGAAAACTGACCCTGGATGATTGAATGAGTTAGCTAAGATGGCAAGCTTGCTGTAATATGAGGAATGAAAGACTTGGAGGCAAAAGACCAGGGAATTTTGATGCTAAGATCATCCACTTATCTGTGCAACTTTGGACAAATTCACTTTGTTAGTTGGGGGCTGATTTGGGCTCTATGAATAGCAAGGTCTCTATCAGCAATACTTTTCTGTGATTCAGACATTGGAATCCAGCTCCTCTGATTTCAAATCTAAATTTTTTCCCATTAGACTATAATTCCTGGTGTCATGCATTTTAAGCTTAAAATATATGATGACATTTACAACACATACATATGAATTCTTTAAAAATTAGAATACAAAATGCCAAGTTGATCTCACTGGCCATAGAAGTTTCAGGAAAATAGATTTTTGGTGGCTTTTGCTACCTAGCTTTCCAAGTATTTGGGTGGAAATAGTATTTTCTAATGCTGGATTTATTTTTGATGAGCATGGTTCTGCAGTACTTCTTTTGAAAATTATTCACATCAGACAGTGTGGCACAGATACAACACTGGATCAGAAGTCAGCATGACCTAAGTTCAAATCTAGCTGCAGACATTAGCTGTATGACCCTGAGCAAGTCATTTAATTTCTCTGCCTCAGTTTCCTCAACTGTAAAATAAGAATAATAATCATACTTAACTCCCAGGCTTGAAATATTTGTAAAGTGCTTAGCAGAGTACTAGCACAAAAGTAGGTAATTAACACTTATTTGCTTCATATCCGTTGACCATTTATCCGTTGAGAATGCCTTTTGATCTTACATATAGTCTGTAAGTCCGCTAATGTTAATTAAGCATCTGCTATGTGCCAGGCATTGTGTTAGGTGTTAGAATTACAAAGAAAGGCAAAATAAAAATAGTCCCTTCTCTCAAGGAAGCCAGAGTCTAATGAGGGAGACAACATGCAAACAACTATGTACAAAAAAGCAAATACAGGACAAATAGAGTATTATTAGGTGAAAGTCACTAAAATTAAGGAAAACCAAGAAAGACTTCTTTTTTTTTTCTGGGAGGGGGGAAGGTAGGGCAATTGGGGTTAAATGACTTGCCCAAGGTCACATGGCTAGTAAGTGTTAAGTGTGTGAGGCCTGAATTGAACTCGGGTGTTCCTGACTCCAGGGCCAGTGCTCTATTCACTGCACCACCTAGCTGCCCAAGAAAGACTTCTTGCAGAAGGTGGTACTACTCTAGCTGATGCTTGAAGGAAGCCAGGAAAACTAGGAGGCTGAGATGAGGATTGAGAGAATTGGGGATGAGGGGGTGGGGTGGAAGTGGAGAGAGCACAAATGCCTAAAGTCTGGATATGTCATGTTTGAGGAAGGGCAGGGAAATCATTGTCACTGGATCTCAGACTATGTGGAAGGAGGTAAGGTGTAAGAAGACTAGAAAGGTAGGAAGAAATGCATTACGAAGGGCTTTAAAAACCAGAGGATTTTGTATATTTGACCCTGGAGGTAATGGGAGAGTCACTGGAGAATTCATTGAATAGGGGAAGGAGACTATAATCAAACCTGTATTTTTTAGTGAGATCACTTTGATAGCTGAGTGGAGGATAGAATGGAGTAAGGAGAGACTTGAGGCAGGGAGACAGACTATCAAGCTATTGAAGTAGTCCAGAATAGGTAATAGGGGCCTGCGCCAGGATGGTGGCAATGTCAGAGGAGAGAGGGGGTTCTATAGGAAAGAGGTCGTGAAGGTCAAAACAACAGGACATGACTGGTGGTTGGATATAGAGAGATGAGAGAGTGAGGAGTTAAAGACAATACCTAGGTTGCAAGTTTGGGATA
The DNA here is from genome assembly GCA_028646515.1 of Pseudochirops corinnae. Lineage (NCBI taxonomy): Eukaryota > Metazoa > Chordata > Mammalia > Diprotodontia > Pseudocheiridae > Pseudochirops > Pseudochirops corinnae. Next base: position 187,566,910 of record CM053585.1, on the reverse strand, counting down.
ATGGATAGTGCCCTCAGCGGTAATAGGGAAGTCAGGGAAACAGAAAGGTTTGTAGGGAAAGATAATGACTTCAGTTTTGGACATGTCAAGTTTAAGATGTCTTTGGAACATCCTATTTTAGATTTCTAATGAGTTGGAGATGCCAGACTGGTGGGTAGAAGAGAGGTCAAGGCTGGACAAGTATATCAGAGAGTCAGCTATTATAGAGATAAATGAGAGCTGATGAAATCATTTGTATAAGTTCCATATGTATCTTAGATATCAGACCCTCATCAGAGATACTTATGGTAAAGATTTTTTTCCTTATCACATTTCTGTTCTATCCTGCTGTAGTTGTATTGATTTAGCTCATACAAAAGCTATTTCATTTCGTGTCATCTAAATGATCTGTTATGTCTTATGATAGCTACCTAATCTGGTTCTCTTCTAATTTTTATTTTATATAATGTTTAATAAAGTAAATACAACTATGTAAAATTCACTTTCGTGAACTCAAACATAACATGATCTAAGGTCACATAAAATGAGGTTGGACTAAATCTATAAGATTTTACACATTAGAAAACTGCAGTTAACAGAGCTGAAGTAGGTTGCCTGTTAATCATAGAGACATTTACATAAAATCAGGACTAGAACCTAGGGCTCATGACTCCCTGTCCAATCAGTAATCTTTTTTTTATCTTTTTGGAGGGGGAAAGTGACTTGCCCGAAGTCACACGGCTAGTAAGTGTTAAGTGTCTGAGGTCACATTTGAACTCAGGTCCTCCTGACTCCAGGGGCAGTACACTGTTCACTGTACCACCTAGCCATCCCCAGTCAGTAATCTTTTACCCATAATTCACAGCCTCTTGCTATATTCAATTCAAACTCTTCTTCCAAAGTAGATGACATATTTGAAGAATGAAAGTAGGTGTTTGTTTTTTATTAAAAGGTGCCTTTTCTTTATAGGAATTCTAAATATTTGGAGATAGTTCTCAAAAAAATTTTAATTACTGATAGCCTAAAATTTCTCCCCCAAAAAAGACATAGGTTTCTCTGTGTGTCTCTCAGATATTTTTTCCTATTTAAAAAATATAATACTACATTTGGTTATATTACATACTCTGTTGCTCCATCTCTTCCAAGCCTGGCAAATAACATTTGTTATTTACAATCTTAACTCCTTAGCTGTGGTATTTTCCATGATATTATTATGTTAAGCCTATTAAAAACCTTTTTAGCTTTTCTGTGTAATGAGGGAAACTGAAACTCTTAATTTATTATTTCAGTAAATAAGAATCAGGCTGGTCCTGAATATTTGGTGAAGTTCATCTTATTTTCTACTAAGCAACTGCAACGTAACTCTGGAGTAAAATATTGCTATTTACTTCTATAATTGTTCAGTGTTCCTCACTAATAGTTTACAATTTAGAGTGGTGAGCAACTAGCTATGTTTTTTTCTGTTTTTAGGATATAATAAAAATAATTTTCATTTCAGTGGAAACAACTATGAAATTATAGTCATAGATGATGGAAGTCCAGATGGAACACAAGAAGTTGCTCAACAGTTGGAAAAGATCTATGGATCAGATAAAATTGTGAGTTGCATTAAACTCTTTATATTTGTTTTAAACTATATTCCATTTATTTAAGGTAAAGGTACTAAGTAGTATTGATATTCACTTAATTTACATAACTTCTAAAGATAAAAAAGTTTATAAATAAGTGAAAACTATGTGGGCTGTTATTTTGGGGTTTTTTTTGGTTTGTTTTTAGCTTGAATGAGCATGTTTGATTATACAAGTATAACACTTCATATAGAGAAAATTCACTTCCTGTTGTGCATCTCAGGTCTTCATGTGAACTGTATATTTTCATGACCACTTATACTCTTTTAAAGACAGTTTAAAAGCATTAGATTTGTGACATTTAATTTTTTCATATGGGATAATGGATGGATGCTATGTTTTCTTAAATCTTCATTTTGGTTTTTTTAATGGACTGTATTCTTTGACCTTTATTTAAAGCAAACTGCCTGTGAGATTAATTACTTTAATGGTATCATAGAAGCTTTTTAAGCAATAATAATAGAATTCTATGCTACTTGTTCAGTGTTGTTTATAATATTAAGTGACCAATATGCTTTATCAGTTGTTATACAGATATTTTTAAAATTACCTATCTCAGTGCCAAAATTTAAAAAAAAAATGCAGTTTTACTTTGGAACTATTTTAATAGCTTCCCACTTGTTATTCTTATTAACAGCGATTTTAGGGGCAAGTTAAGATAAACACTAAAATAGCTTTAAGTTTTGGGGTTTTTGCATAAAAATATGTTGTTTCAAAATTAATAATTACAATTGGGAGCTTTACTAAAAATGATTTGAGATTTAATGTATGGATTATCCTCATATTTCACATTGTCTTTCCATATTACCTGACTTTTGAAAACACCTGTTTTTATCCACACAACAACTTTTTGAGGTAACTACTATTCTCATTTGAGAGATGAGAAAAGGAAATGATTTTGTCTTAGGATCACATAGAGTGGCCCAAAAGGTCTTATTGCAGTTTTAAGCTATTAATAGCTGTGTAATATCAGAGTCAGGACTAAAACCAAGCTCCTTCGTGGGGTAGTGGCCATGAAGATTTTCTGTTTATGTAAAGTAGTTACCTTTAGTATCCCTAGTGTATAGTTAGTAAAAGGATAGAAAATGGACTTGTGATTTCATTACAATAGAAACCTCTGACCCCTCTACTAATACTGTCAAAACCTCTATATGATCTAAATGACTGTGAGCTCCCTAGGTTCACAGTAGGATTGAAGCTAGGCTTAAATCCAAGGCTTCTTAGCTTTGAAGCCATCTTTTTACTACTGTACCTTATACTAGCAATGTGAATTGTCTTTTAATCTTCCTGCAGTCCTCTGAAACATAATAAACAAAAACTTTCAAATGGCAATTTTTCATTTAATTTCAGAGTAATATATAATTTGAAGTACCCCCAATTCTAAGCTACAGTGGTAGATTTACATACTCAGGTCTTGTAACTTAAGTCTTTCTTTATGTTAGCGAAGTTTTACTCTATTGAATAAGATTCTAAAAAGTCTAGAATTGTAATGAATAAATTATACTTAAAATGTCACAATAAAACTAATTGATAATGTTGGTAGACAGGAGCATACTTTACACCATAGCCTTTCTGTGTTATCAGGCTTTTACTTTTGAGGACATGGTTTTACCAGTTCACATTTGGTTAAGTACCTACTCTGTGCAAGGCACTGTTCTAGGTACTGACCATACAAAGATTAAAAGCAAAACAGTCCTTGCTCTGTAGGAGCTTTAATTCTGTGGAAGGGGAGGGATATATGTACACAGACTTACATTTCCCATCTCCAGGCCTTTACACTGGTCATCACAAATACCTGGAATGCACTCTCTCTTCATATCCTCCATCTATGGAAACCATTTCTTCCTTTAAAATGAAACTTAAGCACCACCTTCTACATAAAATCTTTTCTTATCTTGCCCAACTGCTAGTGTCCTTCCCAGTTTTCCATGTATTTAACTATATGTTTATTCATATTTGTTCTTTATATCCTGTATGTGTATACATATACATATATATGTAGAGAATTTTATATATATGTATATATGTATGTATATGTATCTCTAAAGGCAATGATAAGACACTTGATTCCTCCATTAGAATGCAAGCACAGAGAGTAGGAATTGTTTCATTCTTTGTATTTGTGACTTGTACACAGGAAGCATTTAATAAATACTTGTTGTTTAATAAGGCAGTGGAACCTGATAGCATTGTTAAACTTCTAGAACTTGAAGATTTTAAATGTGAAGCTCATTTGGGAAATGTCCTTAATCTTAAGTTTAATTTGAGATAATTAAATTAAAAAATTAAACAATTACATATTTGCTTAATAAATTTTTGTTTAAAGAATTACTGAAAATTCAATAATTAGTAAAGTGACCATGAAATAAATATACAATTTTATTTTTGTAATTGTTTTTTAAAATTAAAACATAGTAGAGATGTACTATTATCTATTTCATGAACTGATGAATTAAATATGTATGAAAACTAATCACTAGGGAAAGTTGAATATGTGACAGATTATAAGATTAATAAAACTGGAATTAAACTCAGGTCTTCTGATTCCAGTACCATTGCTCATTTCTGATATGCAATGCTTCCAGTCATTAAATAGTGCTCTAAAAATTTGAGGATTAATGTGTCAGGTCTCAAAATAAATTAGTAACAGCAAATAAAAACCCACTTTTCTTGCATTCATATTAATAAATTTTGCTTTTTTTTACATTCATAAATGATGACCTCAGCAAATATAACTGATATGGACGTCTAGACACATTTCTAGTATAAAATTTGTACATAAATTCATTCATTTATTTATTTTTGGTGAAATGAACCAGATTTTTAATGCAGTACAAGAATAGTAGTGATTCCTTTTGTCAAGCAAATCCTATTTAGCTTTTTAAGATTTGCATTTTCATATATCAAAATTGTCTTGAAAAAACCTATATCACCTGTACTCTTAAAACTTTACAGGTTTAAAATTACTGGTAAAAGGCACATAATTCAGAGAATTTGGAACAGATGAATTATTTATATCCAAACCTACTATTATGGAAGGTGTTAGGGAAAAGAGGGAACTATTAAAAATATCTACTACCAAAAGACAACATTGTAAAACCTAAAGTTCTCATAACTCATAATTTCACATATCCTAAAGAAAAATATTGTTTGGTCAGTGGTATATTGAAAAATGAAATTGCATACTGGTTTGGAACTCATACAGATTCTAGGGGGGGGGTTCCTGAGAGTTAAAGAGATTATGTCTCCATATAAGGTCTTAAGGTCAGAGACCTTGTCGTATTCATCTTGGTATTTCAAATACAAAATATTTAATAAATTTTTTAATTAATTGAATAAATACAAGTAGTAATGCTGTAGTGAATTTTAGAATAGTTAAAAGAAAATACTATTTTATACAGTGGATAATAAACATGGAATTCATTTTACATGTAGGCAGGAAATAAAGGGATTTGGACATATTTATGAATGGTAAAGCCACAAAAGACATGTTCTAGGAAAAGCAAGCCAATGTTCACATCAGCAACAGCCTTTCCTTCCTTCATCTTCTAGAGGCTCACACTGGCTGAGAGGGATACTGACTCCTGTGTTCCCAAAAGCAGACTTTATTTTAAATTAAGTGGAGCATGCCTTTACAGGTAGCCCTATTTATGTGTATGTGGTATATACTTCGACATCATCCTTTTTTATAAAGAGTTTGTTGAAAACAAAACATTACATATTTATAAGTAATAAAAAGTTTTTTTTAAATAGCTTTATAACTTTGAAAACACAACATATGAGCATTTTTTGTTTTCCTTCCAGTGCATTATAAAAGTATTGAGTGTCTTTCTAGTAGCCAAGTTGATCACTTTGACCACAGAATTCATTAACTTGATTGTAGTTGATTTTGATTTCAGCTTCAGTTATGTGTCACAACCTTAAGTAGGTTTTTCACTTGAGCTTCCTCTCTCTCCTCCCTGTGGCAGGCTAGAAACACAGGAACTAGGGCCTCCATATATTACTATTTAAAGTTTGTTATCCTACCTGGATGCTAAATTGTGGGATTGTTTCTGTTGTTTTTTTTTTTAAACAATTAAGCATTTTTGAACTGTAACTGATTAGTGTGAATTTGTCTATAGTACCAGATAAAATCTGATGACTTTTTCTTACTCTTACAGCTTCTAAGGCCCAGAGCTAAAAAGCTAGGACTGGGTAAGTAGTCATTAAGAAAATGTCTCAAATTTCATGCTTGGTATTTCTCGCTGTAGGATTTTTTTTTTCTCATTTGGGGACAAGAGAAAACTGTTTAATGTTAGAAAAGGAAATCCCATTCCAAATAACCACAAAATGCATAAATATTTTGGGATAAAAGCACACAAAGGGCATATATAAATTCAGTTTCAAAGTACCCTTTTAAGTAATTTTTTTTAATTAAATGGCTGGGGTATATTCAGTACTTATGGTTGGGCCATGCTAATATAATCAAAATGACAGTAATATCAAAGTTAATAGCTTTAGTGCTATACTGATCAAGTTATCAAAGAGTGATTTACAAACTCAATAAAAAACAGGGACAGCTAGGTTTTATAATGAATAGAGCATTGGTGTTGGGGTCAGGAAGTTCTGAATCCAAATCTGTCTTTAGACAACTGTTAGACTTTGAGACCCTGAGCAAGTCACTTAACAACTCTTTGTGTCTCAGTTTCTTCATTTTAAAATGGGCATGATAGACTGGGAGCCTAGGGTTTGCCAGGGACCCTGAGGTTGCCATGATGCAGAAGTGTGGAAAGCTGAAGAAGAAAGGCAGGACCTGTGGAACCGTGTTTGAGGTCAAGAACCAAGAGACACACGAAATTGTAGCACTGAAACAGATTGGCTTGGATGACAAGGGGGTACCAAACTCTACCCTAAAAGAGATCAGCCTGCTTAAGGAACTGAAGCATAAGAATATTGTTAGGTTTTATGGTATTTTGCACAGTGACAAGAAACTGACCCTGGTTTTTGAGT
>CM053585.1:187471038-187559814 GCA_028646515.1 Pseudochirops corinnae | reverse complement strand
ACCTGTGGAACCGTGTTTGAGGTCAAGAACCAAGAGACACACGAAATTGTAGCACTGAAACAGATTGGCTTGGATGACAAGGGGGTACCAAACTCTACCCTAAAAGAGATCAGCCTGCTTAAGGAACTGAAGCATAAGAATATTGTTAGGTTTTATGGTATTTTGCACAGTGACAAGAAACTGACCCTGGTTTTTGAGTTCTTTGACAAAGATCTGAAGAAATATTTTGACAGTTGCGGTGGAGACCTGGATTCTGAGATTGTGAAGTCATTCCTTTTCCAACTGCTAAAAGACCTTGGATTCTACCATAGCTGTAATGTTCTGCACTGGGACCTGAAGCTCCAGAACCTTCTAATTAACCAGCATGGGGAGTTCAAGCTTGCTGATTTTGGTTTGGCTTGAGCCTTCAGAATACCTGTTCAGTGTTACTCTGCAGAAGTGGTCACTTTGTGGTACCACCCACCAGATGTCCTGTTGGGGGCCAAACTATACTCCCCATCCATTGACATGTGGTCAGTTAGTTGCATCTTTGCAGAGCTGGCCAATGCTGGATGGCCCCTCTTCCCTGGGAATGATGTAGATGATCAACTAAAGAGAATTTAAGGCTGATGGGGACACCAGCTGAGGAACAATGGGCTTCCATAACCAAGCTTCCAGATTATAAAGCTTACCCTGTGTATCCAGCAACAACATCGCTTGTCAGTGTTGTACCCAAGCTCAATGCCACAGGGAGGGACCTATTACAGAACCTGCTCAAGTGTAACCCAGTTAAGCCCATCTTGGCGGAAGAAGCTTTGCAGCATCCCTACTTCTCTAACTTTTGCCCTTTCTAGCCAAGAGTCTCCTTTTCCCTTTCCTTGTCTAGAGAACCAAGCCTATTGCCCTTGACCCCTCCTCTAGGCCCTCAAATTGGGAGCTGCTCAATGCATTCTCGCCTTGCTGGCCCACCCTGTTCCCTATCTACTCAGGGACCTCATGTGTTGAGGCAGGAGAAATAGACTCTGGAAGGTAAGGGATTTGAGGCTCCTTTGTCCTCTCTTCTCCCCTGGCCCTTCCCCAGTCTCCCCCACCCTACTGGAAAAAGGGTAGGGGTGGGGCGCTATGCACTTAAGCTCTGCTACTTGGGCCACATGTTTGGGGGCAACCTTGGTGGGGTTAGGGCTGTGAAGGATGGATGCCAGCCAGGGCCCCTTTCCCCCCCCACTTCCTGTGCTCCTCCCCCTTGTGTATGGACTTTATATCTTAGATGTCACTGGTAATCATGAAAAGAGGTAAGGACAAAGGATAATAGACCTCAAACAATGTTATAAAGAAGTAGTCATCAAAACTATCCAGTATTCGTTTAAAAAATAGAGAAAGTAGATCTATCAAATAGTCTAGACCCGCAGTTCTCAACCTGTGGGTTATGTTCAATTTGTAACAGTGAAAATACATCCTGCATATCAGATATTTATGTTATGATTCATAACAGTAGCAAAATGACAGTTATGAAGTAGCAACAAAAATGATTTTATGGTTGAGGGGTCACCATAACATGAGGAATTGTATTAAAGGGTCACAGCATTAGGAAGGTTGAGAACCACTGGTCTAGACAAAGAAGAATAAAACACAGTGGATCGGAGATGGCTAGGTGGCCCAGTGAATAGAGCACCGGCCCTGGAGTCAGGAGGACCTGAGTTCAAATCCAGCCTCAGACATTTAACACAAAAGCTAGCCATGTGACCTTGGGCAAGTCACTTAACCCCAATTGCCCTCTAAAAAGCAAAAAAAACAAAACTGGATCCCAGTAACCCAGTATTGAACAGGAAAACAAATTACTTAGGAAAGAACTCTGTGTTTGATTTAAAATAACTTCTAGGAAAGTGGAAAGCAGTCTGGTAAAAATTAGGCCTTAGACAAACACCTTGTACCATATTCCACAATACATTCTAAATGGGATGTGAATTTAATACTAAAATCATACCAGTGATTTGACTACTTCTTTATAACATTGTTTGAGGTCTATTATCCTTTGTCCTTACCTCTTTTCATGATTACCAGTGACATCTAAGATATAAAGTCCATACACAAGGGGGAGGAGCACAGGAAGTGGGAGGGGGAAAGGGGCCCTGGCTGGCATCCATCCTTCACAGCCCTAACCCCACCAAAGTTGCCCCCAAACATGTCAGAAGAGAAGCAGATCATATACACTTCTCACAGCTACGGGTAGGAGATATATTCTTAACCAAACAAGTTAGAGATAATTACAAAAAATAAAATAAATTGCAAAATCAAATACTTTGATGTCCTAAAAAAGCTCCTGCATAAACAAAATTAACACACCTAGTATAAAAAGAGAAAGTGGTCAAATGGGGGGGGCAACTTTGTATATTTCTTTGATAACAATTTGGTATCAGAGATGTAATATACTTTAAAAATGAGACAAGATTCTAAGTTTGATTCTGGAGGTGACAGGGAGCCACTGGAATTTATTATGATAATGCGGTATCATGGTCAGGCATAATTTAGAAACTTGAGGCAAGATGACCAACCAGAAGGTTATTGTAATAGGCCAGCAGTAAGGTGATGAGGGCCTATACCAGGGTAATGGTGGTGTCAGAGGAGAGAAGAGAGATGTTACAAAAGGTACAATGGACATAACTTGGCAACTACAGATTGGACATGAGGAGTGAGCGTAAAGAGTCAGTGACGCCTAGGTTGTAAGTCTGGGTGACTGGGAGGATGGTGGTGACTTCTATAGCAATACAGGAATTAGGAACAGGTGAAGGTTGGAAGAAAGGATAATGAGTTGAGTTTGGGCATGTTAAGTTTAAGATGTCTTTGGAATATCCAGTTTGAGATGTCTGAAACACAATTAGAGATATGAGACTAGAGGTCAGGGGAGAGATTAAGGCTGGACAAAAAAAATTTGAGAATCATCTGCAGAGAGATAATTGAATCCATTAGACCGAGGGAGAAGAAAAGAGGGCCCAAAATAGAGCCCAAAATTAGTAGGTGCAACTTAGATGAAGATCTAGCAAAGGAGAATGAAAAGGAGCTATCTGACAAATGAGAGGAGAAACAGGAGAAAACACTTACCCATAGAAAGAAGAGAGTATTAGGAGGGAATTTTGGGAATATGGCAGAATAAGGCAAGAAAGTACCTGACCCTCTCAACCACCCTCTTCCCCCAATAATGTAAAAAAAAAAAATGCCTCAAAGTGAATTTTGGAGCAACAAATAATTAAAAGTCAGGGTAAAGCAGTCATCCAGTCTAAGACAACTTGAGAAGAGATTAGAAAAAGATTTGCCCTACTGGGTGGTGGTCTGGCATAAGTGAAGTGCAGCCAGGTCAACAAACAGCAAGCCCTGAGGACAGCTGTCTCACTGGTGTTATACCCTCTGCTATCTGGGGAACGAGTAGGGGGGCCAGATTGGCCAGCTGATCAGGGGAAGATTTCAAGGGAAAGGGCGGTGTCTCTCTTGGTGCCGGCTGCAGGTCCCAGGAGTACAGCCAGATGCCAGTGAGTGAAGTGGCAGAGGAATGGAGAGGACTGGTGGTGGTCCCTCTCAGGAGAGCAGAGCCCCTGGTTTCATTAACAGGACACAGCCACTGGAGAATGGAGGATGTATTTCCGAGACTGGAGAATGAGAACATTTGCAGTGTTGCAGGGCTGCGGTGGAGAGGATTATTTGAAGTCATTTATAAACCCAGGCATAAGCCAAAAGAGGAGTGACAACACCTGGCCTTGGATCATAGCATGTTGAAGAACCAAAAAGTCAAAGACCGTCAAATAGAATTCTGAAAAGAACAGCATGAAAAACCTGAAGCCTGAGACATTATTCCCCACACCCCAGGAGCAGAGTCTGACCCCGACATAAAATAGCCAAGAAAAAGGCCACTAAAAAAACAAGTAAACAACAGAAAGAACCTGACCATAGATGCTTACTATGGTGATAAAGAAGATCACGGTTCAAACTCAGAAGACTGAAGTCAAAACAGCTACTTAGAAAGCTTCAAAGAAAAATATAATATGGTCATGAGCCCAAAAAGAATTTTTAGAAAAGCTTTAAAAAGGACTTTAAAAATTAAATAAGAGGGTTACAGGAAAAATTGGGTAAAGAAATAATGCAAAAAAAAATTATGAAAAGAAGGTCATTTGGGAAGAGATCTAAAAATTTAATGAAGAAAATAACTCTTTAAAAAAGAATTGGGCAAGGGAAAGCTAATGACTTAAGATATCAAAAAATAATTTTTAAAAATCAAAAGAATTTTTAAAAAGGGAAAGAACATGAAATATCTCATTGGAAAAACAGCTGACTTGGAAAACAGATCGAGGAGAGAATTGTTGGACTGCCTGAAAGTCATGACCATAAAGAGTATAAATACTATACTTCAAGAAATTAAGGAAAATCGTCCTGAAGTTTTAGAACTAGAGGGCAAAATAGAAATCGAAAAACTCCGTCAATCACCTGAAAGAGATCCCAAAATGAAAGCTTACAGGAACATCACAGCTAAGTCTCAAAGCTCCTAAGTTAAGGGAAAAAATGGTACAAACAGCTAGAAAGAAACAATTCAAATATTGTGGAGCTATAGTCAGAATAGCATAAGATTTAGAATCTTCTACATTCAAAGACTAAAAGAACATAATATTCTCAAAAACAAAAGAGTTAGGTTTGCAACCAAGAATAATCTACCCAGCAGAGCTGTGTGTAATCCTGGGGGGTGGGGGTGGGGGTGGGGAATGGCTATTTAATGAATTAAAGGCCTTTCAGCCATTTTTGAGAAAAAGACCAGAACTGGACAGAAAATTTGACTCACAAGAATCAGAGGAAATATAAGAAGGTAAACATGAAAGACTAATCATAAGGGATTTAATAAGATTAAACTGTGTACGTATCTGGGAAGATTGTATGTGGAACTCTTAAGGATGTTATCATTATTACACATTATTCCAGTAACTAGAGTATACATAAATAAAAGGTTTGGGGTTCAGTTGATTATGATAGAATGATCCTAAAAATAAAGGGAGAGAGAAAATGGAGCAAATTATTTCATACAAAAGAGGTGTTAACGGAAGAACTTTTACAGTGGAGTGGAGGGTAGACAGTGCGAGTTTTATTATCATCAGGAATGGGGTAAAGAGGGAATAACATGTACATCTAGTTGGGTATAAAAGTCTTATTAACTTGGGGTGGCTAGGTAGCTCAGTGAGTAGAGCACAGGCCCTGGAGTCAGGAGGACCTAAGTTCAAATTCGGCCTCAGACACTTAACACAAAAGCTAGCCGTGTGACCTTAGGCAAGTCACTTAATCCCTATTGCCCTGCCTTCACCCCTCCAAAAAGCAAAAAAAAAAAAAGTCTTCTTAGAAATAGGAGGCCAAGAGGATAGGATAAGGGAGAGATTCTTAAAAGGGTGTATGGATTAGGGAGGCAATAATTAAATTTTTGAGAAGGAATAGGGTAGAAAGAGAGAGAAGGATAAACAGTGGGGGGAAATATAATGGAGGGAAATGCACAACTAGAAATTATAATATTGAATGAGATGAACTCACCCATAAAGCAGAAACAGCAAAATGGATCAAAAACCAGAACCGGACACTATGTTGTTTACAAGAAACACATTTTAAAAATGAGAGGCACAAAATAAAGGGCTAGAGTAGAATATATTATGCTTCAGCTAATATAAAAAAAAGCAGGGTAGCAATCATGATCTCAGACAAAGTTGAAGCCAAAATACATTTAATTAAAAAAGATAAGCAGGGAAATTACATTACATTAAAAGGTAGCATAGATAGTGAAGTAATATCAGTGCTAACTATATATGCACCAAATGCTATAACATCCAAATTTATAAAGAAAAAGGTAAATGAATTACAAGTGGAAATATATAGTAAGACTATAATAGTAGAGGAGTTTAACACTCTCCGCTCAAAACTAGATAAGTCAAAAAAAAAGAAATAAGAAGTCAAACTGATGACTAGAATCTTAGATAAGCCAGAGATGATAGACATGTAGAGAGAATTGAATGGGAATGGAAAGGAATATTCATTTTTCTCAGGTATATGGCACCTTTACAAAAATTGACCATATATTGGAGCATAAAAAGGCAATAGTGAAATGCAGAAAAATTAAATGCATCCTTTTCAGATCATAATCCAATAAAAATTACATTTAATAAAGGACCATGGAAAAAACCAGGTTGAAAATTACTTGGTAGCTAAATAACCCAATCTTAAAAGAATAAATGGGTCAAAGAACAAATCATAGAAACTGTCATGGGCTGCTCAGTGTCCAGCACTAAGCATGATCAGAGATGTGAATAAGAAATGACCAGGCCATGTGGGTAGTTCAAGGAAGAACCATGAACTCCATTTATTGATTCTTTGAACAAGGTTTTCAAAGATCCAAAAGACAAAAATTCAAATATTCTTATCCTAATCATATCCTGAAATTTTATTATCAATGTAATAGTTTGTAATACCCTGGAAGTAGCTTGGATAAGATAAGGCTTTTTTATCAAGGACCCAGGAAGTCATGGGGAAAGTCTTTAGTCTCTTATCAAAGTGTATCTACAGGATAAAGGATGCTCCCTGGTAGCCAAAGCCTCAATCTCAAAGACATCTGCATAGAAACTGATCCGCAAGAATCAAGTATTTTGACTTACAATAGTATAAGGAACATGTTCTTTTAGGTGCCTGAAGTCTAGGGGCAAAGGCTTTGAGGTCTGGATGTCAAACAAAAGTCCTTTTAAGTGTATCCCTGGGGGGGGGGTGGGAGGGGGAGGGCAGGGTGTGTCTTTCAGGGAGCCAGCATTTACAAGCCACATCACCTCAAGGGGTATTAAGGTACACTATCAAGATTTTTATCTGAGTCCTGGATCAAGCCTCCTTGGCTCCCCACAAGAAACAATATATAATTTTATTGAAGGACAATAATAATAAGACAACAGACCAAAATTTATGGGATGGAACAAAAACAGTAATCAGTAGAAAATTTATATCTCTAAATGCTTGCATCAGTAAAATAGAGAAAGAGCAGATCAATGAATTGGATGTACAGTTTAAAAAACTATAAGGGGAACAAATTTTAAATTTCCAATTAAACTTCAAATTGGAAATCCTGAAAAATTAAAGATAAGATTAATAAGATTGAATGTAAGAAAACCATCAAATTAATATAATTGGAGCTGGTTTTATGAAAAAACAAAATAAACCATTGGTTAATATGATTAGAAAAGAAAGAGAAGAAAAACATCACTAATATCAAAAATGAAGAGGGCGAATACACACCTAATGAAGTTGACATTAAAGCACTTATTAGGAGTTATTTTGCTCAATTATATGCCAATACATTTAACAATTTAAATGAAATGGAAGAATAAAGAAATTGAACAGGCCATAAATTACTGTCCTAAGAAAAAAGCATCAGGACAGATGGATTTTTAAGTGAATTCTACCAAACATTTAAAGATCAATTAATTCTAATATTAACTGAGTTATTTGGAATAGGCAAAGGAATCCTACCAAACTCCTTTTAAGAAATAAATATTGTGCTGATACCTAAACTAGGAAGAGCAGAAACAGAGAAAGAAAAGCATAGGCCAGTTTCACTAATGAATATTGGATGCAAAAAATCCTAAATAAAATGCTAGCTAGGAGAGCATTATATCAAAGAGTATACATTATGACCAAGGGAGATATGTACCAAGAAGGCAAAGCTGGTGCAATATAAGGAAAACTTATATTGAACATAATTGATTATATCAGTAATAAAAGAAACAAAAACCATATGATTATAAATAGAAATAGAAAAAGCTTCTGACAAAATTCAATACATTCCTATTTTTGAAAAAACACACTTGAAAGCATAGGTATAAATGGGTTTTTCCTTAAAATGATAATAAGCATCAACCTAAAACTAACAAGCGTTTATCTGTAATTAGGATAAGCTAGAAGCCTTCCCAGTAAGACCAGGAGTGAAACAAGGATACCTATTATCACCAGCATTATTCAGTATTATGCAAGAAATGCTAGCAATAGCAATAAAAGAAGAAAAGGAAATTGAAGGAATCAGAATGGGTAGTGAGGAAATAAAGCTATCGCCCCTTGCAGACAATATGATATGCTTGGAAAAGCCAGTAGATTGAACTAAAAAATTAGTTGAAGCAGTAATTTTAGCAAAGTAGCAAGATATAAAATGAACCATCATAAATCATCAGCATTTCAACATATCACTAACAAAGCCCTGCAAGAAGATATAGTAAGGGATGTACTGCCAAGATAAATCCAGAAACTATATGAACATAATTATAAAACACTTTATGCAAATAAAATCAGACTTAGATAATTGAAGAAATATTCATTGTTCATGGGTAGGCTGAGTCAGTATAATAAAAATGACAATTCTGCCTAACGTAATCTTATTCAGTGCCAATTTTTCCACATCCTTTCCAACATTTGTCGTTTTCCCTTTCTGTCGTTTTAGCCAATTTGATAGGTGTGAGATAGTGTCTCAGAGTTGTTTTAATTTGCAACTTTAGTCCACAAGCCTTTGTCTTCTCACTTTTAAATCCCAAATTATATTTTCTAGTTTAGTTTTCTCCATCTTTTCTTTCTCTACCTTTACATTGAAGTTAGTGAGTGTCAAAGGTACATGCTGCTTCAAGTCTGCATGGTATGTTGGATAGAGCACTAAACTTGAAATCAGGAAAACCTGCCGGGGCTCAAATTCCAACTCATTCACTAATTTTGTGATCTCTGTGCAGTTCCCATAGTCTCTCTATGCCTCTGCATACTCTTCAGTAAAATGAGAGTGTTGGACTCAATAGCTTCTAAGGTACTTGGCAGGTTTACTAATATCTTCTGCAACAGATATTAGTGTATTCTAAAATTATTTTGTAGTGGTTTTTGTTTTGTACTTATAGACCACGTCTTTAATCTCATAAAATTAACTAAAAGATGTAGTGATCCTACATCTTAGAAGATCCTACATGATACATTGTGTTATTTATATCAAGCCCCTTAACACTCCAGAACTTTCTAAATGAGATTACAATCATTATTAGTTTCTCTATAGAACCAAGTTAATGAAGAATAACTCTTCAGCTTGATAGACGGTTGAATGGACAACACATAGATCCCAAACTTCTCCCTTAGGACAAGGACTCATCTTTTTGACGGTCTTTTATTATATGGCTGAGAGTCATGGAACATTTACAGTATCTCCAAAGAATTACAATTAAAATCTAACTTAAAAGTTAAAGTTAGTAAAGAAATGCATGGTGGACGTAAGCAGACTGGAAGACATGAACAAAGAATTACAAAGAATTGAAATAAAGGATGTCAGAGAAATTATGAGTAAAAAAATTAGGGAAAAGGTCATATGAGAAAAACAAGAGTTAACCATTGGACAAGCCATGTGCTTCATTGTTTTCCTTTTCAAGAGGAAGTGCCTCTCCACCATCGCACATGCTCCCTTCATTATATTGAGTATCAGATACTTGATAGCTAACACAGGAAGATGAGAAACAGGAGTATCACAAAGTGAGCATATTTCATGGATCTTATTCTGTATCATCATAGAGAATTCCTATATTGAGATCATAGATCCTTTTTTGTTTTTGAGTTATGAACAGTGCAGAAAAAGATGTCTGTATGCCCCGTATCATGATGTTTCTTATTACTTTGGCCACAACTATAAAAGTAAATCTACCAGACTCTTGACTCCTGAAGAATCATGCATAGTCTTCATTTAGCTGCAACTTGATCCAATAGCTAACATGGTTGTGGTTTAATTTCTCTAGCAGTATATCTTGTTGGTCATTGGCATTCTAAACATGAGATTATAAAAAGTAAAAATAATACCTATGGGTGGTCTGAAACCTGAATGATTCTTAACACCTGCCTCTTTTTTGCCACCACAAAAGTGAAAGGAGGCCTCATAAGACTGATAGCTATTTTGCATTTTTATCTTTTTCTTGGTTCACCCACAGCCAAATAATCCATCACCTAACAGCTATTCTTCTGGTAATTAACTTTGCTGTATATTTGAGTAAAGCTAATCCTTAGCAGACCCACTCTAACACCAAGATTCAAACCATCTGATCATAGAATATGATTGAGATTATATTGGCTTTCAAAAACCTAGGTTTACCCAAATGCCTAAGTAAGTGTGATTCAATCTGGAGCAGAAAAATCAAATAATGTTGATATTCCTTAGAGGCAGCCAGGTAGAAACCTGTACTCAAGAGAACTGGTTTTGACTGGTTTTGTCATGAAAAAGTCACTAATTAAAATCTTGGCACTGTATTTTCCTTATTTATAAAATGATAATAATACTTGTACAACATCTCACGGGATTATTGTGAGTAAATTGTTTTGCAAACCTCAAAATGTTATACAAATATTGAGTTTTTATTCTGCCTTGTCTTATCTTTTCTAACATCTTAAGTGTTAGGCTGAAGATTTTTACCCTTAGAATTTATAGTAGATAACTTTTGGATAATTATGTATATACATATATATGTATACATAGCAGGTGTATACATTGGAGGGGAGAACTTAGTAGTTTCTTACTAGCGAGATAGTGGACTGAGTATGATGAACTGCTGCATTAACTTTCTTATAAAGGAGAATCTATACGTAGGCTGATGCATCATTGGGAAGTGATGTTAAAAAAAAATACAACCAATAAACTTTTCTTCCTGTTAAGAAAAATTGGCTTTAAATTAAGAAACCTAGAACATGTATCTTAAGTTGAAAACTTCGTAACTTATATCTTTCAAAAAATACTGACTTGTGCTTAAGTTTTTTTCCTCTCTTGATAGTTTAACTAATTCATTAAAAGACACCAAGAATTGAAGTAACTTAAACTTTTGTTATCAGGAACAGCTTATATTCATGGACTTCAACATGCTACAGGAAACTTCATTATTATTATGGATGCTGATCTCTCACATCATGTAAGTCGTTTTTTTTCTTTGAAAACTTGTTTCTATGTTAGCTTTAAAAGTTTAGCCTCATTTTACTTACTGTTTGTTTTTTCCCCCAAACTACAGCCAAAATTTATCCCAGAGTTCATTAGGTAGGTAGTATTTCTAATATTTTGGGAAATTATAATAAATGATTAAAATTTAAATATATTTTTTAATTACCCTACTCAGTTTTACACTAATTTTAAATATTTAAGAATTTTATATTGTTAAAGTTATAGTTGTGCTAGCTTTTAGAAATTGTCAGCTAATGTATATTTCTTGTAGGAAGCAAAAAGAAGGTAATTTTGATATTGTTTCTGGAACTCGTTACAAAGGAAATGGAGGTGTCTATGGCTGGGATTTGAAGAGAAAAATTATCAGGTAGATGGATTTAGTTGTCTATAAAGTAATTTTTATATCATTTTTGGCTTGAATCTTCTATTTAAAAAGCAAAGAAGTATTTACATAATACTTGCCATCTATGCATGGGACATCTCTAAATTTAGCTTTACATAGAATTATCACTCTTTACAGAATAATTTTTCCTATTATAAAAAAACTTAAATATAACTATTATTTTGCATGAGAACTCTTTAGCTAGGGAAAAAAATCACTATAAGATTTTTGAATGGAAAGTCTGGTTAAACCTAAAAATTAAGATATTGTAGAATAATCCACCTAAATTATCATAATTTTTGGTCTTCAGTTGGTTTGATTTTTGTGTGATATTCATAAATGCACATAATATTTTAAATTTCTATCAGTGACTACTTAAACTACTTAAAACTTTTTTGTGGATCTAGGTTCTAGTCCCAGCTTGATTACTAACTACTTCTGTGATGTTAGGTTTATAGTTTTTCTTATCTATAAATTGAGACATTTGAACTAGACCTCTATAGTTTCTCTGACATTATAGTTAATGTAACAGCAATTATATTCAATTTACTTTTGATTCAGAAGTTTTGCTTTTGTTCTGTCACAAGTCAGCTAATAATATCTAAGTTGCTTTTGAATCTAATCCAATTAATTTTTGGACAAATAAGCCTAAGTGTTTGTGATTCTGTAATATTTTATGTATATCTAAAAAAGTTTTTTGTTGTTGTTTTAAAGCCATTTACTTTAAATACTAGTTATTTGCCGGACTCTGTTTCAAATGTTAAAAAAACATTTTCATGCTGACATTTTTAAAGTTTTCTACCACTCTACTACTAGTCACCTTTCACGTCTTTATAAGTTTCTGACAGTAAATTAATGTTCGCTTGCTATTGAATTCTTGAAGAGGTAGGCACTGAGAGAAGTGGATAGAAGCCTACTTAAGTCCTGCCTCTAGACAGCCTAATCATTTAGCCCTAGAGAAGTCACTTAAAGACTTTAAGTTACTGAGAACGTAAACACTTGCTTTGGTTCAACCTTCCTGGAGTTGGCTTTATCCAGGAAGTCAAAGGCCCAGTCCCTATCCATTGAATTCTTTGCCACCCATGGAAAATAACTTTCCCTAAGAAAAGGGAAAAATTGTTTCCCAGAGCCATTAAAAAAGAGAGAGTGACAGAAACAACTTTGTATTGGCTTTCTAAACACTTTTTGCTGGCCACCCCCCCCCCATACATTTTTGAAATGCTAATTAAAACTATTCATAGGTTTTAACTTGGAATTCAGTTCTATTTAGCTGTGATAAAAGCTCTTCCTTTTCAAATGTATTAGACTACAACACAAAGAAACCACTTCCAAAGTTTCCCAAAAAGCATGCAAATGAATGATTTGTCTTGATTAGAACTATACCCCTTTTGGTGTAAAAAAGGGGCAGATCTTTTTTTTTTTTCTTAAATCCCTAGGTGGCTAATTCAAATCAACAAATATTTCGTGTTCTTTTTGTAGTCAGGCCTAGGCCCTGGGGAAGTAGAAAGTCCTTGTCCTCAGTTTGCTTACTATCTGGGCGTTGGGGAGCCAGAGTACCACTGGTTGAGCTTTACCTCAGTGGATCTTTAATTTGATGTAGGTCCCTTTTGTCAGGCATATGGACAAACCCTATCATAACTTCTCTTTCAACTAGATTCTTCATTATCCTCTCTTAAATGTTCTGCCTAGTATGCTGGAAGGCAGCTACATAGTGCAAATGGAGAGTGCTGGACCTGGAATCAGGAAGACTTCTTCTGTTCAAATCTGTCCTCAGACATTTAGTAGCTGTGTGATCCTAGGCAAATCACTTAACCCTGTTTGCCTGAATTCCTCAGTAAAATGAGCTGGAGGAGGAAATGGCAAACCACTCCAATATCTTTGCCAAGAAAATCTCAAATGGGGTCACAAAGAGTGGGACACAACTGAAAAACTACTAAACACCTAGTAAACACTTAGTAAATACTAGTTTGTTGATTTTTATGCAGCAATACAACAATGAAGCTATGTTATGACCCTCTTTGGACAATTCACAGGTCTGTCTTTTTGCCTGAATAATAATTTTTACACTACTTCTAAGCAATCATTCACAATATTATATAACCCATTGAAAAGTTAAAATATGCTATGTACATTCCTTTAACTCATTTTCCCTTATTTGAAAACTATTAATCTTCTAGAATAAGAATATGAATACACATTAATAAAATTTGTTTTGAAATAAGTTTTATATTCAGATGTTTGGAGTGAGGAGGAAAATCTTTATACCTAATTTTTCAAAGAAGAAAAACTTGAATTTCTCTTCTTAATGGAGGATGGTCACATCTTTTACTGACCAGAAAATTCTTCTATAGGTAGATACCCCCATCCACTGTAATTTTTTAAACTAAAATTAAAGTTCTTAAAGTAAGGTAATAAATGATTTTTTAAATCTGCTAGCATAAAGTTACTTGTGTTGCAATTAATGTCACTCAAATGTTAATGAGTATGTGTGACTGATGTTCCTGTATTTTTAAATCTATTGTGAGTACTTCTTTGCAGTTTTTAAATGAAAACTCGGATATTTTATTTGGCAGCAGAGGAGCCAACTTCTTAACTCAAATTTTGCTGAGGCCAGGAGTATCAGACTTAACTGGAAGTTTCAGGTACAGCGATTGTTATGTTACATTGTATAATTATATTTTTACATATAATGTTATTTTATTATATGTTACATTTATTTTATTATACTCAATTTGTTATCAAACATTATATATGACTATATTATTATATGGAAAACTTATGTTTTCCATCGGTTTGCATTGCCTTCCTCTCTCATGCAAATCCATTAGGTTTCTCATATTATTGATGTTCTTAGATCCTGGAACTCATGTCTGTTTCTCAGAAATGCTTGGAAAATATACCTGTTTTAAGATTTATTCTACAACACTGCTATGTAAGATGTTAAGGCATCCCTCTAGAACAGTGGTTCTCAACCTTCCTAACGCCACGACCTTTTAATACTGGTATGTGGGTGTATCTGCATGTGGGCAGACCCGCCTGGAGACAGATCGAGGAGCAGTGTCTCAGATGGTCTTAGGTGACCCCTGTGACCCCTGTGAAAGGGTCATTTGACCCCCCCATAGGGGTCACAACCCACAGGTTGAGAACTGCTGCTCTAGAAGTACTTCATACGTAGATACACAAGATAGAAGGTTAATGCTGTGTTCCTTAACCTTTCTGTCAACTGCATGGAATGAGTGCCCATCCACTGGCAATAGCATAACCATAAGCAACATCTTAGTTAAATTTGTATTTGCTTGAAATTTAAACCAGTATTTGTTAAAATATTCCCTAGAAAAGCATATTGAGTTTATTTTAAATCTTTTTATTGAGCTTTGTTATCCTTCTGTAATTTTAAGAACAATCTGAAATGGGCCTAAATGCCTTATCTTCTTCCTTTTATTTTCTGATATGCTACTAAGGTCGTAAATTTAGAGCTAGAGGGGACCTCAAAGGACATCTTCCTCATTTCACAAAAGAGGAAACTGAATACCACAGAGGTTAAGTGACTTCTCTAAGATTATACAACTATTAAGTAGCAGATCTGGGATTCGAACCCAGATGCCCTGATTTCAGATCCAAGTTGTCCATTTTACCTTCCTACTTCTATAAACTATTTGATGTGATTGTGCCAAATGACTGAGGGACAGTGCTATCAAATTTGTCATCCTTAAAGCTAAAAAAAAATTCTGATTCATTTTACTCCAAGGCTAAGTTCTTTTTCACAAGTTCAGTTTTGTTTCATTAGCCTGCTATAGATTTTAGGATAGTATTTAATGCAATTATAGATGTTCTTTTTGGAGAAAAACTTAAGTTTTAAAAGCTTGACAACTGAAAAAAAAAAACCTCAATTAGGAAGTGATTTGTTTATCTTAAAAGATTACTAAAGATTAACTCTCCTAGTGCCTAAAGTCTACCAGCCAAAACCTATCAGTCAAAGGGAAAGAGAATTTTGAAGCCAAAATTATATAAGCCATGGCCAGTTGAAAGTCATGCAAAAATCACAGTTCAGAGGAGCTTTATGTTAATAAAAAAAAAAGGAGAATAATGTTAATAAAGTAGGAGAACAGGATGGTTTTATTGACAAAAATTTGATTTATATATGAACTGTAACTGTTTTCATCAGTTTCCTTTGAATGTTTGTGACAGGTTCAGTCATATCTCTCATATCTAACTTTCAAGAAGAGGGAATAAATCATGGAGTCATTATGTTTAACACAGTTTTTTATTGCTTCATCAGTTCAGAGATGAAGATTAGAGACTTTATATCTTACAGGGCTGAGTAGTGACTCAGGTAGAAAGGAAGATCCCTAAGGAATGTATTCCTGCCTTACTGTCCAAATAGGTAAAGAATTGGGTACCACTAAACACTTGTCATGTTTAGAATGCTTCTACACTGTTTTGCATTAGGTTTGTGTGGAATCAGGTGCCTGACAAATAGTAAGTAAGCAATTAACCAATGCTTGTTAAATGAATGAAACAGCATGCCTAATTTTAAAGGTGGTTAGCAAACATATGGTGATGTGAAGATAATGTCAGATTTCTGATTCTTAATTAAGGATTGTTCGATATTCACTACTTAATTTTTAAATAATCAAACCCTATATTCCCTTCTCAGGAAAAAGATTTGTGGGTTTAGGGGTGCCAGAACTGAATAAACCCCCTTGCTCAGCCAAGCCATACATACCCATTAGGAACTCCCGGCATGAAAACTGAAGAATTAGAAAAGTCTTAGAACAAGTTCCAAAGGGGAAAAAAAAAAGGCTCAAAACTATGAATGCTGATTTCCAAATAAAACCCTTAGGCATTGTGGAATGAGGCAGTCCTAATTTGTCAAAGAACAAAAGGAAGGAAATAAGACAGTTTTTGTTGAATGTCGAAGGGATTTTTCTACAAAAGCCTCTTAAACGGACCACTCCCCTCTTCTAAAGATGTGTTCTCTTTAAAAAAAAATGGAGAAGGCTTTAATGAAGCTCTGCCACATGTATCTGTGGACCTTGGGCAAATCCTTTGACCTCCCTGGGCCTCAGTTTCCTCATCTGTAAAATAAGGGGTTTGGACTATGAGAGCCCCTATGGGAGAGTAAGAACTTTAACTTTTCCTTTAAAATAACAAGTTCAGGGTTTTTGCGATTGGGGAAGTGCTCAAGTAGGGAGCACCCTTCTACTTAAATACTGGTTGAAAAGAATGTGTGGAGGTTTGCCCAGCACCCAGAGGTCTGCTTTTTGTACTGATGTTACTGGTTCCTTTGCTTCAGGCTTGTATTTCTTTTTGAAGATGCAGGTCACATTTTCTGTCCATTAGAAATGTCTCCATCTTTAGCTTTGCTACCTCCCATCTTGTGAGCAAATACATCCGATTGCCTAACACTCTTCTGAGGCAGAGCTTAGTACTTGAGAGGCCTAGTTTTGTAGCAACTCGGAGTAGCCTGTTTCTCAAAGAGCATATTGAGCTTTTATTGTAAAACCCAAGGGATATTTAGATGAGAAAATGGAGTTCATTATTATGCCTTTTTTTATCATACATTTCTACTTTGCCTTCTCTATATGCCTTGCTCTTTTTTCCTCTGGAAAGGTTTTCCTTAGAGCATGGCCTATTACTTATTATCTCAGAATTTTGTTTTCTCTTTAAACCTTTTAAAAGTCATGGTTATCAGGGGGCAGCTAGGTAGCACAGTGAATAAAGCACTGGCCCTTGAGTCAGGAGGACCTGAGTTCAAATCCGACCTCAGATATTTTAACTTACTAGCCATGTGACCTTGGGCAAGTCACTTAACCCCAATTGCCCTGCCCTCTCCCTCCAAAAAGTAAAAAATAAAAATAAAAGTCTCTTATCAAATAATAAAAAAAAAAACTTAGTGAAATTCTAAAGCATCTTTTACTACCAGAATTTGGCAGAAAATTGACTACTGAAGGCTGTTCTTCAAATAATTCATTTAACAGTATTTAACAGTTCTTCATGCAATTTGAAGGTACACACTTCCCTGAAAGATGTACTATATCCATTTCCAGAACTAATCCTACTTTAACAAATATTGTAATATTTTTATGATTCAGAATATACAAAAATGATTAAAATTTTCACTATTAAGTTTTTGTTAGACTGTACAAATATCTTTGAATTTCAGGGAATAATTATATGTGATTATACTTAGGTATGTAAGTAGATGTGTGATCTCATGGTGTGGCTACTCCCCCCCTAAGAGATTAAAGCTTGAAAATGACCCTGTGTGACTCTTGTCCATGTCCTCCATAAATCCTCCAGAGTGGATCTACTCAACATGCTGGAGGTTCTTGAGAGTATACATGTACGAGAGGAGTCTACAGACTCAATTTTCCCTTATTCTCACCACTGATCAGCTTGCCTTTTTCAGTTATACATCTGTCTTCTAATAACCTTTATGCTCCTTGTGCATAATTCTTAGCTGGGAATGTGTTGTGACCCACCCATGCCCTCTATGGGTCTCTTTATGACTCTTTAGGTGGCCCTCTTCTTCTGAGAGAATGTGACTTCATGACTCAAGGCCCTAAAAATGTGGACTTGTGATAATATGGAAATCAATTTTACTATGTTTGTCTCAGGCTTCATATCATTCTCATGCTTTACAGGTTATACCGAAAGGAAGTTCTACAGAAATTAATGGAAAAATGTATTTCTAAAGGATATGTCTTCCAGATGGAGATGATTGTTCGAGCTAGGCAACTGAATTTTACCATTGGAGAGGTATGGGACTAATCTGATAAGAAAAGCTTATTTAATGCTAAGAAATCAATAAAACTACATACTGGACTTGTCATTTTAAAAAATAGTTAAGGGGGTTTTTTTGTTTATTTTTTAAGGAAAAATTAGAAGTTAGCATTCCCTTCCAGAGTAGTGTTAGAACTCTGCCTCCATTCACCCCTTTTTTTTTTCTCCTTCCTTTAATTTTTAATTTATTATGATAGACATCTATCCCTGCTTGTGGTCACTACCAGGTAGAATCAGCCTCTAAGTCTAATTATTGTAAATTTCTCTCCTACTGTCAGCTAAGCAGGTAGGCAGCCATTAAATTATAAAAAAATACATGGGTCCTAAATCTAGAAGTCAGTGAAAATTTTCTGGAACTGTGAAGAAATAAATGAGAAAATAGGTGTAGGTTGATAAATATAAATGGAGGAAATAACTTATCTTCCTAGAAGACTATTTTTTTTCTTTTAATCAGAATAAGAATATTAAGTACAACTTAATGTCATTGCACCCATTTATAAAATTATGAAATGAGAAAATTCATAATCCTAAACTTTTTCTTTTAAAAGCCCCCCAAAAATTAAGAAAATATTTGGATCTTGAAGTAGAGTTACAGACTTAGAGTTCAATTTATTTGTGAATTGAGCTTTTTTTCAAAGCAGCATCATGTAGTTCATAAGCTTGCTATAATTTCACATCTTAAAATCCATGGGTTATTATGTCAGTGAGATAATGAATCCACTGAAACATGAAATCCTCACTCAGTTTTGGTGTCGCTCATCATAACCAAAAATAATAATGATAATAATTTAAACTTTAAACATATAAACTTGGTAATTATTTGAAAATTCTACTAATTCCATGTTTTTAACTTAGTTAAAAGTTTTGTGTGGGTTTGCACCACATTGAGATTTTGCTTATTTGCTTTTTTACAAAAGGATATGTTGTTTTTGTTTTGTTTTCAAATAGGTTCCAATCTCATTTGTGGATCGAGTTTATGGTGAATCCAAGTTGGGAGGAAATGAAATAGTCTCCTTTTTGAAAGGACTGTTGACTCTGTTTGCCACTACATAAGATGACACTATTCATTTTATATTTAAATTATCATGTTCATTTCATTTTAAGCATAAGACAAAAGACCTGGTTGCTGATTTTTAAATTGTACTCTTAAACCATAAACAGTAAGGTAAGGTAAATTTCATATACACCTTAATTTTCTTTTCTGGAGGTCTGTGTATTCCAGAGTAGATTACATGTCCATGTAAAGAAAGAAGGAATATTCTTTGTCTGTTTACAGTTGTAATAAGATTTATAAATAAATTTTATAAGACTGGGTTTGGATAAAGCATTATTGGTAAGTTGAATTGGATTTTCTTGTGTGAAGTTTTGAAATAATACTTAATAGTAAAAGCAAATGTTCCAGCTTTGGGTACTTATGGAAAATAGACATTAAAAGCATTATGTATGTATATGATTGAGATATGTTCCTAAAATGTTTACATAAGTTGGAAAACATTCACAATCCATCATTTGGTTTAAATTATCTTCTCTTAAACTAATAAGGAAGGCAATTGGCCTATTTAAATGAAAATTTTAGGTTCTTTGTTCCATTGAAGCTTGACTAAGTAGATCTGTTTTATCTTTTGAATTTGTGAAATACTGCATTCTAATATGAAAATCATAGTAAAAATTAAACCAGTTGACTAATGAAAATATTAAATGTATGTTTTGAATGTGGATGAAAGTTGTACAGCTATAAATTCATAGATATGTTAAGCTGTTAAGAATTTTTTCTTCAGTGAGAAAAAAAATCCAGTTCTTAGAGGATTCAAACTACTATTCTAGTCATTTTTAAACAATTTACTGAATTCCTTTCTTGGGTTTTTTCCCTAAGAAAATATATTTTTTAAATAATGAATTTACATGTTGTGTTATTCCATTGTGTTCTAAAGTACATATAGACACATTATAGCTAGTTATATAGAAGAGCAAAGGCTCATAATTCTTAAAAACAATTAAGGAACAGCTGTTGGCACCAAATGGGTAGTTTAAGTTAATTGACAGAAGTGTAGCTGTTCTATATTTATCTCCTGCATTTGAAAAAGTTTTGATATTTTATAAATGGCAAATAAATTTATAAATGCAAATAAATTCCATGTGTGGGATACTTAGTAAGTATAGGTTAAGTCAGGCCTGCACAACCTTCGGCTCCTCATGGCCCACCAAAGGATTTCAGGCTGCCCTCAAAAAATGTAGAGGAAAACATCCTTTGTATGTAGAGGAAATTCTTTGGCATAATGCAAGTGTAAAGTAGGAGGCTGAAGGTTGTGCAGGCCTGGGTTAGGTCTTTATGTATGTAGGCAGCAACTAGTGTAGTAGATAAAGTGCAAGGCCAAGAGTCAAAAATACTCATCTTCCTGAGTTCAAATTTGGCCTCACACACTTCTTAACTTAACCCTGTTTTCCTCAGTTTCCTCCTCTGTAAAATGAGATGGAGAAGAAAATAGCAAACCACTCTAGTATCTTTGCCAAGAAAACCCCAAATTAGGTCACAAAGAGTTGGACACAACTGAAGATAATCTTATTATTTTTAAAAATCTTTAATACAAAATCACATACACATTCCTAAGTAATAGTGAGCTTACTCAAGAAAACAGTAAGTTTTAGATGATTCTGTATGAGAGTAAAAGTTAAGTTTTTATTTGGTGTAGCCCTATGATTTCATTGTAAGCAGTTCTTAGTGAGGAAACTCCTTCTGCCAAATGTCTGTTAACCACAACATGTATGCAACTTGGTGTCCTAAAATTGCCCAAGGCAGTGAGAAGTTAAGTGACTTGCCCAGAGTCACACAGCCAACTCATCTCAAAGGCCATCCCAAGTCTTTCTGAACTGGAAACATGCCCTCTACTCACTGTTTCATGGTACCTCTCATGTTCTGCTTTCATGATTCTGAATAAGATTAGAATTTAATATAGCTAAATAAAAACCTAGTGAGCTGCATAAAAAAATTAAATATTATAAATTAGAGATACACAGAAGTGAAAAAAGCAACAAATCCTTTAATTTTAACAAGTTACACATAGCAAAGTTACAGAAGTTAAAAGCCTTTAAAGACTAAATGTACTTTCATTTTTGTCAAACAAATATATATATATATATATATACATACATACATACATACACACTTTTGTTCTCAGCATATACAGTAAATAAATGAAGGTTGGATAAAAATCATTTTGTTGGTCAATTAAATTACAAAAGCTGCTTGCACTTTATTCAATATTCCTTAATTTGGCATCTACTAATTTTATTACCCCCTTAATTACTAAAATATTTCCCCTTTAGGAATTTTACTGGTAAAGAAATTCAAAAAACTGATATTTCACATTGCCGTTGCCCCCCCCAAACAGGTCATCAGAAACGTCAAAATTTATATTTAATTGTGTGATGCAGTTTCTTTTAAAAATAATTTTTTTAAAGACACCATTATGTGTTCTTCCCACATTGTTAGTTGAATCTCAATCCAAAGCCCCACCATCCAAAAAAGGCTATTTTCTTTATTTCAAACCTTAACTTGCCCACCAGGGGTCAACCTTTCTTAAAGTAGTTTACTCTTAATTCATTTTCATTATTACAGTTTTATTAATAAGAAACCTTCAAACAACTAGAAATGCCTCTGTTTAAAAGTAAAGCAGAATATAAAATCCAAATTGATAAGGAAAATGAGAATCCTCACCACCAGTTATTGTGAATATACATGTTATACTTTGTTAAATCTTAACATAACAAAAAGAGAGAAAGCACTGTATCTAAAATCAGTTCTGCCCCGTACTACAGTATAACTGAGCAAGTCACTTAACCAACAGATTTGGTATCAGTTTCCTCAGCCTTAAAATGAAGGGGTTGGACAATGTGACCTTTAGTTCACTTGCAGCTCTAAAGATCCTATGACTTCATTGTAAAGTACATTTTATAGAGATTAGAGAACTACTAACAGAAAAGTAACGGTGAATTAAATGTAAGCAGTATTGCATTTTCTTATTTTCTTAAATGAGACATCTGGGTGTTTTTTTTTAATTTTTCAATTATTTCTCCTTCAACTGCCATATTATGAAATTTATTGATACAAAGAAAAAAATTTTATCAGTGTAGTTACGTATTACTATTTCACCATTTGGAAGTCAATTCAAAAGGATGTTACAATATCTAAGAGCATTTTTACAGGAAAAATAGATTTTTCCATTTTACTTTTGAGTCGGTTATCCAATTCTTGTTTTAAAATCCTATTAAATTTAGGGTGTATAATTTCTTACATAGTTTTGATACTGCAGTTTGAAACCTAAAGCTTTAAAAAAAATAAACAGAAGGCAAGAAAGAGGTTAAATTATTTTGGCTCAAGTTCTATTTTATTAATAGCTTTTATTAACTGCTTTATTTTAAAAGTATTTTTAAAGCTTCTTCACTTCCCTTATAGCTTTTGAGTAAATAACTTCCCTTTTGCTCACTTGTAATTTTATGGTCTTGGGTTTTGAAAAAAACTTATAAATTCAATCAAAGTAAGGGTTAAAACATCCATTCTGACATTCATAAGAACACTAGCCACCTTAGTTTAGAAATTAGTATGTGGAATACTTTGAACTGGATGTAGAGCTGGAAGGGACCCTTGGAAGTCATCTACTTTAACCCCATCTTTTTATGTAAGAGAAATAAGTCTCAAGTGAAAGTCGTAGTCAGGCCTTGCAGTGAAGGTCATACAGGTGGAAGTGGCAGAGATGGGATTCAAACTCATATCCTCCGATTGTAAGTCCATAAATACTACAATTGCTTTGAGGACATTGAAATACATAAGATTACAATATCTTCCACAAATTTGTAAACCTCTCTCTTTTGTGAAAGTATGAATTAGGTTTTAATGATATTTTTTGTAACCTGAAATTCAGGAATGTTGTACAAACTAAATTACTACTTTAACACTCTTGGGCATGCTTTATGGAAATAAGCTAAATTATTAAAGGGAAACCAGTTTAAGATTATAGGATTTAGAGCTGGAAGGATCTTAGAAATCATTTAGCCCAACCCCTTTTACAGGTGAGAAAACTGAGGCTGAAGAGAAAAAAAATGACTTGTCAAAGATCATATAGAAAGTAGGAGATTCAGAATTTGAAACTAGGTCTTCACTTTAAAGCCCAGTGCTCTTTGCTGTGCTCTACTGCCAGCTAACCAACCGTTAGTAAAAATATACAAAACTGTTTCGCTATTTAGTATTGTAAAATTACTCAGTATTTTCAGTTAACCACCTTCATAAAGTGATGTTTAGTGGTTTTGCAGGCTTACTCTCAGATAGATTTAAAAGTGTAGACAAAGGAAACATATGGGGGGATAGGGAGGAGGGAAGGGAATGGTACTTATTTTTACATGAGATGCATAATATAGAATGGAGTTTTGCCTAAGTTGAATTTTACAGATCCTAAGTTCCAACATTCCTAATGCCCTACCCAGTTGAATAAGCTTTACAAAGAAAAGTAGCTTTCAGGGCCAGAATTTCTCATCTTTTGATATTATTAATCCCATGAAAATGAATACCTGCTTTTAAAGCAGATAATGTAGGATAAAAGTTCATGACCATTAAGAGTATTTTCTAAAAAAATATAAGTGTATTTTTATCAATGTATATAAAGTTGGAAAGGACTTTAGAGATAGGATCTATTTTAGTTCAACCTTCCCTCGTTTTACAAATGGGTAAATTGAGGCTCAGATGTAATGACTTGCCCCAAGGTCTAGCCATATGTCTTTGGATGTGTATGGAGAATGTAAGATTACAGAGAAACAACTAACAATCTGTAAAAATCCATTTTCATCTGCAGGAATATTCTCACCAAGCCAGGTGGTGGATGGGAACCCTGGGCTGAGAAACTTAATTCCCTAAATCATTGTAAGATTTAAAGCTGTGCCTTAGAAACTTTGAATATGGCTTGAGGGAATGTGGCCTTCCTCTTTGATGTAACTTGAGAGCAACTTCTTAACTGTGGCAGGTGATTTCCCTTTCACCCTTAATCTTAATTTGTCCTTTAGGGACCCTCTTCCCCTGCCCTACATACACACTTTACTTTTCCACGTGGGTGCATCTTGCCACACACACCCCCTCCCCCCACCAAAAGTAGTTCAGGCCCAGCTGGGGCCCTGCGCAGGGATTCTCAGTACAGCCACCTGACTGAGTGCTAGGGCAGTGCTTTGGTCCTGCTGCCTCCGCCTGCAGTGGCCAGAGGAAGGCGCCAGCCGCACACACTGGAGGAGGCGGCGCAGTGCGGCCATTATTCAAGGCGCCTCCTAGTGGGTCAATAGCAAATTCATTCCCCCCCTCGACACACACCTCCCATTCTCGCGAGAACAGCCCCCCTTTAATGATATTATATAACTACCCCAGGGAAGGAGGGGGGGAAGAGTTGGTATGACCCACACTACTAGGGTAAGTGAAATTTAAAGTGAAATGTAAGTGGGGTAAATGCCCCCCCAAAGTGGGGGGGAAGGGGCAAGAGCCCCCCCCAGCTGGACAATGAGTCCTCTTATGCTAATGAAGGACTTACGTCACTTCCGCTCTTTCTCGGCCGCCATTTTGGCCAGGGCAGGTTCGGGGACTCGCTCCGAGGCGCCTGTATTGTCTGCTGAGGGGAGACGCGGGATCAGGCCCCCCTCCCCCGCCTGCCCACCGCCGCCTCCGCCGGCCCGGTCCCCCCAGCCGCCCGCCTGGATCCATGAGCTGAACTCACGCACCCCCACCCCCTCCCCGGCCGCCGCCATCTTGTGCCCCCCCCCTCCCCCGGGCAGCGCTGAGGGGGATTTTCTCTTTTACTCTGACGAGCTCCCTCTCCCGGTCCCGCCGCCGCCGCCTGGCGCTGCTGAGGAGGAGAGAAGCGGCCGAGGCTGCCGCCACCGCCGCCGGTGAGGCCGCCTCCCCACCCACCGCCCTCTACCACCCCTCCTCCTCCTCCTCCTCCCCCTTTGTCTGCACCACTCGACGACTCCGCCGCCGCCCGCCCGGGGACTGGAGGGAGCCGCTCGCGCCGCCGCTTCCCTCCGGCGTCTCGTGCTGCTGCCGCCTTCACTCTGCTGCGTCCGCCGCTCCCCCCGGCCGCAGCGGCAGCGGCGCGAGCCGGAGCGCGAGACCCCGGGCGAGCTCGCGCCCCCCACCCTGCCGCCGCCGCCGCTGCTGCTGCTGCTGCTGCTGCTGTGCCGCCGCCGCCTCCTGCCCCTCGAGCCTCCCGCCGCTGGGATCCCCCTCCTCGTTTCCACGCCGGCTCTGTGCAGCCTTACGAACCAAATCAAGGTAAGTGATTCTTCGACTTTTTTTTCCCTTTATCTTTCTCGATGCATGGAATAATGCACCGATTGGTTTGCACTTTGAGCTGCATGAACTCCTTCCCTCCTCTTCCCTCTCCCCCGCTCCCCGCCCCCCCCCACTCCCCACACCCACCCCCCGCTACACGAGGAGAGATGGATACATCCTTTCTCCTTCCCGTGCAACCTCTTTCGTGTAACCTCCATAAGGTGCAGGCTCCATTGCAATCTTTTCTCCAGTGCAATCATCACTGCAGCTCCTCCGGAGTTTGCAAGAGGCACCCCTTGTGCATCCCAGTCTTGCAAAGCTTTAAAGGCGTGAAATAGCTTCTCTGCAGACTTAACATCGCTTTGTTGTTTAAATTTAACCCCCTCCCCCTCATACTGGTCCTCTGTATGTTTAAGCTGCTTGAATGGTTTGATCATCCTCTTTTTATAACGGTGTGGACCTAACTACCGGCTTTCTTCTTGGGGGTCTTGGCATCATATGTAGCTTCTTATATACCCACTCTCCCCACCAAAAAAATATCCCCACCTTTTTAGATCCCTGAGGTGCCTGTGGAGACACAATTGTCAGCAGCAGCAAGACATATGGATGTGGGCTTGGTTTAATTTTTTTGAAAACAAATTCCTGAGCAGACTTGAGTCTCCTGCCAAATCACACCGTTCTCAGCTTTTTCGGGAGGGGGGGGAAGAGGTTGGATTTGTGAGAAGTGGAGGAACACCAAGGCGGATTAGCATGGCATGAACCGAAGTATTTGCTTTCTGAATGCATTCTTCCTTAGCATGCTAGTTCTTCTCCCTCCCCTTCTGTACAGAGAGCGATAGCATCTCCCCGTTTAAAAATGCCGGCTTGTTTGGTAAACGCTGCTTATTGTCGCAAAGTTGGGGTTTGGACACGCTAATAAGATGACAGAAAATGGCAAACCAGAGAGCAGAAATTACTGAAATTTAATGAATGGAGAGTAGTAGCCTTACCGCCCTCTTCACCCCTCCTTCCCTCTTCCATTCCCTTCCTTCCCCTCCTCCCCCCCCCCACCTGGATGTCTGTGTCTGCTGGAAAAGGCGCGATTGCTTCAGCTCCTCCTGCGCCCAAGATCTGGATTCGGGGCCAGACCCTGCACTCCTCTTTCTCTCATAGTCCCACCCCCTCCTCTCCCAAAATCATACACCTTGATGGACTTGCATCCACTTCCTCTACGGGTTTTTGTTTTTGATTTTTTGGTTTTTGCTGTAATCCCAAGTCTCAGACAAAGCCAATAATTTAATTTTAAAAAAAGGAATCCAAGCTGCTTTCTGGATGTCATTTTAATGTTGCTCCCTTACAACTCCCATTTTTGATGTTTTGGATGCATGTGTATTGATTCTTTTAAAAAGGGGTGGTGGTGGGAAGTGCACCACAGAAGCCAGTTTTTGTTTGGTTGTATTTTGTTTTGTTTTTTTAAATTAAATCTGTATTGTTGCTTCTGGTTTATGGCCTTGAAGAAAATGCCAGCCCCCACCCAAAATGCACCGCAGCCAAGTCGGCTAAAGGAGATGAGTGTTGGAGTCAGTAGGGGGCGCATTCTCTGCACTGGGTAAGGCTGCAGAGGGGGGGGAAGGGCCCCAGATGTACAACCAGGATCTGCTTCACAGCGCCTTCTACAGACCATGGGAAAATGGGCCTAACACACTTAGTTACTCTTGTGAGCTGACATCAGTAGAGATGAGGATTAGTAAGTAAAGCGCAATAGTTTAAAGATATGTTCATCTTTTGTTCTCTGGAGGGGTTTGTTTGTAACAAATGTTCAGTCACCAGCACCTGTATGTTACCTCTAATGGCTTCATCTTGCCCTGTACCTAAAATAAGCAGTTTAAACTCTGTTTGCATTTCTAGAGTCCTTCCCCAGATTATAGATTTCAAAGATGACCAGGTATCTCTTTTTAAAGGTCAGCAGAATGGAGCAAGTAAAGAGAGTTGACAATAAAAGGAAGAGTTTGTGTAAACTCTCATTGCCTAAAGGACTTTCTTATTAAGCTGTCAGAACTAAGGTAGCCTTTTCTTCAAAGCAGTATAGATGTCATTTTAGTAAATAAATTTTATTATGAAAAGTGTTCATTGTAAACTTCATTATCAATATAGCTTGAGAAATGTATATTTCATTCTTTGGTTTTTACTCCTCCATTTGTCATTAAGCAACTAAACAGTTCTCTAAAACAGTAAGAGGAAAATGCCAGTTTCATAGGTGTGGAATGTTCATTGAGAAATCCAGTCCCCATCTTTACACCATGATGTACAGAACTTGTACTGAGTTAATGGGTGGCCTTGAAGTAATCCATTCTGCTACCATTTTGGAGATGTGGTTCAGTTTCTAGTCTTGTGCATTAGACTATGTTGTGATTCATGTAGTGTGTTTATTTTGAAGGTTGGGAACTAACAGCTAGAAAGATTAAAATGTCTTCCACTTTCTTCCCCTATTTGCTACTGAAAATAGCCTCAGTTGCTAAAATTTCCTATCAGCCAAGCCACATTCCTCAAGGAGCCAGTTAGAGCTGGTTCCAAAGAGGTGCTTCTGGAAACTAGCAATAACGTTTGTGGATTTTCATTTTCAGGTTAGCATGTTCTATAAAGTGAGCATGTATGCTGCTCTCTCTAGTCTATGGTAATATAGAACACTTTAGAACTTCTAACTGTTGTTTTGAGTCATTTTAAAATGTTGCTGGGTCAGCTCTTAAAAAATTTTTGACTGTCAACTTTACTCAGATTCCAAGAGGTTTCACAAAATGTTCTTACTACAAAATATTGTGATTGGTTATTGATTCATTCTCAGAGGTAAAGTTTTTGTTGTGAGTAACTTTTGGATACACATAGATAAATTTAGGTCAGGAGAGTGATAGGTTTTTCTAGTGATACATAGTTAATAAATTATCTCTTAAAGTTATTAGTATTAAACAGTTGTTATGATGTAACATTTGGGGGATGAGAAGGAAGAGACAACAAAAGATGTTCAAGTCTAACGTTATGTCCAAGAAACAGATGTTCACTGTCATGTGGAAATTTATATATTTGCTGCTTAGAGGTAGCAGACTTTTAACCTGTATCAAGTTGTTTAACTAGAGTTCCAATACTACTTAGTATTTGGGGAAAAGTTATATTGAGAACTGTTTAAATTGGAAAACAACTTCTGAGACTAGAATGCTTGAGAAAGTTGGTTGAGAAATGGGAATGTGCGTTTGTTTGGCAAAGTAAATTATAAATAAGTATTAATCAATATCTAGTAATGAAAGGCATTCTTTTAGGAACTTTTGGACAGGTCTTGGAAAGCATCTGTTCTTCATTGTACACAAATAAACACATGTATACTTCTCCTGGTTTTAAACACTCATGTTTGTCTCTATCTGTCACTTCCATTATTAGATCTAGTGAAGGTGGCAGAAAAGGAGAATGGGTATCTTTCATTTACTGGGGGCATGATTACTTTGAAATCAGTTCTTTTACTCTGATAGAGATGTACACAGTGAAGAAAATTAGACTGAATCTCTGCAGAGCTCAAACCATACTTTGAAGGTTTGGGTTTTTGTTTCTTTGTTTATATTGGAGAGAGAATGTATGATTTACATTTTTCTTCTTAAAATGTGTTGGGGGGAGGGAAGGGTGTAGTTAACTTAGGTTTTGCACTAATTAAGATAAAAATAAGTCTTCATGTTTAACATTTTAGTATTGGTTACAGGTAACCAACAGAGAGAATTTATAGCAAATTTCCTAACAGAATTGGTTGGTAAATGAACCCTGATTTATGTCAGATTAGTACAATTGTGCTTGTCATGGAAGAACACACCCTTGAAATTTAAAAATTGACAAGAAAATTATAATCAGAAAACCTATTTGATAACTAGAGTAGAAATATATAATGAAGATTGTACATTGAGTTTCTGGTTTCTTTTTAGCTACAGAGAATGGGATGACTTACAAATCTTGAAAATGGTTATTAAAATTTAATAAGCAACATTTCTAAAATGCAGAGAAATTCAGCAGTATGAGATTAAGACTAAGGAAATGCACACACTGGCTACAGATTTAATTGAAAAAAATCATTTCTAATAGGGAAAGTGGTAGTTGGTTTGGTTGATGTAAAGAAGGAAGTGGAAATTAATGTTCAGGTCAGGTATTTTAATGCATCTTCTTTT
The DNA here is from genome assembly GCA_028646515.1 of Pseudochirops corinnae. NCBI lineage: Eukaryota > Metazoa > Chordata > Mammalia > Diprotodontia > Pseudocheiridae > Pseudochirops > Pseudochirops corinnae. The sequence goes on along the minus strand of CM053585.1, from coordinate 187,530,196 downwards.
TAGAGAATCTACAGACAAATTATAGAAGCTGAAACAGGCTTTGGGAAGATTGTTATATATATCAATTTTTTACAGCTCTCCATTTGGAAAAAACTCATCCAAGTGTTAGAATTCACATTTATGTGGAGCTAAATCTTAACTCCAGAAATGAACAAATTGAGGTTCGACTATGAACACTTCAAAATGTTAATTCTTAAGAAAGCTTGAAAATGAAAGTAATAGGTTAAAATTTTGTAAATTTTATTTTATTAGATTAGCATCCAATTTGTGGTTTATCCAAAGATGCCAAGGAGACAGTTATGCAATGAACTGTTAGCCTGGACTTTCAAAGCATTTTCTCTTTGAAGGAATGCCATAAAGTATATTATAGATTCCACCAGGTAAATTAACTTTAGTAATCTGGGTGTAACTTTTATTTACTTGCCCAAGGGGCATGCGTATTAAGACAACCTTGGTCTTGAAAATGAATGTTAAAAATTGGATTCACAAAAGTTCATTTTCAATGTATGTCATGTTGTTGTTTAGTCATTTCAGTCAAGTCTGACTCTTCATGACCCATTTTGAGTTTTCTTGGCAGAGATATTGGACTGGATTGCCATTTCCTTATCTGACTCATTTTACAGATGAGAAACTGAGGCAAACAGGGTTAAGTGACTTGCCCAGGTTCATACCTCTAGTAAGTGTCTAAGGCCAGATTTGAACCCAGGAAGATGAGGCTTCCTGAATACACACTTGGCTGTGCCAGCCTAGCTGCCCATGTGTCATATTAGTGTCACATAAACGTGCACTACAATTGGAAGGGGATGGTGATGGTAGATATGCTTATGGTTTATGGTGTTAAGTGTGGAACAAATGCCATATTTGCTGAAGTGCATCATTGTCAATTATACCATTTGTGTTTTCAGTTTGTAGACCCAGGATTTAAAGTTAATTTGACTAAAAGCTTGATGCTGATTGGTTAAACTGATAATTCTAAACATAGATAGCTGTTTCCTTTGTACCTGTTAAGATTTTCCTCCTTGATTATTTCTTCATTCTTCAAAAGATACATTTTAAGAAACTTTCTTCCATGGTTTATCCTTTAAATGACATATGCTTTTTTCTAGATTTCCTCTGTACAGGATGACCTCAATTCTTTTAACTCCATGGGGGTCCTTTGACTGAGTTTATTAATTGGAAAGTAGAGTTATGGGGTTGCTTATACTCCCTCTCACTACTCCCAGCACCTGTCACCTGTTCTGGTTAAGGCATGGCTTCCTTCAATATGACTTTAATGAGTCAACCTGAGTGGGTTTTGAAAACTCTTTTGTAGTGGCAGGAAAACACCTTTCTTAAAATAGGTGATTAGCTAGAAGATTTTTTTTTTTAATTGGTTTTGGTCAAAGCTTTTAATGTTGAAGACACTTTTATTTGTCTTCATTTCTTTTACAGGCTGTTACAAGAAATTCTCTCAGTATCATTGATACTTGGCTTAGTACAAAGCAGTAAAAGAAATCTCACTTCTGAAGTCTTTCAAGGACTTGAGCATTATTCCAAAAGTTACATTAGAAAAGATAGGAAGTAGACAACTGGGTGTGGTGGAAAGAACACTGAATTTGCTTTGAAAGCCTGGGTTCAAATTTTGGTTTTGCTGCTTGATACAGTTATTCTGTGACCTTGGGCAAGTAACCCCTGGACCTTTTCCTCTTCCTTAAAATTAAGGGAGTTAAATTAAATCATTTCTGTGCTTCTTTCCACCTTTCAGTTTATGGTGCAGTTTTATACTATGTGAGTAAAAAAGGCTTTAACTGAACATAGACACTGACAGACAGTTTAGTACCTGGGATTAAAAAGGACTAATATGAATGCATATAAGGTATAAGGAAATTTAAATTTTACACATGAATGTAATTTAAAAGTCTTTCCATGGTTTCCTTTACTTTCTCAATAAAAATAATATCAATACCCTCTCAAAAATGCATCTACCATTGTGTTGAGCCACTCATTCAACCATGGGTTATGTGTGTTTATATGAAATTAGCTAATGTGATTTATTTGATGTCTTTAATAAAGCAAAAGCCCTATTTTATTTATAAAAGCCCTCTTGCTGACCCTCATGGAATTATACAAAATATAGCTCACATTTTTTTTAAGAGGTGTGGGTGTGTGTATCCATATCCTCCCAAAGACTTCATTGTTTTACAAGTAGGTAAAACAAGGCACAGCAAAGTTAAATGATTTGCTCGAACTTTGGCATGCAAAGCAGTTCCCACCTTTGTGTTTAAATCACAGTTCTTATAATGTTCTTGTAAACTCTGATTGAAGAAGGCTCCAATGAGTGCTTCATAACTTAACAGTGATTCTTTGCCTTTGGATCTTCAGTTTTCCTGTAGCAAGGGTAATTGTACTCAGTGTGTTTAAGTATGGGGCCACTTAGCCCCAAAACATCAAAAAATGACCTTGAAGGAAAGGGAAAATAGAACTCAGTAGTCCAGGCTTAGGGTTCAACATTCAAAAATAGTTGCCCAGAGAAGTCTATAAAAATTAAAATAATGCTTGAACTAGTGTTTGTTAATTTTTTCAGAGCAAGAATAGTATGGTAGAGGTGATAAGATTAAAAGAAATGTCATTGGCTTTGATATGTAGATACATGCTACTAGTTTCTTTCACTAAAAAATTTATTTCCTAGATATTTAAAATTCCCCTCAGGAAACATTTAAATTGTTTAAGAAATAGTTTGGAGGGGGGTAGCAGAAAAAAAGAAAAGAAACACATAAGTTGATGGCTTAGGTTTCTGCCCTAGTATTTTTCCCAGAAATTTGTCTAGTAGCTTCCAGTTCCATTCCTCCAGTTAGCAACGATTTACATTCTTTTCTTCTCTTGGATCCATTCAAAAAATCTAAAACAGCAGGACCTTCAAAAATGAGACAGATTTGGGCACCTTCATGACATCAGACCTCACCCATCTTAGTCCAGTTCATATAGCTCACTACCCAGAGTGTTTATGGTTGTGTAGGAGAATGGGGGAAAAGTGTGTTAAGTTGACAAGCTGGCATTCAGGTATTCTTAGTAAAAATTTAATTTTGCCACTTTGAATTAGGGGCAAAGTGAGTTTAGGTAGGAGAATCCTTGATAGTGGTAGATTTGGCAACTTCAGTTGACTTTAGACAAAGTGAATTTTCTGGGTCAGTTCTGTTCTTTGTAAAAATAGGACTGCAGTGGGGAAAGAATGAGGGTTGAGCCCTTGGATAACATACCTTGCTTAAAAATAAATACCTCTGGCTGACTTGTGCTCTGGAGATGTCTTTGAAAAAACTTGAAAAAGTTGTTTAAGTTTTTGAGCAAATAAGACAGTTATTGATTCTATGTGAAATGTATATCTGACCAATTTGAAATATAAGTAGCTTATTATTTATTCTTAGACCATTCTGATACAGGGACATGATTAATTTCTGAATGGATAAAAATGTTTATAGCTGAATTTCTTCACACATATCTTATAAATGATCTTTTCTCATTTTCAAATCTCACAGACTGTATATAGAAATATGCTTTGCCAAGTTCCATATTCTTTATTGTCTACACAGTAGCTGATGGTGGTGTTCATGGCACATCATTCCCTTGTCCACAGTTTAGTAATTTCCCTGAATTTTTACCTTTCTGTCAGTCTTGAGAATTCCACATATTAAAAATAGTCAATTAAGAAATCATCCCTTTCCTCATAATTTCTTAAGATATCCATTAGTGCCTTGTAGCTTAATGTGGTTATTTAGATGTGTTCTGAAATTCTTTGTGACCAAGATAGTAGGCTAAATTTTAAAAATACAGATAGATAGATAGATAGATAGACAGACAGACAGACAGATAGATAACTTACAGTCATAGGCAGCAGCAGTTATATTTAAATCCAAGTGGCACCTTCAAAGTAAGGGTAGCCTATATTTGAAATTCATGCAATTCAAATGGAAATTCCAGGATATAGAGTTGAAATGGGACCTCTGAAGTAATCTAGAAACCACCCCCACCCCCATTTTATACTTGAGGAAACTGAAGCCTAAAAAGGTTGTATCTTGCCATCATTCACACAGGTGGTAAGTAGCAACATCTGACTTAAGATCCAGGTCCAAACTCCAAATACATTGCTCTTTCCTCTCTAATGCTTCCTCTGTACTACAGATAATCCAAATGTATTTCATATGTTTATGAATGTAGCATACCACCATAGTAAACATTGTAGAGGGCCATTGAGAAATTTGAAACTGTGATTGTGCTAACTATATTTTGGATAGATTACATGTGTGTTTAAAGTATTAATGTATAAAAACACCACATTCTGTGTCTATATGCATGTATGTATGTATGTGTGTTTGTATGTATACACAGTATGATATGTACATGAAGAGTTCTTGCCGTGACAACCAGGACTTTCCTGCCTTTCAGGAGTGGCAACATTGTAGTATAATTATATCCAGTATGTAGTTTGCAGACTTTTCAATAGGTAATTCAGTGCTAGGAAATAATTCATTGTTTTTATAGTGATTGTACTAATAACTGACTCCAAAGTAGAAGAAAATAAGCTTTGATAAAAATTATCTTCCCTCTTTGCAAGTTTGAGTTAAGTTTTACTTACTAGTTTTTAGTGGATAGCTTTTATTGTTCTCTAAACAGGAGTGGGGTAGAGATCAAAGCCAATTAATTCCACACTGACCCCAACAATATTACTGACAGGTTGGATAAAAGGTTAATTATCAGTCAGCTTGGGCACTTTGTATCCATCCTGGTTCTTTGCATTTCTATTATTGTTAACCTCAATTCAGATTTATATCTTATCTTAGATTATAACTACCTCCAAACTGGTCTCCCTTCCTCCAGATTCTCTTCTTTTAATCCATCCTATACACAGCCATGAAATTAATCTTCCTAAAATACTGTCATTACTGTGTTGCTTCCCTTTACAAAAAAAAAAATTCCAATGTTTTCCTTTGCTTTCTGAATTAGGTTTAAATATGCTGGCATTCAAGGACCTCAAAATCTGACTTCAAACTACTTTTCCAGTTTTCTCTCCCATTATTCTCCAACAAAAAGTAAATTTGTCATCATTTATTGGAGATATTTATATACACACCTTATTCTTCTTGATGGGAAAAACCTTGTATCTTACAACACTGTATGATATGTAACTGGATATTCACCTTGAAGCTTTAGGACCATACTGCGCTTATGCTAAGTAGGCATTCCAATACTTGTGGAATGAATGAATGACTATAATAAGGCATTTCAGTTACTTTTTGTGATGGCATAATTTTCCCCAAAAGGTTTCTCCATTTGCAAAAGGAAGGTAAAACTAAGATGAAGCCAACTTGTTAAAATTATGTGTATCTTTATGGTTACTCAGTAACCAAGGGTCTGTATTGATATCTGTTCTTACCCTCTAACTGTTGCTGGTACCTCCTACTACAGTCTTTTTATAGATCAAAAAGTATTTAGTCCTGGTAGAGTGATTTTACTTTTCTTTACCTGGTTTTGGGGGCTGATTGTTGGCTTTTTAAAAGTACCAATTTGGTATATTGAGAATCACTTGAAAACAGTCATTACATCAGTGGTATCAAACTCAAATAGAAAAAGATCTCCATAGGTCAAATGTTGACATAGAAAACCACAAGTTAACATTGTCTATGTTTTGTTGTGTTTTTAATAAGTTTTTATTGATGACTTCTATTTCTTGCATCATCGTATTTATTCCAAAGAACGTTCTACTACATTTTTATTTATTTTGTTAAACATTTCCCAATTACATTTTAATCTGGATCCTACCTCTCCTGCAAAATTGAAATGTGACTTAGATAACAATGTTCAGTTGAGAAACCAAAAAAAAAAACCCTAGAATATATACATACAGTCTTAGCTGATCACTGACAAACTTCAAATGTGTCATACATATTTGCAGGTCTGTTCTTTTTCTTTATCAACTGACTCTCTACCTATAATTTCAAGTGACTAAAAAAATAATTCTCTAAATTGACCTAATTAACAATGTAAATGTAATTTGGAATGACTTGGTGAGCTAAATGTAAATGTCATTTACTGTTGAAAATGCCAATTCCCAGATTTCATTGACTACAATTGTATTGGCTGTTTTATCTGAAGTAAAAGCATTAAAAATTTTGATAAATTCAGAGTGGAGGGTGTTGATTAGTACCGCTAATGGATAGGTTATAGGAAAGTTTGTATAATTTATATAAATTACAAAGTATTTAAGCTAGAATGTCCACTTATAATCAGAGCATAATTTCTATTTTATTATATCTTTTTTAGCTAAACTGGTTTTTAAAAAAACTATATTTAAACCTGTAAGGGACCTTAGAATTGAAGTCCAGTCCTTTCATTTTACAGATGAAGAAGCTGAGGTTAAAGAACTTTTGGCAAGGTCACACAGATTGTTGTAGAGAGGATTTCTGCTTGGGTACAAGTTGAACTAGATAACTTTGATGTACCTCCCAGCTCTTGTAGTAATGTGAAATTTAGTTTCTTTTTTCTTGGCTGGTGTTTGAAAACTCTTCAAACTAATACTGAACATTAATCAAAACATACCAATTTCACGTGGCAAATTTTACTGACTTTCCATTATAGACAGCTAACAGGAAAGAATTTAAACAAAGAATCAGTATTCTTTCTCAGGATTGTAAAGGGTTATGTTTCCCTTACCGTGTTATCTTGAAGTTTTGGGGGGGAGTTCTTAAAACCCCTCTTTCTTTGTAGTTCTGCCCTTGTATAAATTAATATGAAGCTATACAGGAAGGTTCTGTTTTGACATCTAGAGCTAGATGCCTTTAACATCTGATTGACACCCATTGTCTTACAGATGAAAAAACTAAGCAAAATGACTTGCCCAAAGTCACACTGGGTAGTAAGTCAAAAGATCAGGATTTGAACCCATATCCTCTGATTTAAGTCCAGCGTATTTTCTTTTGTACTGTATTGCTTCTCTATTAAAGTACATAAATATACTTTTAATGAAGATTGATCGAAGGGTCTGTGACTCTCTTATTGTGATCTGTTGCTCTCCTTTAAGTCCTTTTTACAGGATTTCAGCTTGGCCTCATCCGTACCAGCAAGGAAGCTGTGCTAAGCACTTTTGGAAGTTCCTTACAATTTTCAAGCCACCGGGGTACCATTAATACACTGGAACAATTGCTTACTTAATGGTGTTCTTTCTAACGGTCTCAAAAACTTAAAGTAACTCACAATCCCTCATTTACATGAGAGGGAGTGGTTCATTTGCCTGTAAGTTCTGGCTCTGTAATAAAGAGATGCTAAAAAGAAAAGATCAGCTTAATGGTAGAGAGATGTTAGTGATGGCATCACTTAGCTTTTTTTTTTTTTTTAACACCAAATTCTATCTGCTTTTTTTTTTTTGGAGGGCAGTTGAGGGTAAGTGACTTGCCCAAAGTCACATGGCTAGGTTTTGTGTGTGTATGCGTGCACGTGCTTGTGTGCACACGTATATTAAGTGTCTGAGGTCATATTTGAACTCATGTCCTCCTCAGTCCAGGGCCTGTGCTCTATTCACTTCACCACCTAGCCGCTCCTAAATTGTGTTACTGCTATCAAACTACAGGTACCTGAATTATTATTACCCTTTGTGGTTGCTTGGCTCAAATTGTATCAGTTTATGGTATTTTAGTAGACAGGAGGACTTCATGTTTTGCTTCCAGGATAGAAATTAGATTCATCAATTGCTTAGTCCCACATTGTAATCATACTTGGATTTTTGTGTTCTGCTACTGATCCCAGTGTTCCACCTAGATTCAGTTGCCCAATATGAAAGTTAAAATAATCAATAATGTTGAGGGAGTTTTTAGTAAAATCCTGAATTATGACTAATTTTTTTAAAGAGTAAAACTCATACATGAAGTATTTTAAGATATAAATAACTCAAATTGACCCTAAGTAGTTGTAGAACCACCTAAATGTGGCTTTTAATGCTCCTATTTTGATGATTTATCATTCAGCACTTAAATATTTTTTTAAAATATACATCAGTCTGTAACTAGATAGTTGAGTTTCTTTCCTTCTCCCTTATTTTGGTTAAAATGTGAAATCTCATAGGTTTGCATTCTGGCTTATAGAAAGAGCCACAGTTTACATGAGTAAACTTGCGTAAGTTGATTATCTTGTCTTTGTTAGAGGAATGCTGTCATTCAAAATTCTGAGAATTGTATAGCCCTCTCCCTAATTTCATACCAGTGAGCTAACAGTTCTCTCCACATATTATCCTCCCCCAAAAGTGATGAAGGGGTGGCTTGGTGGTGCAGTGAATAGAGCATTGGCTCTGGAGTCGGGAAGACCTGAGTTCAAATTTGATCTCAGACACTTGACACACTTACTAGCTGTGTGACCTTGGGCAAGTCTCTTAACCCTGATTGCCCTCCCCTCCCCCCTCCAAAAAGACCAAAAAAAATGGGGGGATGAAATACTCGTCAATTTTTTTATTTTAATAAGTTCTGTTTAAAGTACTGCAGAGAATTGGGAGGTGAGAAGAGCCACTTGTCATTCAGGGTATACCTTTACTCATGGTAAACCATCAGTTACCCAAAGTTAGAGTTCATTTGGGAAAATGTTGGAATTACCATTTGAACCAGATAATGCAGTTTCTGTGAAATTAATTTGAGGTAGGTTCCCATCAAGATGATTACAAAGCAACCTAGATATTTCTGCTAGAATGCATTGTTTTAGTACTATTGCCATAATATTTGAGAGAAGACCTGAGTGATTGCTAGAACCACATGGAAATCTCCCTTTAAAACAGTAATGTGTGTGTGTGTGTGTGTCTGTCTGTCTGTCTTTGGTTTTGTGTTTGTAGTGGCCCTACCAATCTAAGGATACAAGATTATATGAAATCAATAGCAGCTAAAGCTCAGGGCCCTATTTGCATCAAACAAGACCCTCCATGGCTACTGGCTTCAGCTATGGCATTAACTGTTGAAAGCCAAAGTTCTCAAAGCTGTGTTCTTATTTCACTTCCTTTCTACTATCTGGATGGGATTCTTAGACATGTGAGGTGTTACACATCCTGTCTTTTTTCATGTGCCATGGTAGATAAGAGAACTTAGCTTGACTGGAATGGGTAGTATAAAGAACCTTGACTAGAAATGTAAAGACTTGAGTTAAGTAGTAGCACTATCAGTAACTACCTGTTCAACGTTAGAAGATTCTGTCCTTATCTGTGAAATGAAGTTGGACTAGATAATCTCCCAGGTCTTTTCTAGCTGCAAAACTCTATGTCTCTCTAGTAGAATATAAATTCTTTGATGGCAGGGACTGTTCCATTTTTATCTTTGTTTCTCCAACATCTAGCTTATAGTAGGTGCTTCAGTATTGATTGATTAATTAAAATTGATTGATTAATAAAAATGTATACTTATTTTCTCCATATGGTAAACTGAAGCCTTAAATTGTGGGGTGGATCCCTAAGATTGTCTCATCTAAATGCACATTGATTTCATAAATGTTTTCTACTGGTATCAAATGCTTGTACCCTTAATTTAAAGAAAATTTTCTGGATTTCATGATAATTTCATTATCACTACCACTGATGTTCATCACAGTGAGTCTTGTTACTGCAGCTGATTTGCTATTGATTTCCTTTTAACCCAACTAAATATGATTAAATAATTAAGTAACAAAAGCAAAGCTCATGACCTTACTGTTGCTTTAGAAGGGAATTAAACAGTTGAGTAACATGCATGTTAGCTAAAAGTGAGTCTGTTTTGCCCAGCATAATTTCAGTATACATCTTTTTAATATTTGAATGTCTAAACTTAATTATAAAGAATTTAACAGTTAATATTTTACTTGAAGAAGATAATTTTTTTTCTCTGAAATTAGAAGTAATTTTATAGTTGAAACTTTGTTAAATTTATTGGATTGTTAAAAGTGATCAAATTAGAAGAGTACTAAGTGACATTCCAGTAGTGCTAACCACATGGAAGAAAATGCCAAAAATTGATTTAATCTTTGTCTCTTTCCTGTTCAGTCTTTGTTATTAGCAGAGTAATATATTAATGTATGACTAACCTTAAACTGTAATTGTAAGTTATAGAAGTTTATCTCTTATTGCAGTTTTGATTGATGTACAGCTGTAGATACATATGCTATCTTTGGGCTTAAATAATGTCTTTTTTGACTATTTCACAGCTTAATTCTAAGTCAATCCTGTGTGTTTCTGTGTTAAATGTTTAATACCCCTTATCAGTCCTAATAAGAGCTTAACTTTCTTAGTACTATACTGCTGTTCCCTTATGACTCTTAAGCATCTTTATCCCAGGACTGTAGAGGATAATGTGAGAAGAAAAGTTGCAAGTATGGAGTGAGATGGAAAATGGCCCCTTTTTTTCTTTTAAAAGTTTTTGACATTTGAGAGATCAGCTGCCCCAGCATATAGGAAAAGCTCGTGTTCATAGGTGTGTATTTGTTATATTGAGCAAGAATAATTAAGGATTGGTCCCAATTTGGATGTAATAACCTGCTGTGACTATTCAACCAACAACTGGTAGAATATAGATTTCATACAGTATATTTTTAAATCCACAAACTTTTAAAAATAGATTTTATTCAGATTTATTGACATCATAAAATTTTCTGAAGATGATGGATTTACAACCTGAGAAACTTAACTGAGAATTTCAGGCATGCAGGTCAGGATCAGTTCCTCAGAAAGAATTAGAAGAAAAAGTAGAATTTTAATTATTTGAGGATAGGGACCTTTTTGGAGGGCAGTGGGGTCCTTCATTTCTCCAGAACCTAGCACATTGCTTTACATTCATAGCAATCAGTTAAATGTTTATTGAATCAAATTGAAGTTTTTTTTAATGTATACCCCATCTTGAATATCGTGAGCAGCTTGAGTTAATACATGTAAAGTGTTAATTATCTGGCCATAGGACAGATAGAAAAATAACTAGAATAATATCAATAATAGCTAGTATTTATTTAGCACCTTATGGTTTGCATATCATTTCACATTTGTTAAGTTATTTGATCCTCATAACAACCTAGTGAAATTGAACGTTAAAACTATGTGAAACTCTAATGAGTTTGATCATTAAGGAATCTTAAATGTTTGCACCAGGATATTGGAAAATCTACAAACAGAATTTTACAGTTCTGTGTTAATGAGGTACTTTACTGAAGTTTTAATCCTATTCATGAGAATCTTATTCCTAAAATGCCTAGTCCTTCTAGGAAAATTCTAAATATAACATAGCAACCTTTAGCTTAGGGCTATCATTGTAATTTATAGCATGTTCCAAAATCTGAACATTACTCAGAGAGATGGTTTTATCCAGATAATTTAGTAAACCATTCAAGGTCACGATCCTCAAAGTGGTATCATTACTTTCAGCTTCCTTTAGAATTGTCTGCCCATAGAAATGTTCTCCTATTGATGCCTCTAGTGTTCCCTGTGCTCTGGAGAATTGTGGAGTTTCAGTACTTCAGATACAAGTTGAACATAGTGGGAATTCCTTGTTTTCCTTCTTCCTTCTCATTTTTTCTTTGTGACAAAAAAAATTTAGAGGAAGGGTTAACTCTGGTTTGCATCAGTTTGGTTATTTGATCCTACTTTTTGCCACTACCACCAAAAATAGTCTCTTCAATTCTTTAGGAGCAAGACAGTCAGGGATGCAATCAGCAAATGGGCATTATTGTTAGACTTTTCAGATGCAGAAGTTGTTTGTTCAGCTCAGAAGATGGTGTGTGCCATTTATCACCATTAGTTATTGCCCTCTTGACAGTCTTCTGTTGGTTAGCTTTTAATCAACCAAAGTCAGGGTGTAGCTTTATTCTGATTGGATGAGTTTTTTATGGACTTCTAAAGAAACACAGGCAGGCTTTTTTTTTTTTTAATAGGAGGGAGCTTTTTAAAATTTCTTTAGATATGCATGTGCATGTACTGGGGTCTTCTGTTTCAGTAGACTTGTTTGTTGGAAATGTACATGATTAACTTCTTAGGCTAATACCTAAGTATTACTGGGAAAAAGAACAAAACAAATAGTTATCTTGGTTTCCATTTTGGTTTTTGCATGAAATTTTTTGTGCTCTGGTATGATTTCAATATTCTCCTTCCTATAGTTTCATTATCTCTACCACTGATGTTCATCACAATGAGTCTTGTTAATGCAGCTGATTTGCTATTGATTTCCTTTTAACCCAACTAAATAGGATAAAAGTAAAGTAACAAAAACAAAGCTCATGACCTTAATGTTGATTGAGAAGGGAATTAAACAGTTGAGTAACATGCGTGTTACCTAAAAGTTAGTCTGTTTTGCCCAGCATAATTTCGATATACATCTTTTTAATATTTGAATGTCTAAACTTAATTATAAAGAATTTAACAATTAATGTTTTACTTGAAGAAGATAATTTTTTTATCCTTTTGTCTACTCATTGAGGTAAATGAGTAGTAGAGTTCAGGTCAGTGGAAACAAAATTTAAAATAAGCACCAATATTTTATATAGCCTTTTAAAATTTATACCTTGTGCCTAGGAAGGCTGGAGCCATTTTCACTTAGGAGAGTACAAAATAGCAAAACTAAGTGTGTTTAAAAAGTAGCTCAAGATTTTATATAACAAATTGTCACTTTCAAGCTTCACTCTAAACAGGTTTGATCACTGTCTGAAAATTTTCTTTGTGTTTGAGATTCTTGATACCTTTTTCAAATACAAGTAAGGATCCTGAACTTCATTTTTTTTTTTTTGAGGGGCTTCTGTGTATGGTAAAAACTAGAAAGAATGATAATAGTGAGGAACAAATAGGTCTTTATTTTCACTGAAACAATAATATATTTCTATAGTTCTTCACAACTTATATAGCACTTTTCTTCACCACCACTTCAGTAAGTTCAAGTGTCATTCTTGCCATTTTGCAGTTGCACCAGAGTTAGAAATGAGAGCACTTGCCCAAGACGCTGTAGCTAATGTGCAGTGAGTTAGAACTTAAACCCAGGTCTTCATCCACTGCTTCTCCAGTTAAATTGGTCTTTGTCTAAATTGGTTCTTGCTGGGTATTCAGTTTCTCTTTTTCATTAATCCCTAAAAATGGGGAAAGTAAGATGCTATTTGGAGATACAGGAATCGAACTGCTTTGCTGAAGGAAAATACAAATAAGCAAAAGTACCTGATTGTGTTCGGGAACCTTCAAGTCTTTCATTGGGATGCTAAGCTGGTGTGGTTTGCTTGAGGGCACATAAGAATTTCCCTTCCTTTTCTAAGCCAAAACAGCCATTAGCTTAGTTGTGATTAGTGTTGCCAGCATGACAGTTGGACATAACCTACTTCCTTTCTGATTGTGTGTGATGAGATGGGGCAAATGGCAAAGTTATCGTTTCTTAAATGGTTGTAATTAGATTTCAAAGTTAATGTTGTGTTAGCTTAAGTAAAGTTTGCACCTTGTTGACATAATCCTGTATTTCTAGGTGAAGATTAAGCAATAGCTGGAGGGAGCTTTAGGGAAAGGAATAGTTAGGCTTTCTACTTCATAAAAATCAAAATATTCCATTTCTGAAAGTAGCTTGGTATACTGGAAGATGGATTAAAGCACTCTCAGCCTATATAAGTAGGTATTTGTCTACCCTCACAGGACCACCTCTTAGTAAGAAATTTCCTTTGTATTTGTAGGGATTTGGGTTCATCTTTGTTTTACTGTAATGCTACAGGTGGTAAATGATAAAAATATTTGACATTTATTACTTTCTCAGAAAATTCGTGTCCTGAGTTTATAACTAAAAGGTTAGCCAATTTCATCAAGACTAATTTTTAACCTTAGCCCTAATCAATTTGCGTGTTTCTAGTGTATAAAACTTCTTGGAGGAGACAGGATCAGTTCTTACGCCGGAATTTCACGATCAGTCTGTTAAATTTGAACAATAATCATTTGGTTTATTAGATGCCTCTATTTTCAGAAAGGTTAGACTATTTAAATTTAAATAAACCAGCTACATTTTTAAATTTTTTAATTTTTTTCCCCCTTTATATAGCATTGAGTTTTTCAAAAATGTGACAGTTTTGTTTCAGATGATTTTATTGAGTCTAATTTGTATCAAGGTATAGTGATATTGACTGGGATCTAAGTTCCTTTATATATAATAAAACCTCAAGAGTATAGGTTCTTCAAAAGCAGGCCAGAGCCATATCTCTATGCCTATTTCATTTCTAGCTTTAATAACAAAGTTCTGTCCTCATCATTCATGGTTACTGCTGTAGGAGCTAGGTATAGGCAGGGTTGTGGTAAGAAATATTGTAATACTACTTTTATAAATATATTTGAATGCCAGAAAATTCTCTTTGTGGTATTGAGGTATTTACTTTGTATTAGGTCATGTTGTTGTGAGGCCTTTCAATTAAAAAGCCTCTGGTGGGGCTAATAGGGTATAATTTTGAAAACTTCCTGGAATACACACATGCCTTGTTACCCTTGTGTTCAAAAGCAAAAGTGAAGGATTGAGCTCTCAAACACCCTGTAAGGATTCTATGCAGCCTTTTAAATATCATTTCTTCACATAGTCATAGGATTTTAGAGTTGGAAGAGATGATAGAGATCAACTAGATTCTAGTCTAACCCCATTGTTTTACAGATATGCAGACTGATGCCCAGAAAGGCTAAGGGTCTGTTTATAGAGCAGAACTCGGGTCAGACCTAGATTTTCTGCATGTAAATCTAAAGCTGCTTCACTTCTAACAATTTACCTTGGAAAGAAGTCGCTTGAGTGTGAGGCTGCTTTGGTGGGAGCATTTGGAGTAGGTAGAATGGGCATCCAGTGTCCAGAGGAGGAGAGCACTCCAGTTTTGTTATCTCTTAAGTTCTTAACTGCTTCAGAAATTCTTGGTTTCATTAGTATGGATATTGCAACCTTCCTTGCCTTAGTTAAATGAGTTGTTTTGACCAAAGGACTCAATCTCCAAATGGCCTCCCTTCTGGTGATGAGTCTTCTCACAATTAGCTGCAGATTGTAAGGAGTCACAGGGAAGCCAAGTCCATCGTAGAATTATTTAAAACTGGTAGGGCTTGCTGGGGCTAATGCAGTGCCCGAATAGAATACTAAGGAACCTGAAGTAACTTTCACTGCATAAACAGAACTTAAGTGAAAGCTTCCTTAAAGTCTTCCTTTAAATTGCATATAATTCAGTCTACTTCCATCCGTTAAGAGAACTCCTGATTGGGGCCTTCCTAGTATTTCTCCTTAGACAAAATTTTTCCCCCCATTTTGGGAGGGGAAAAGGCAGGGCAATTGGGGTTAAGTGACTTGCCCAAGGTCACATGGCTAGTAAGTGTTAAGTATCTGGACTCAAATTTGAACTCAGGTCCTCCTGACTCCAGGGCCAGTGCTGTATTCACTGTGCCATCTTAGCTGCCCCCTTAGACAAAACTTTGTTTGTTTAATTGTGTTGCTTCTGTCACTGCTTTTCATACTATAGGTTGTCAGCCCCCAATCTCTGCTCAGGAAAATAATATTGTTATTAACACGAGGAGCTAAGCTCTGTACTATGTCTCTGCTTTCTTCCTCCTTTTACTCTTGTCCTCTGTTTTAGTTGAACATTCTTTAGTGTTCATTAATATTTAGGAAACTATCCATTAGCAGACAAGTACAGAACATAAACCACAAGTCCAGTCATTTTACTATATTATCAATAAAGTAAGTGACATCAGTGACTCCAAGGCAGTTTAGTCTTTGTACTTTACCAGGCAGGTCAGCAAGAAGCTAGAAATAATGGGGGCCTGTGAGTTGTGGCTGGAATCACCACTAGTTAGCCCTTACCTGTCTTTTTGACCAATTTTCACCAAAAGAATCAAATCCATCAGAGGAAGAGAAAGTATCTTGCAGTGAGAGAAGCAATGGAAACAGTAGGGATCCATGTGTGGAGGCTAATAATACAAACTTTAACTTGCCTGGTTCTAGGTAATGAGTTGCATCTTTTTTCCCTGTCTATTTAATAAGAAATGACACTTTTCTTCATCTTTTAACTTAACCTAAAGGAGGACACTAAAGAGACAAGGCTTTGTGGCTTAATGTATCAGTGCTTACAAATACACAAATTTACAGTGACCATATAGCCCAAATACTAAAAAGATCTTTACCAGTTTTTCAGAATTCTGAGTTGTTTAATGAAGTACCAGGCACTGGTTATTGTGGAAAGCATTAAAATACCTTCAGCTGAGCTGGGCAGATACTTAGGGTTCTTGGTGTTGTTTACAGGAGAAAGTACATGAGCTGTTTTATAAAAGCTTCCTTGACTGTTACTCTTAGACTGTCAGTTTCAGTTATCATATTCGTTCCAGGAGAACTAAAAAGATATAGATTGGAAATGTTAACTATTTCTCCATGAGGCAGAGAAAATCAGTACTGTTAGTCTTTCTTGAGCAAATTTCAATTTCTGGGGTGAATTGAAATTTACATGGAATGATCCAAATCCTGGTGGCTTGATTTGTCTAGGAAATTTTTGAATTGAGCAGAGATGAAAGATATAGTAGCTTAATAGTAGCTCTTTTTGTCCCCTCATATTTCAGTTATGCTTTGATTATTGAGGAATGTTCTTTTCAATTAGCCCATTACACTTTCATATTTCCCAGTAATGTCCCATATACAGGCTTCTCTAACTGCCAAGAAATCAAGCTATTATGCCCGGGGTGGGGGGGGCATGGGGGGGGAACCATTTAATCTTAGGTTAGTGTTATCAAAAGTTTAACAGATGAGTAAAATTTACCTTTACAGTGTTGGTTCTGAGTTCACATATAGTGACTACAGAAACATTTGTTTGCAACACAGGTGACTTAGTCTTCTTTCCATAATTGACCTAATACTAAAGAAATTGTGTTAACCTTACTGAGTCATCAAGAAGGCCCAACATATTATAACTTAAGTTATTATGCATGTTTGACTATATATTATCTTTTTAAAATGGTGATTTAAATTGTGTTATCTAGCTTTAGTTTAATTTTCATGATATGGTCAAAAGAATTTTGAATCGGAGAACCTAGATTCAAATCTTGACTTTAACACTTCCCATGTGAACTCAGGGCAAATCATTTAACGGACTTGGGTCTCCTGTTCCTCATTTTTGATGTAAAGGGTTTGGACTAAGTGATCTCTGAGATCTCTTCTAAAACACTAAATCTTATGATTTTTGTTTGGACTTTATCAGGCATTTTAAATTCAGATGATTTGAGTCAAGTTTCTGGATCTCCATTTATTTTGTATTTGAATTACATTGTGAAACAATTCAAACTTTTTAACAAAAAAAAAGTTATTATAGTGTTGGATGTATTGGCTACATTACACATTAAAGCATGGCTAGAGGTTTAAGTTTTAAAAGAATACTTTTTAGGGAGGGTTGTTGCCCTAGCATTTGGCATCATCTGCTTTGGTTCTGGGTTCTCCATATCCTAGCATGTCTCCTCTCTTCTCTCATCTCCCAACTCTCTCCCCCTTTAAAGGCAAAGCATTTTCTTCAGTTTTGCATATCTTCCAAAAAGAGGTCTGTCAGGGGAATACACAAACATGCAGTGGACTTCCTGGACAGCAAAAACTAATTTCCTTTGGTGTCTCCCACTGTCTAATAAATAAGAGATAGGCCTCTCAAGAATTGTGCTGTCCCTCAAAGAGTAATATCTCACTTCACTTAAAAGAGTTGGTCCTCTGGTTCTTGATTTTGAGTTTGTCAGAGTTGGAGTTTTGTTCATTTTCAGAATTAGCAGGTGAACTGAGATTTAGGAAGAAATGGATTTATGATCACTACAGTTCAAATACATTCAGTATAATTTTCTTTTCCCATGGTGATTAGACACTTTAAACTGTAATAAAACTTTATGTTAAACCAGAAAGGTTGGGGGATGCTTGTTCTGATTCCCTGTTGAGAATAAACTAAATGGAAAAATAAACCTACCTAGACCTACTTTTTTGTCAGGTTCTGCTTAGGTAGTGTTTATGATTCCATATCAGGCATTGGGTACAGCAAGTAATGAAAATTGTATGCATTTTCACTAACTTTAAAAAAATTTTTCCCAATAGAAACTATGTTCCAACTTCCTGTCAACAACCTTGGCAGTTTAAGAAAAGCCCGGAAAACTGTGAAAAAAATACTTAGTGACATTGGTTTGGAATACTGTAAAGAACATATAGAAGTAAGTATTGCATATTGTGCCACCTTTTATTTTAAAATACAAATGGTTGGAACAGTGACTTTGGCAGTTGTTAGGGCATTTAATTCTTTATTATTGTTGATAACCTTTTTTAAAATAAATCATTTTTCAATATAATCTCTCCCTCCTACCTGCATTGAAACTTCTTTTGTAACAAAGAAAAGCAGGTAAGCAAAACTAACTGATAAAGCAGCTAAATCTTATATATGAAGCATTATAGTCCTGCTCTACAAGAAGAATGTATGTCATCTTTTCTCTCAAACCAAAATTGTTTATTGCAGTTAAGTATAGTGCTGTAGACTTTTAGAGTTGTTGTTTTTTTATTTTGAGCTTTGTAATCATTGTATACTGGTCTCTTGGTTTAGCAGAGCAAAGAAAGCACTGCTTCATACAAGTCATCTTTGTTTTCCTGACTTCATTTTTTATGGCATATAAACTCATATTCTGCAGTTTGTTCAGCCATTCATTCCCCATTGATGAGCTCTTGCTTTGTTTCCAGTTTATGCTACCACAGTGGAGAATTCTATATATATTTTGGTATAATCAGAATCTTTTTTGACATTGACATCCTTAAGATATAAGGGCAGTTCATTTTTATAAATGTTTTATGATGCTTTTTAAAATATTACAGTCACTTTCCAAAATCCATACTCCTACTACCACCTACATTCTTCTAACAAAGAAATATAGTTAATTAAATAAACAGATAAACACATTGACCAAGCCTTGACAGTATGTACCTCAGTGCAAACTCAAGTCTACCCCGTCTGCTTAAAGGAGGGAGGTTTGTGACTGATCACTGGGAGCTATCACTTGTAACCTTTCTAATCTGATGGCTCCATGCTCTTGAGGGATTCATCATATTGGTGCCAGACTTAGTTCAGGCACTCAATTGACTTAGGCCACTGTAGATTAAAACTCCCCAAGCTCAAGTGATCTACCAGCCTCCACCTATCCATAAGAAGTGTATGCCATCATGCTTGGCTTATTCATATTTTTTTTTATGTCACAGAATACCATTAAATTTTTTTTTACCACAGTTTGTTCAGACCTTCCTTAAGTGATGGGTGCCCACATTTCTTGTTTGGAGTTTTTACTGTTTTACGTAGTACTGCTATGATTATGTTAGTGTATATGGGGCTTTTCTTTCTACCTTGACTTCCTTGAAGCATAAGGGTAATTGATTTTCAAGTAGGGAATTGAATCTCTGCTGAAGGAAACATCATGGAAATAAGTAAGATTTTAGAAGTCACTGTCTTAATTAGCTTCAGCTAACACATGTTCCCAAAACTATTAGATGTGTATGGTTTAGAGGCATTATAATTTTATGTAAGTTGCCTCCTACCCCTAGGAATTGAAACCAAACTGTTAACATTTGTTGAATCTTTGACCCAACATAGTAGTAGTAGACAAGTCTTAACAGTTCTGTTATTTTAATGATGAGTTGGCATTGAAGGACCACTATTTCAAAAACAACTTTTAAGAACATCAGAAGTGATGAAGTAGGTTTGGTAGTGGAGGAGACATAAGCATCTCTTTCCTGAAACCTAGTGATAAATAACATGTAAATAATAGATACTGATGTTTCTCAAGTGTGCAGTTGTATGTTTATTATATTCCATGTGTGGAAATACATCCTCTTCATCTGCGAAGTGCCAGACAGTAGACCTCCTTGCGAGGAGGGAAGTGGAGGTAGAAGGGGTAGAATATTCATAATCAATGGAGTTGTTTCTGCAATCATTGTCAGTCCAATGATTATGAATGCAAATATGTAACACTTATTACATATTGCTTTGTAGATTGTTTTTGTGTGTGTGTGAACTTTATTCTGTTACACTCTAAACTCTAAGGAACTTTATTCTGTGCTGTAGTCTAACCTCTAAGAACCTTTGTATCCCTCACAGCAACATAAAACTTTTAGCATAATAGGCTCCTAAAAGTTCATTCAAAAATGAGTAAGATACATTTTTTGTGATTGATATACACATACACATGCACATACACACACATGTAGATGGAATTTTTCATCCAAGTACTTTGGAGTGACAGTCTTTAAGAATCCATTTTGATAATGTAGAGAAGAAGTGATCCTCTGTCAACAAACTTCTGTAGACTAGGACTGTGTTGGTCAGTATAGCAGTTCTGATACTTCTCCACATATGCCTCTTTCATGAAAGAGTTAGCTAAATTTAGTTCCATAAAACACTCTTGTTTTTAAGAAAATATGTATCTTTAAAGTAGCAGTTCTCAACCTGTGGGTTATGTTCAATTTGTAACAATGAAAATACATCCTGCGTGTCAGATTTACATTATGATTCATAACAGTAGCAAAATTATAGTTATGAAGTAGCAACGAAAATATGGTTTATGGTTGGAGGTCACCACAACATGAGGAACTGTATTAAAGGGTCGCAGCGTTGGGAAGGTTGAGAACCACTGCTCTAAAGGAAGACCCTTCTGCATATATTTTCAGTAGACGAGTCTTTCTGTTTTCCGAAAGTTGGGAGAGCCTTTTACTTATGGAACTAAAATTTGGGGCCTAACCACATGAAGGAAAAATACTAAATTGTAAAGCCTGAAATATGATACAGAACTGACAGTTAAAGAACTATAATGAAAAATGCTTTATATTTCTGCATGTCATTTCTATGACACAAGATTTCTGGCAATTTCCTTGAATAACTCACTGACTTTGGAAAAGTCTTATTGAAAAAGAATATTATACCATCAGTTTGAGGAACAGTTAAACATGTTATATGTAACATAGTTATACATGTGGTATACAGGTGTAAAGGAATATCACTGTGCCCTAAGAAACAAAAAATACAAAAAATTTAGAGAATATAGGAACACACGTGCTGTACAGAGTGAAATAAGCAGAACCAGGAAAAACAATAAACATACAGTGACTACAGCATTGTAAAGAGAGAAAACAAAAAGATGGAACGACATTGTAATTCTAACACCAAGCTTGGCCCCAGAGAAGAGTTGATAAAATGTACCTCCTTCCCCTTTTTGCAAAGATGGGGACTATGTCTTGAATGTTGCATATACTATCAGCCGCAGTTAATGCTTAGATTTGTACTGCAGAACTGCATTTTGCTTTTTCACAAAGGATTGCTCATAGGTTAGGGTGAAGGAAACGGAAAGATTCGGAAATAAAAGGTGATATAAAAAAGATACCAGTAAAAATACTTTTTTTTAAAGAATGTTTTATGAGATTGTGTACCTTTTTGGAATTTCATAGAATGTTTTACCTGAGACATACAGACAGTAGTTTTTCCCCTGTGCCTGCTTCTTGAAAAACAAGGATATCTTGTGCCTCTCCCATTCCCTTTAACAAGTACTTGGCCCCATATAAGGTTCTGGCCCACTGGTAATAATACTACTGGCAGTTGTTTCTTTACACTTGTTTCTCTCTTGCAGGATTTTAAACAGTTTGAACCTAATGACTTTTATTTGAAAAACACTACATGGGAAGATGTAGGATTATGGGACCCTTCACTTACAAAAAACCAGGTAAAGTAAAACCATATTTCCTGTTTTCCAAGTCAGAGAGGAACATTGAATGGGTTTTGTAATCATTCTCATCATTAGACAGACAGTGAAGAACAGAAAATTTGTTTATTTTTAATAAACTAAAATACAATATTTGTGTTTCACTGATGGTTTCTATGTCCAGTTTTTACAGGAAAACTCCTACTGATACAAAATATATGACCACCATTTTATTTGTAGTTTGGTATCCCTGCTTTTCTTTGAAATTTGAAAGGGGATCGTTGACTCTTCTCTACAGCATAAGCCTTTATTGTTTCCGTTACTCAGTGGCTCTCAACTTGTGTTAGCACATAGGGAAACAGATGTCTAAATGAAATGATAGTAACAACATGGAGAGAGAATTTAAAGTAACAAGTCCTTATTATTGAATTGCTGGTTATTTCAGAGCACAATTGGCAATAAACATATACTCTGAGCTCTCCTTATTTGAGATACAGTACTGTAGCTATCTGAATCTTTCATATTAATAATCCAGCTAAGAGTGGAAATTACCTAAGGATACTAAAATATAAAAGAATTCTAACATAATTTGGTATGTTTTCTACTGGGCATGATTTATGATCTTGGTCATACATTTTAACATTAGAGGAACGTTTGAGCTTTGGCAGAAAAATGGGCTAATTACTTTAATAGTATGTGCATTTTTGAAGGAAAGAAAATCTCCCCAAGCATATGTTTTTGTTTTTGTTTTTGTTTTTATTCTCCTCAAAGGACTGGCTAGCTACACAAGTGTTAAGAATGAAAATACTAAAAGTTTGGCTCACTCTCTTGTTTAATTTCAATACACTCTGAAGCACTGTTGTCTTTAGCACCGCTCTCAGCACAGTTTGTGGGAAGTTTTTATTTAACTACTTAATTTGAATCAAGCAGCTGTCACTTCATTAGTTCTTCGGTAGGTGCTTCTACTGAGAAAAGAACGAAGATTTAAAGGAAAGCCAACTCTTCAAACTTTTTTTCCCTTAAATATGCAATGAATCTTGAAATAGTCCTTCCATCAAAGAAAGAGGGTAATTGGGGTTTTGGTTTTGATTTTGTTTATTTGTTTTGGAAGATGTCGTTTTCTATGAATTATACTTCACAATGGCAATCATAAAGGGCAGTTCTTTCTGTCTGTCTATAATTAATCTAATTGCATTAAAATGCTTTGGGGATAGAATTGTATTGTATAGTGACCTGTAGCCCTACTACTTGGGTCACTAAATGAAAATATTGTTATTTTTTTCTTGTCACAACTAATTGTAAAGTTTTAACATTTGTTCTTATATTAACTTGCCTCTGGTTTGATTAAAACCAACAAAGTTCAGAAATGTGGGTCCTCTTCC
The DNA here is from genome assembly GCA_028646515.1 of Pseudochirops corinnae. Lineage (NCBI taxonomy): Eukaryota > Metazoa > Chordata > Mammalia > Diprotodontia > Pseudocheiridae > Pseudochirops > Pseudochirops corinnae. The sequence goes on along the minus strand of CM053585.1, from coordinate 187,507,141 downwards.
ATCAGACTTATTGCAAGATGATACTATAGCAATGAAAAAGTGATTCATTTTAATCTTACTGATTTAATGCCATAGAACACCAAATGGAGCTAGTTGAAAACTAATTTTAAATTTTGTTTTTAAACTTTCACATTCTGATTTATGGAATATTTTTAGTTGCACTGAAAAAGTGTGAATATAAATAATTGAATACTTTTAAAATGCCACTGAGTGAATTAAACAGAACCAGGAAAACAGCATAAGCTCCTATGGCTAAAGGATACTTTAAGTGCATAACATTGAACTTCCAGCATAACAGAACATTTTCCATGACTTTATTGAAGTAATGGAGGAGAAATAGGCTAGAAAACCCTTAGACTGTGTTCTTCTACATCCTTTTTGTTTCATAAATGTCATTTGGTCAAGCATTCCCATATCCTAATCTTTTGTTTTCTTTCTTTAAGGACTATCGGACAAAACCCTTTTGCTGTAGTGCTTGTCCATTTTCCTCAAAATTCTTTTCGGCCTACAAAAGTCACTTCCGGAATGTTCATAGTGAAGACTTTGAAAATAGGATTCTCCTTAATTGTCCCTACTGTACTTTCAATGCGGACAAAAAGACTTTGGAAACGCACATTAAAATATTTCATGCTCCAAATGCCAGTGCACCAAGTGGCAGCATCAGCACTTTTAAAGATAAAAACAAACATGATAGCCTTAAACCTAAGCAGGCTGACAGTGTAGAGCAAGCTGTTTATTACTGTAAGAAGTGCACTTACCGAGACCCTCTGTATGAAGTAGTTAGAAAGCACATTTACAGGGAACATTTTCAGCATGTTGCAGCACCTTACATAGCAAAGGCAGGTGAAAAGTCACTTAATGGTGCTGTCCCATTAAGTTCAAATACCCGAGAGGAGGGAAGTATTCACTGCAAACGATGCCTTTTTATGCCGAAATCCTATGAAGCTTTAGTACAACATGTTATTGAAGATCATGAACGTATAGGCTATCAGGTGACAGCAATGATAGGGCATACCAATGTAGTGGTTCCAAGATCTAAACCATTGATGTTAATTGCTCCAAAACCACAGGAGAAAAAGCCTATGGGACTCCCACAAAGAGTTGGTTCCCTTGCCTCTGGAAATGTCCGATCTCTTCCATCACAGCAGATAGTGAATCGACTCACTATACCAAAGCCTAATTTAAATTCCACAGGAGTCAATATGATGTCTAATGTCCATCTCCAACAGAATAATTATGGAGTTAAATCAGTAGCCCAGAGTTATGGTGTTGGTCAGTCAGTAAGACTAGGTTTAAGTGGTAATGCACCCGTTTCCATTCCTCAGCAGTCTCAGTCAATGAAACAGTTACTGCCAAGTGGGAATGGGAGATCTTATGGTCTTGGCTCAGAGCAGAGGTCACAGGCACCAGCAAGATACTCGCTACAGTCTGCCAATTCATCTTCTCTTTCATCAAGCCAATTGAAGTCATCCTCTCTCTCTCAGTCGCAGTCAGCCTCTAGAGTATTAGGTCAGTCCAGTTCGAAACCTGCTGCCGCTGCTGCTGCTGCTGCTGCTACAGGCCCTTCTGCAGCAACCAATACTTCATCAACACAAAAGTGGAAAATTTGTACAATTTGTAATGAGCTATTCCCTGAAAATGTCTACAGTGTTCACTTTGAAAAGGAGCATAAGGCAGAGAAGGTGCCTGCAGTTGCTAACTACATAATGAAAATACACAATTTCACTAGTAAATGTCTATATTGTAATCGCTATTTGCCCACTGATACTTTGCTTAACCACATGTTAATCCATGGTCTTTCTTGTCCATATTGCCGTTCAACTTTTAATGATGTTGAAAAGATGGCTGCTCATATGCGAATGGTTCATGTTGATGAAGAAATGGGACCCAAAACTGATTCCACTTTAAGCTTTGATTTGACATTGCAACAGGGTAGTCACACTAACATACATCTACTTGTAACCACGTACAACCTGAGAGATGCCCCAGCTGAATCTGTAGCTTATCATGCCCAGAATAATCCCCCAGTTCCCCCAAAGCCACAGCCAAAAGTTCAGGAAAAGGCAGATGTCCCTATAAAAAGCTCACCTCAAGCTGCAGTACCCTATAAAAAAGATGTAGGTAAAACGCTTTGTCCTCTGTGCTTTTCAATCTTAAAAGGACCCATCTCTGATGCACTTGCACATCATTTACGGGAGAGGCACCAGGTTATTCAGACGGTTCATCCAGTTGAGAAAAAGCTCACTTACAAATGCATCCATTGCCTTGGTGTATACACTAGTAACATGACAGCCTCAACAATCACGCTGCATCTGGTTCACTGCAGAGGTGTTGGAAAGACCCAAAATGGCCAAGATAAAACAAATGCTCCCTCTCGGCTCAATCAGTCTCCAGGGCTGGCACCCGTAAAGCGTACTTATGAGAACATAGAATTTAATTTGCTGAAAAAGAGGAAGTTAGATGATGAGGTAGATACGCCCTCCATCTTTGAAGAGAAACCTGAAGAGCCGGTTGTCTTAGCTTTAGACCCCAAGGGTCATGAAGATGATTCATATGAAGCAAGAAAAACATTTCTTACAAAGTATTTCAACAAACAGCCCTATCCCACTAGAAGAGAAATTGAAAAATTGGCTGCCAGTTTGTGGTTGTGGAAGAGTGACATTGCTTCTCATTTCAGTAATAAAAGGAAGAAATGTGTCAGAGATTGTGAAAAGTACAAACCTGGTGTGTTACTGGGTTTTAACATGAAAGAACTAAACAAAGTTAAACATGAGATGGATTTTGATGCTGAGTGGCTATTTGAAAATCATGATGAAAAGAATTCTAGAGTCAATGCTAGTAAAACTGTTGACAAAAAATTAAACCTTGGGAAGGAAGATGACAGTTCCTCAGATGGTTTTGAAAATTTAGATGAAGAATCCAATGGAAGTGGTAGTCCTTTTGGTGCAACTTTTGATATTGAACATAAAATTCCTAATGATAGCATAGCGGAGAACCCAGAAGAAAGCATTACCAAAATAACTACTGGGGACACTTTAGAATCTGAAGATAAGATAGACCAAAAAGATGAGGAAGATTCAAAATATGGAGATATTCATTCTACAGAGGAACCAACAAAACTAATACATGATGCCTCTGATAGTGATGTCGATCAAGATGATCCTGTTGAATGGAAAGACGGTGCTTCTCCATGTGAAAGTGGGCCTGGTTCTCAACAGGTGTCTGACTTTGAAGACAATACATGTGAAATGAAACCTGGAGCATGGACTGATGAATCATCCCAGAGTGAAGATGCTGGAAGCAGTAAACCAGTTGCCGAAACAAAAGGGACATCAGAAAGTGATGAAGAGCAGTTGAAATGGAAGAATAGTTCCTATGGAAAAGTAGAAGAATTTTGGTCCAAGGACCAGTCACAGTGGAAAAATGCATCTGAAAATGAGGAGAGTTTGTCCAACCCACAGATGGAGTGGCAAAACAGCACAATTGACAGTGAGGACGGAGAGCAATTTGATAATATGACTGATGGTGTTGCAGAACCAATACATAGCAGCTTAACTGGTGTAGAGCTGAGTAGCCAACAAGCATAAACTGCCCTATTTCCTAAGCATTGGTGGTAGGCTGTATTCTGTAACTGTTGGATCTTTGCATTTCAGTATGACTGCTAAGCATAATTCAACTGGTACTGCTTTTTGAGTGCTAGGTCAACTGACTTCAGTAGTTGATGTGTGGCCACTCCTATTCCAGTGGTTATTTCTGAGTATGCTGTTGGCTAATCTTGCTTTAGAATCTGCTGTGGCAAGCACAGTAACTTAATGTGAAAAACCAATATGCTGGTGGCTCCGGAATGCACATGAGGAAAAGCAGAGATTTATTTTATCTGCATTCTCAACATTTATTTCACTCTGTATATGTTCAGTTGTATGTCCTTTTAAACCATTACCTTTATTCACTTGGTAGTATAGGTCCAACATATGAGCTACCAGTTCAATGTGTATAGTAGACTCTGGGGAAAATTGATTTTTTTTTTCATTTATTCATTCTGAATAGTTAAAATATGTATATTTGTACAGTCTTTTAGACCTATTCAAGTGACGCTTATGATATTGTTCTTGTGTACCCATCATAGATTTGTTTCTCTTTTTTAGTGTTGCCCTGCTGTGTAATAAACGCTGTATTTAGTTTATCTAGCAAAAGCTTGAACCTGCTATAGTATGAACTTTTGACAGACTTAGTTTTTGCACATAATCTTGTACAATCTCAAACCAGAGGCCAGCAACATTAAAAAAAATATATCTGGACTCTATTGTATTATAGAATTTTCTTGTTCTGAATATCCTCAAAATTACAGCCAACAAACTGGTATTTCAGATTCATTTTCTGAAATCTTTTAAGCTAAAATCACATGCAAGAAATAAGTTTGCAGCTAATTTTGACACCTTTTAGAACTGTATAAAAGTGTATTGTGTTGAGGCAGCAAACAAACTTGAGTGCTGCATTTTGGATATTTAGTTTTATCTTTAGTTATGCACCAACGTGGTGTATTCATTTATACCATCTAATATATGACACACTGTTGTAGTATGTATAATTTTGTGATCTTTATTTCCCTTTGTATTCATTTTAAGCATCTAAATAAATTGCTGTATTGTGCTTAATGTAAACATTGGCTTTATTACAAATAACAGTGCTTTATACATTTGTACTTTGTGACATTGGAGGCCACAGAACTAAGTTACTACAAGCATATGTAACTACCAGCGCCTTGTAGAAAACCAAGGCCTGCCATTTGTGGAAGATGATATTGATGATCTTGCAGATTTAGATTTACAGATTCCTGTTACAAATCCTTCAATTACTCTTTTATTGCTATGATGAAAATCCTTGGGTTTTTAAGTTCATCTTTTGTCAAGCAGCAAGGCTGCCTTTGTGTAAATGTCCCTAATAAAAGGGTTTGAGCACAAGTTGGGAATAACTCAACTTGTAGACAGAATCCTAGTTCAGTGGTGTTCATCTTCCCTCAAGTGTATGTTTCCTTTCGTTGCAAAGGAGGAGTGGTGTTGTTAAGTAAATTTTATAACTTTGAGATGGCTAGAATTACAATTTTTGGTTGAAGTAGCAAGTAGTAGTGGGAAGACATGCCCTGTTACAATTTCAGCCCCACAACTAGTTGGGATCTGAAATCAAGTAACTTCACCTCTCTGGGCAGCACTACCCTCTCTCTAAAATAAGAGAGAACCTAAAAGGTTGTTTCCAACTGTAACATTCTATGATTTTACAGTTTTTATTTGGTCAATGTCCCAAAAGAATGTATCTCAATCTAAAAGTAGATATTTTATCTATTAAAGTTTAGAGGAAAACAGTGTTTAAAGGACCTATAATTGTCAGTTTGGATACTTCCTCCACCAATGCATATCATAACCCCTCTGTAATTTAGTCATCAGCAGTAGCTGTAACCAAAAATTTTTGTCAATTATTTGAGCCTCTTTTGACTTAAGCTCAGCTGGTTCTCAAGCATAGTCCATCACTTGATCTGCATAGGAAGCTGTTCCAGCTCAGTAGGGCCTGCCAAAACTTGTCTTTTGCTGGCAGAAGTTTCAAGAAAGAAATGTGGATGCATCAGAATAGGAAGGGTTGAGGAGAAAACATGTTATACCAAAAAAAGTGGATTACCTTCAGACAGGCCTAGGTTCTGGAGATCCCACACATACCCCCAAAAAAGAAACTTTCTCCTGGAGTGCACAAGTTATTTGAGCAGGGAGAGCATGAGCAATAGGGAAGGTCAGGGAAAGCTTCACAGAGGAGCTGGCACCTGAGCTGAATTGAAGGAGGGAATTTTGAGAGGTGAAATGAAGAAGGAACCTAATTCTGGGTATAAGAGGTCTTTGCAAAATATACAGATTGTAGATGGAATGTGGAGTTCAGGTAATAGCTAATAATCCAGTTTGACTAGAAAGAGAGGAAGTAACATGAAATGAGACTAGAAATGTGGTTCTGGAGGCAGATTTTTGGAATCCCAAAAATGGCCTAAGGAGTGTACATTTTGACAAAAAAAATACATGCTTCGTGTTAGCAGCTTTCTACCTTTAATAAACTGCGATTTATGTGGTACTTTACCTTCTCACTTAATATATAGTGACTGGCCTTGTTTTTTAAATAAAAAGGCATAGCATTCCACCACCCTTACAAGTGGAGGAAATCTTTATAAAATTTCTACTTTAACCCTTTTTTAAAAATATATGTGGCAAAAAAGATACTTCATATTACCTTATTCACTCAGCTTTTTATTGCTGACCTTAATATCGGTTTCTTGCGATGATTTCTAGTCTGAAATTTGACGCAGAGGTACTTATTCTGTACAACAATCATTTTTTTTTTTACCCAAAATTTGACTAACTGAAGCAACTTTGTCATTTTTCCATTATTGTTGCCTGGTGGAACAATAGGGGAAGCTCAGGATAAGGGAGTGTAGAAAGAAAGCGTATGTGATTCAGTCAGTTGCGTTTGTTTATTTGTTAGGTTATAGAGAGTGAAATAATTGTGTCAAATAGTTCAAATGCTGCCCATTGTGAAAGAAGGGATTCCTGTGAGGTCATTTTAAAGATTGAATTCTGAACCACTTGGGTCTATAAAAAAAAAATCTCCCTATCTTATTTGATATATGAAAACCTCATTGTTGACTTGTCAGCACATGTACCACTCAGTGTTCCCTCCACTCACTTTCTCCAGATGACAGTCAGAAATCACAAAATCTTGGCCATGGCCAATGGATTTTGACATCAAAAATGTCTAGCAGTTGTGAAACAGAAGGAAAGGCAATAGGTTTGGAGTCAAATGAGATATATTTGAATACTACTTCTGCCTATTAAATATGTAACCTTGGGCAAACCACCTGACTTTGGGTTGGACAATCCTTTATGGAGGGACAAAATGTGGGACAGAGTACAAGACTGACAGTTGAAATGATTTGGGTCCTACTTCTGGCACTAACTAGCTATATAATGTACCATTTCTGTCGTAGGCTTTGTTTCTTAAAACTGTAAAAGGAAAACATTGGATTCTATCTCTGTTCCAGCTCTAAAATTCTTTGACTTGGTTGACCTTTGCAGTTCTTTACATACTATGGCCTCCACCATGTGTTTTTTTCCTAATTATGTTCATGTAAGATGGCCTTAGCTTTCTGAATATAAAGCTTCTTTGATTGGGAGAGGGAAGGGGAAGTAAACCTTAAGGAAAAGTTTTGCAGATGAGCTGCAATATGTCCCTTTATTAATAGTCTTGTAATAAGTGAAGCAAAATAATTACCCTGAGCTTGTACTATCCCCTTTAAATTGGATCAACATCTTTCAATAACTGAAGCATCAAACTGAAAACTTGCTCCTAGAAATTAAAGATTTTTTTCCACTATTTAGGAGGATTTACACTTAAAGTGGTATAAACACTACACTTGCTGTCACTAAGTCTGTAGCAGAATGTGACAGCTGTGTATGTTGAACAGCCATCTGGGAGGCTAAGAATTGAAAGCAAATTCTGCCTCTGAGACTTTGCTATAAAGAGAAAAGGAAGGACAAGACAGCTGCATGACTTGCCTGTTACCACTTTTCAGCCTGTCCATAAAGTTGGCTGGGGGCGGGGGGGTGTGTGAGGACTAGATTAACCTAAAGACCCTCAACCCCCTGGAGGAGGAGCCAGTGGGCTCAGCACTAGAGCCAAGCTCTTATACCTTAAACACTGAGTCATGAGGACTTTCTGGCTCCCTGTTCGAGAGCTAACCATGGTGTAGTAGAAAGTGGATTAAAATCATGCCTCTCCCGTAAGATTTGAGCAAGTATGATATGGTAGCTATCTTCAAGTATTAGGAGGTCTCATGGTGAGGGAGGAATTAGACTTACTCTGTTTGGCCCCAGAGGGAAGAACAAGGACCAACTTCAGAGAAGCAAGTATGGTGAAAGGAAATAAGTTATCCTTTCCACATACGTTTTTTCCTTATCACCATTTCAGTATATCATGGGTCAGCATAAGAAATTAAATGGTAATTTTGGGGGAGTTTTGCAGAAGCTGCAGATGACACAGGAAAAGTTTAGAAATTCATACATGCATAAAATATATGTGTATTGTATAATGTCAAAATTTTATAAAAAGGTACTGTCAACATCCCATAAAAGGAAAAATTCAGACTTCTTTGGTAAAAAAGGAGGGCCAAAAACTTCCGTGGATTTTCAATGGGGAGTCACACTCCTAGCCCCCACAATGTGGAAGGGATAACTATACTCCATAACTATTAGACTAGCTATAGTGGGATCCTCCTCACTAAAGGTCTTTACTGGAGAATGATCACAGAATGGCCATTTGGGGATATGTTGTAACTGGTCAAGTTTGGGTACGGTTTGAAATAATAGATGGTCTCAGAGGTCATTTCCAATGCAGATTCTGTGATTCTTAAGTTCCTTCCCCTTTCTGGCTCTCATTTTTCCTCATCTTTAAAATGTAAGAGTTGCACTAGAAGATTTTTAAAATTTTTTAGTCCCTTTTGATTCTAAATCTATGGTCCAATGCATGTGAAGATGTGTTCTCTGATTCACCAACTTATTAAGCACTTTGTATGTATAAGACTTTGTTGTTAGTTCCGACACAAAGATGAAACAATACCTTGCCCTCAGGAACCTTATAATCTAATAGGAGATATGAGACACATGTATGTGTTAAGGTAGAATGTGATAAATGAAAAGTCTAGACAAGGTGTAAGAAATATGAGGAAGGAAAGATTACTTTGATGGATTTCAGAGTTAGAACTGAAAGGGTCCTGAGAGGTTGTGAGAAGTATTGGCAGCTAAGCTGGATCTTGAAGGATTTCAACAGGAAGAGATGGAATAAGCACAGCTCGGAGGGATTACCATGTAGTGCTGTGATAGGGGAACCTGCTGCCTTGAGGCCACATGTGACCCTCTAGGTCCTCAAATGTGGCCCATTGACGGATTAAATCCAAACTTCAGAGAAAAAATCCCAAAACAATTTGTTCTGTGAAGTTCAGATTCATGCAAAGGGCCACACTTGGGGACCTAGAGGGCTATATGTGGCCTCAAGGCAGCAGGTTTCCCACCCCTAGTGCAGTGTGTTTTGAGTGTTTGGAATAGTCAAATCACTGAAAAAGCCTGGAATCAGATGTGGGTGACCTTTAATGCCAGATAATAAACCCCATGATTTATTCTTTTAGCAATGGAGTGTTAGGGAAAGTTTTTGAGTAGGAAGGACGTGTTTATGAGATTAAAGCACTTGTTCTCAATGATAAAGTAAGAATTCCTATTTAAACACCCCAAAAAATTCATTTACTGAGATGTTTCACAGTCAAGAGCAATAGGCCAGATTTAGCCCATGTCTCTATAAATACAGAGATATAACCTCTGAGGAGTCTTACTGACTACAGATTACAACATTTCTAAGTTAATACATTACTGTAGTTTACTATGGCAGATATTTATGCATGCTGTGTTCCGAAGCTGGTCATTTTTCCTGAATGGAAGGGAACTCCGCTGTGTCAGTCAACAGATATTAAGTACCTGCTATGCTCCAGCATTTGCTAGGCACTAGAGATAGAAGTACAAAGGAATCTCTACTTCCAAGGGGCTTAGAAAATTTTTTCCTTACCATATAATAGAGGTAGAATAGAAGGGAACTCAGAGACCCCCAAGTCCAACCACTGAATCTTAAGAGATGAGAAAACTGAGGCCCATGGAGGTCTAAGTGACATCCAAAGTCACATAGGTAGTAAATATCCATGGTGGAAGTTGAGTCCTTTGACTCCAGAGGTAAGAGTTCTGTCCTTTACTACATTGCCTCCTTTTAGGGTCTTATCCAACTTTGAGATCCTATGTTTATGAGTCTTTGACTCTTAACTCCCTTTATAGATCATGTGCTACAATCTCTTTTTCTCACAATGGACACATTTCTGGGGAAGGTTCAATAAAAGTCATCTAATGGGATGACCAGCTCTCAGCAATCAATCTTGCCTTATTTTAATTTCTGGAGGGTTTTCCTGCCAAAAAGGATTCTTCTTAGTCCTCCTTAACATCTCCCCTCTGACTGAGAAGCATCTCCAGGCAACCAAAACAGAGCTTGTACTCCTAAATTGAAAAGATACAATATGAGAAAAGATTTATTCACTCCCTAGTGTGTACAGAGCACTTGCTAGATGTTGGAAAGATACGAAGTTTCAATAAGATATAATCACCTGTCCTTTTATCCTGGTAACAAGCAGAGCTATGATAACACAAATATTGCATGACAGGTTTAATGGGATGCAGAACAAAATGTTAGGTGAAGACTAAGGGAAAAGGTTCAAAGAAGTCTTTGGGGAGGAGATGGCATCTGATTTGGCTTGTGGAAGTGGAGGAAGTAAAGCAATATACTAGCAGAAGTTTTGACGTAAAATTAGAGGTTAGGGATGGTGTAAGATCGAATACTTTTTGTGTCAAGAAATTGTGTGTTTTCCAAGGATATCCTAGAATATGTGTAGTAAGGTTAGATGAATGTTTCTTCTCAGAAACAGAATCGGGTCACTTGGTCAAGAGGGCGAAGAGTGATCATTTTCTGTGAAAATTTTCACTTATCCATGACCACACTGCAGGAGTTTGCCTGAAGGAAAAATTAGGCTTTGATAGCGTGAGGAAGTGAAGATCATCAGACTAGCTGACACAGCTCACAGTGCTCTACAGCCAAATGGGGCTATCAGCTATTCTCTGATCTCATTCTGAGCTCTTCCCCCTCCATGTGTTCACATAGGCTATCCCTAATTTCTAAAATACACTCTTTCCTCATCTTCACTTGCTGAAATCTTTTTCTTCCTTCAAGGACCAACTCACCTCTTCCAGGAAGCCTTTCCTAACCACATCTCCCCAGTCCCAACATAAAAATGATCTCTTCTCTAAGGGTTATTAGCCTTCCCCTCAACAGTCCTGAGTGCTGCCTGAACTAGATTGAAATGTAATTAAGAGATCTTTTTAAAAATTAAAATACAATAGCATGTAGATAATGTTAATATGTGATTTTCAGAGTTAATATGTGGCAGGTACAATCCTTATGTAAGGTCTCATGCTCTCTCCCTCCCTACCACCCTTTTTCTGTATATGATTTCAGCATTATAGCCCTAGGGCATTTGGGTTGTCCTTTGCCATATTTTACTTTGTCTATTTAATTGTGTTTTTGTTGTAGAATGGTATGTGTAGTTTCAAAGAGGCAAATTTTGGCTTGATATAAGGAAAAACTTTCTGACAATTATTTAGACCAGTCCAGAAGTGAAATGAAGTGCATCAGGAAGTAGTGAGTTCCCCTTCATTAGAAGTTTTCCAGCAAAATCTGAATGTCACTTATAAGATGTGTCGCTGAAGTGATTCTTTTTGGGTGTATAGGTTGGACTAGATGATTACTGAAGCTTCTTGCAGTACTGAAATTCTTTGATTCTGTTGTAGCATGAGGAACCCTCCACACATACCCCTCACCTCAGAAGAGCTATCCCAGTTTTGAGGCATTCTGTTAGTACAGCACCCACTCAAAACCATAGTTCACAAGCCCACAGTGATATGTTTATTTTTACCAGCCAGCCAAATCACACATTAATTCAAACAAAAGATGTTTAGTCAACTAGCATTTCAAATAAAATGTCAAAAAAAAAATTCCCCTTCCAGGCCCACGTATATATAGAGTTAATTCTCCAAGTTACCATACACACACACACACACTAACGTGTGACTAGAGAAAATACACAGAGGCAACACACAAAGGGTACACATGCGGCTAGAGATCATATTTAGAGGGCATATGTATAATGTGGCCAGGGCAACCCAAGCCTCTAATACTGCAGAATTGTCGGTGTCCACTAGTGATTTCATCCTGGTCTCTTTTTTTTTTTAATATCAGATTTATTTTATTGTTCCAAATTTTAATACCTCACCATATGATGTATATAATGTACCCATATAAGGGCCACTATTCAAAATGGCACATTAAAAATAGACCAATTTATCATTCTTGGTTTTGTTGGTTTGATAACTGGATAGAAGCAATGGCTTGTTTTCATGAGGGAGACTTTCGAACACTCTCATGAATACATCCTTCTTCACCAACATGAACCTTAATGAAGTAGTTTATTCCAGCAAACGATTGACTTTTAAATTCCAAAGTCTTAAAGACTGGAAACTTCCTATTTTCTTTATCTTCAAGCTGTGCCTTTACCTTGTCCACGATCTGCTGCATTTCAGCAGTGGCCAGCTGGGTGGCCGAAACTCCTCTGCACATCATCCTCGCAAGTCGTCAGGCGGCAGACGCACCCATCCTGGTCTCTTAGAGTGCATCTCTGCTCCCTGCTGGGCCTCTCATCTCTTCTAATTGCCTTGTCTCTACCAAATGTCTTCACTAGATGTTATCTCTATGCTAGTCATATCTCTGACAATTCTGCTTGTCTTATGGATCAATGAACTGCTCTCTACTACCATTGACTTGGGGGGAGAGAGAGAGGAAGCATGTGAACCTGCCTTTATTATGCACATCTAGCAGCCTTAAAACCTCTTGGATTCCCTTTTACTTATCTCTTCCCAGAACAGAAGTACTGTCAGTTTATATTGTGATCGTACTTGGCTTCGGAGAGCAACTGGTAGAAATTGCAAATGGATACATTTAAGTTTAATGCAAGGAAAATTTTCCTGACAAAGCTGTCCAAAACTTGAACAGATTACCTTAGGAAGTGATGGGCTCCCCCTCATTAGAAATACTGGCCACTTATCAGGTATATTCTAGAATACTGGTGTTAAACTCAGAGAGGGACCATTAACCCATACATAAGGACCTCTGCAGGCACATACTTAGAAAGCCACATATTAGCATTATCTGTGTTCTGTGGTATATTTGTTTTGTTAATTATTTCCCAATTACATTTTCATCTAGTTGGGCTGCACTCTGGAGTGGTGCAGGTTGCACATGGGAGACCACATATTTGACACCTCTTCTGGAAAGAATCCTTGTTCAAGTATGAATTACATTAGATGGCATCTGAGATTCCTTCCAAATGAGATTCTGGATTTATTCCTTCTAGCACGAAATTGTTGATTCTGTGATTCTGTACTAAAAAGAACAATGCACTCCGAATTCGAAGAACTGGTTTCAAATCTCTGCCCTGGAGCCACTATGTATGTGACCATGGACATTTAAGAATAGTGTCAGAACTTCAAATTATATCATAGAACTACTTATCAGAAACTATTTGGTACTGATGAGAAATTAGAAAAATAGATCAGTAGAACAGACTGGATAAACAAGGTTCAAAAACAATAAAATTCAACCTACTTTTGGATAAACCCAAATGCATAAATTAATCAGGTTGAAAACTCCCTTTTTGACAAGTACTGCTTGAACAACTAGAAAGCTGTTTGGAAGAACTTAGGGTTAGACTGACATGTTATACCATACAGCACAATCAGCTCAAAATTAACATATCATCAGACAACTGACTATCAAGGGTCATACCATATGGACCTGTGAATGGATATATCAATTTTGGAAAGCAATTTGGAATTAATGCAGAGTGGCTAAAATGTGCATGCCTTTTAACCCAGAGATTCCACTGTTAATGAGTATACCCTACCAGAGATCAACAGGGGAAAAGCCCCATATGAACCAAAATATAGCAGCCTCTTTCTTTTTGTGATAGCAAAGAAGCAGAAACAAAGTAGATTTCAATCAACTGGGGAATAGCTAAATAAAGTTCATGAATGTAATGGAATATGGCAAGTTTTTAGGAAACTGAACTTGAGGAGAAATTTGGGGAAAAAATATGAACTGATGCAAAATGAAGTAAGCAAAATCAGTAAAAAAATAATATGCATCATGACTATAACAATGCAAATGAAACAACATCAACAATAAAGTGTTCCAAACAATGCGGCCTAATTATGTTGACCAAGTTTGGCCCCCAAAAGAAATAAAAAGTACCTCCTTTGCTCCTTAGCATAAGTGGATAATACCATTTTTTGAAATGGTTAGTTTCATGGAACTTTTTCTTCTTTTTTTTAATTCTTATAAGGGGATACTTCTCTGAAAGATGATAAGGGGATACAATGAGAAATGTAGAAGATATTAAAAAAATACTAATAAAAATTTATTTTTTAAAAAGGGTAACACCATTTTTTAAAAAAAGCAAATCAGGTACCTTTCACAACTTTGACTAGAAGGAAATTTTTTAACAAAACAGAAGATTGTGTTGATCACAAGATAAATAATTTTGATGACATGAAATTAACCTTTTGCATAAAAAATCAATGCATCTATAGAAGGAAAGTTGTCAATGGAGAAAAAAATCTTGGCATTAAATATCCCTTATAAGGGTCTTAATATCCACAATATGTAGGGAAGCAACGCAGATATGTAAGACAAAAGTCATTCCTCAATAAATATTTGGTCATATGAATAAGCAGTCCTCAAAAGAATTGCAAGTTAATAAGTAAGGGAAAGGTTACTTCATATCACTAATAAGAAAATGCAAATCAAAACAACTTTGAGGTTTCAGTTCACAACCAGCAAATCAGCAAAGTTGAGAAAATAGTCCATGTTGGAGGATTTATAGAAAGATAGAGGTCTGGAGAGAAAGCAACTTGGAATTATGCTAAGAAAGTGACTAAGATGTCTTTACCCAGAATCCTACTGCTACACTTGCAAGGAGCTAGAGCAGCAGTGATTCTCAACCTGTGGGTTGCAAACCCCCCCCCCAATGACCCTTTCACAGAGGTCACCTAAGACCATTGGAAAACACATTTCCAATGGTCTTAGGAACCAAGACACCGCTCCTCTATCTGTCTCCAGGCAGGTCCACCCACATGCAGATACACCCACATACAAGTATTAAGGGATAGCAGCATTAGGAAGGTTGAGAACCACTGAGCTGGAGGATATTGGAGAATCCTCCAATACAAAGAGAAAGGAAGTCTTTATACACCAAAACATTCATAGATTCATAGCAGCATTTTTAATGATAGCAAAGAACTGGGAAATAAAGTAGATGACTATTGATTTGGGAATGGCTAAACAAACCATGGTACATGGATATAATGGAATATTATTGTGCCATAAGAAACAGTGAATATTAAAAATTCTGAGAAGCATAAGAAAACTGTATAAATTGATGCAGAATAAAGTGAGCAACACCACTAAAACATTATTCACAATGATTACAACCATGTTCTTCCATGTAAATATAAAGAATATAAAAATGAAACAATATGGGGTGGCTACATGGCATAGTAAATAGAGCACCGACCCTGGAGTCAGGAGGACCTGAGTTCAAATCTGGCCTCAGACACTTAACACTTACTAGTTGTGTGACCTTGGGCAAGTCACTTAACCCCAGTTGCCCTGCCTTCCCTCCAAAAAGAAAAAAAAAAGAAACAATACTTTGTAATTATAATGACCAAACTTAACCTTGAATAAGAGTTGGAATAGTGCATATAATCTCAGATTTGATTGATACGATGATTTGATTTGCTGAACCACTTTTTTAAATGCCATTTTTATTCTTCATTGCAAAGGAATAGTTCACTGGGTATAAGGTGGGGAAGAGATATATTCAGAAATGAAGGTGACATTAAAACAACATATCAACAAAAAAGAATAATGTGAGGAGTGCTAAAGCCAAGAATAAGCTAATGAATTGACAACAAATGCTAAAGACAACAAAAACGTATTTTATCTCATTTTTAAGTATTTTGGAAAAGGAAGGGGTGAAAGAAAGAAAAGGACCTCTGTTCAGAGTAGATGTCATGATAATAACCAATGAAGAGAAGACAACTACTCA
The DNA here is from genome assembly GCA_028646515.1 of Pseudochirops corinnae. NCBI lineage: Eukaryota > Metazoa > Chordata > Mammalia > Diprotodontia > Pseudocheiridae > Pseudochirops > Pseudochirops corinnae. Next base: position 187,491,309 of record CM053585.1, on the reverse strand, counting down.
ACTCTTATTTTCTGTTTTCTCTGCCAAGAAATATAATGTTTGGACTGGAAAGAACAGAATGAAACTGATAAATAATGAATTGAGACCCAAGAGAGTAAGGAGATGTTAGGAGAGGACTTTGATGTGAATTCCAATAACCAAGGCTAAATAAACTTCATCCTAGAGTACTGAAAGAATGGACAGATGTAAATGATGAAACAGTTGGTGATCTTTGGAAAGTAAGGGTGAATGATAGAGGTGGTAAAGAACTAGAATTCCTGGGGAAAACTTTACAACATAATATTGAAGAAATGGTTTGTAGACACCTAGAAAGGGGATTGGTCACCCCTGATGGCCAGAACGATTTCATCCAGAAAAGATCATAAGAAAATAACTTTAGTTTCTTCTTTGAGAAGTTAACTAGAATGGTAGATGAGGGTAATGCTGTCATTTCAGTTTGGTTACATATCAACAAAAGCATTTGCTCATTTCTATTTGTACAAGAAGGAGATGTGGACTAGACAGTAATAGGAGTAGAAGAAAGAAACAAGCATTTAGTAAACATCTACTCTGTTCCACTATGTACCAGACACTGTGCTAAGTACAACCCTAGGAGGCAGGTTCTATTATTATTTCCATTTTACTGTGAAGGAGACTGAGGCAGACAGATTAAGTGATTTACCCAGAGTCACACGATTAGTAAGTGTCTGAGGACCAATTTGAATTCAAGTCTACCTAACTCCAGGCCCAGCATTATCTACTGTGCCACCTAGATGCCTCTGGAAGTTAATTAAGTAGTTAGTATAGTCAAGTGGATTAGGAACTAACTGAAGAAATGAACCCAAAGAATAGTCATTCATGTCCATGGCCCACCTGCAAAGCATGAAGGTCAGGTGGTGATAAAAAAAAAAAGCCAAAGATGGGAATGACTTAAGATCAAGGTTAACAAGCATTTATTAAGCAATATGTGCCAGGCACTGTGCTAAGTAAGCACTAGAAATACAAATGTGAGCAGAAAGAGTCCCTTCCCTCAAGGAGCTTACATTCTAATGGAAGAAGACAACGCATTGAAGAGAACTGAAAAGTGGGGTTGGGGGTAGGGGAGAGGTGAAATGAAAGTATCCCATATGGAGTCTTGAAAGAGAAGATGCTGTAGAGATGAGTCAGACCTGTAGAAGAATAAAGGCCTGGTTGGCCTAGCCTGCTCCTTAAAATGGAACTAGCCAGTCAGAGGTAGAGGCTACAGGGGTGAAGGGTACTTCCTGTGTGAAAAGTAGTCTGTGGTGCAGTGGGGAATGAGCTTCCAGGGCAAAGAGGTTTCTGTGGCATGGTAGAAAAAGTTCTATGGAAATAAGTCAGAAGTGTAACCTGGAGAGGAATAAAGTGATTGGGGAAATGATGGCCTTGCCAGAAGAACTGTACATTCTTCCTCTTAGATTGTTTGGACAAGGGCTATGAGAAATGAGCAAGGTATGTGCTCTAGGGGAAATACACACACACACACACACACACACACACACACACACACACACACACACACACACACACACACACCCTTCACCACCACCCCCACACACTTTTTTGCCTTAAAAGGAGCAGAGATACAATTTAAATGAAACTACTTGGAAAAAAACAGGGATTCAGGGATTAAAAAACAGAAATGGCAACCACCTGAACAAAGTCCCTTGCATAATATTCAGTCTCCTTCCAAAGCACAGACCACCTTGACAGAAGACCAACAGAAGCTTCCTAAGTTCCCAAGTCCCCCAATAGAGTATATAGCCACCTGAGTGCCTTTATGTTACTTACTTTATTCATTTACCACATTCTGATTGTTTCATAAAATATGCTTTTGTAGGTGATTCAATGAAACACACAACTAGTGATACAATAAAGAGGGAAGAGTTTTCTTAGTAGTTTGGAACCTGAGTCAAGACTTGATTGAGTAATACACATCTGCAAATTCTAGACCAATGAGATAAGGCACTATCTTTCATGAAGGGGTGGAGCTAAAGGAAGAGAGACAACTAGATCCTTGAGAGCCAAAGAAAGCTTGGCAGTTACCCCAGATAACCCTAGTGTTAGGTGGTATTCATGACAGATGAAGTTAAGTGTTTCTTAACAATACCTGGTCTTTACTGCCAAATACAGTCAGCTCCTCTAGCAAGGATCCATTGACCCAGCCTCCCTCTTCTAAATTGTCCTTTCTCTCTAATTTTTTTTAGTACCACCCAGCCCAAAGCTTAGTGACCCAGAGATAAGGATTTTAAATGATGCAGATAAACAGAGGATATCTCTAGTACCCTTAGAATCTGTTCTTGACCCTACACTATTTAACATGTTTATCAGTAACTTGGAGGAAGATATACATAGCATGCTTTATTATTTTTTTATTGTTTGTTATTCTGAACTTGACAAACACCAATAAGCATTTCCATATAGAAAGAATAGAAAAAGAAGATTGCCATTGAAACCATGAAACTTCATTATGTTCACCTTGTTAGTTTTTAATTATATAATACATTTTTAATATCTTCTGCCTCTCATTGAGACCTGACTCCCTCCTGATGACACAGCTTCCCTCTCTCTGGCTACCCTTACCAGCACTTCCCTGCACCACCCCCAGACTCGCTTGTCTTGGTAGGTGAATTGGAATACTCTTTCCTCCAAATTGCCACTTCCAGGTTCTACTATCTCCATTCAGTAGCCTCTTCTTTGGATTCACAAATCTACATCTACCGCCCAATCAAAATCCTGATAGCTATTGTCTACAGACCTCCAGGACACTCCCCTTCCTTTCTCAGTGGATTCAAAACTTGGCTTATCTTTCCCTCCTCCCCAACTCGTGCCTTCATGCTAGGGGACTTCAACATACACATAATGCTCAAATCTCCCAGGTACTCAATTTACTCATTCCCCATGACCTACTCCTCCACCTTATATCAGCTACACACAAAGATGGTCATACCCTTGATCTTTCTATAACCTATAAATGCACTATCTCCATGTTTATGAACTCTGAAATTACTTTAATTACAAGCTGTTGGCTTTGTACCTCTCCCTCTGCCTTCCAGTGTCAAATCTTACTCTTTATCCACACGGTGATTTCCAATCCCTCGACACCTCAGTTCTCTGTCAAGCCATCACCCTTATATTAGCCACTTTCTCCTTCCTCCACTTCGGCCCCTTGGTAAAACAGTTCAACTCTGCATTGTCTTCTTCTCTTGAGTCCCTTGCCCCTTTTATCATATTGTCGATCTGTGCCTTACCAAGCCTCAGTCTTGGATCACTCCTACCATTCTCTGCTGTTACTCCTAGATGTGTGCTATTGGACAAAGTTGGAGAAAATTGCGCTATTGTACTGACTAGATCCACTACAAATTTATGTTATATAACACCAACTATACCCTCATTGCTACTAAGAAAGCCTTTTACACCTCCCTAATTAGCTCCCATTCATCACTGAAGCCCTTCTAAACCTTTTCATCCCTCTTCAAACCTCCCATAGCTCCTCTACCCCTACCCTCTCAAATAAAAATCCTGCCTCACTTTTTGCCAAATTCAGGTTATTCACTGGTAGCTCCTCTTCTCTTTTCCTCCTTATCTCTTATTACCCAAATGCCTGAGCACACAGGTAATATAGCTGCAATCCCATTCCATCTAGTCTCCTCCAGCTCATTGCTTGTTCTTTCATTCCCCTTTCTCCCTTATTTTCAATTTCTTCCTGTCTTCTTATTACTTCTTTACTGCCTACAAATATGTCTGTCTCTCCCCCATCCTCAAAGTAAAACAAACCAAAAAACACTTTTAATCCATTGATTCTTGCTAATTGTGGTCTCACAGCTCTCCTTCCTGTTGTAGCTAAACTCCTTGAGAAGGACATCTATTAATCAGTGCCTCCATTTCCTCTCCTTTTGCTCTCCTCTTAACTCTCCACAGTATAGCTTCTGCCTTCATCATTCAACGGAGACTGCTGCCTCCAAAGTCACCCATGATCTCTTAACTGCTAAATCCAATGCCCTTTTCTCCATCCGCAGCCTTCTAGACCTCTACAGCCTATGACGCCATCACAGTCACCCTCTTCTCCTTGATTCTTTCCTCGGGTTTTAGGGACACTATCTGTATAACCAGCCCTCAGTCTCCTTTGCTGGATCTTCATCCAGTTCATATCCACTAACCTTGGGTGTTCCATAAGGCTCTACTCTGAGCCCTTTCCTCTTCTCCCTCCATAGTATTTCACTTGGTGATCATGTTAGCTCCCATGGATTTAATTATCATCTCTATCCTAATGATTTTCAAATCTACTTATCCCCTAACCCAGGGGTGGAAAACCTGCAGCCTTGAGGCTGCATGTGGCTTTCTAGGCCCTTAAGTGTGGCCCTTTGACCAAATCCAAACTTCACAGAACAAATCCCTTTAATAAAAGGATTTGTTCTGTAAAACTTGGACTACGTCAAAAGACCAAACCCAAGGACCTAGAAGGCCACATGTGACCTAGAAGGCTTCAGGTTACCCACCCCTGCCCTAACTTCTCTACTGACCTCCAAGTCTTGCATCTCCAACAATCTACTTTACATAGCAAACTGGATGTTCCATAGATATCTTAAAATCAACATGTCTGAAATGGAATTCATTGTCTTTCCCCAAACCCTCCCCCTTCCAAATCTCCCTATTACTACCATTCTCCTAAGCTGGCAATCTAGGTGTCACCCTCAACTCCTCACTCTCTAACCCCACCACCACCCCAACATCCAATCTGCTTCCAAGGCCTATTGATCTCACCTTTGTAACATGTCTGCAATACTCCCCCTCCTCTTTGATACTGCCATTACCCTAGTATAGACTCTCATTACCTCAAACTTGGACTATTGCAGTGCCTGCTGGTGGGTCTGCCTGCCATAAGTTTCTCCCCACTCCAGTCCATCCTCCATTCACCCACCAAAATGATTTTTTAAAGAGATTGGAGAGGATAGAGGGTGGAAATCTAGCAAAATCACATCAGTCTTAAAACTCTGGTTGAAGAGGGTAGAAGTTAAATAGTAAAGAACTCCTCTGCTCCTCCACTTAAGAACACCTAGAGCAGCCATTTATTTCTCACCCAGCTATATTCATCTAGACTTTACATTTCCCCCCCTTTTCAGCTAATTTTCATGTGTTGTTATGAGCTCCTTGAGGGCAAGGACTGTCTTTCCTTTTCTGTGTATCCCTAATGCTAAGCACTGTACCTGGCACATAGTAAACAATAACGTGGCCTTCTCCTACCTTTCCAATGTTATACCATATTCCCCCTTTCCAGTCTTCTTAAACCTTACACAGACACCCCTTTCTTGCCACCTCCTTCTCTTCCCCTCTCCCCCCACCATGTACTTTTTAATCTGGTGACACTGGCCTTCGTACTGTATCTCAGACAAGACACTCCATTTCCTAGCTCTGGAAATTTTCACTGGCTGTCTTCTGTGCTTGGAATGGTTTCCCTCCTCATCTCTGCTTCCTGGCTCCCCTGGCTTCCTTCAAGTTATAGGCGAAATCCTACCTTCTACAGGAAACCTTTCCCAATCTCTTTTAATTCTAATACTTCTCCTCCATTGATTATTTCCTATTTATCTTATATACAGTTTGTACATAATTGCTTGCATGTTGTCTCCCCCATTAGACTGTCAGTTCCTTGACAACTGTCTTTCACTTTTATTTGTATCCCCAGCACTTAGCACAGTATATGCTAGACAGATAAATATAGATATAGATATACACATGCATACATATGTGTGTGTATGTGTGTGTGTGTATGTATGGTATATAATTAAGTGCTTAATAAATGTTCATTGACTCCTTTTCCAAAAAGTTTTTTTTTATCAAATTGTCCCTCTCAGTCTCCCCCGTTGAACAGATTAAAAAGAAAGCCCTCAGTACCAATGTGCATAGTCCAAGAAAATAAGTTCCCACAATGCTCATGTCTGAAAATGTATGTTTCTTTTGTCATTTTAAGTTTATCGAGAGTCAGATGAGTGGAATGTTTTATCTTCATTCTTTTGGACATATGGTTTAATCAATTGAGTTGATTTGAATTTTAAGATCTTTCAAAGTTGTTTTTCTCTGCAATATTATCATTTTGTAAAATTGTTTTACTTCTGTTCACCTAGCTATGCATCAGTTCATGAAGATCTTCCCACTGTTCTTCCAGAAGTTACTTGGGGTTGAGATTGAGGCTGGTAAAATGTGAATTGCCCACTGTTGGAAGAGCCTAAAATAGTTTTGAGATTTGGCCCCAGGAAAAACACATTCAAGGGGAAAGGTGTCAGAAAGTAGTGAGTGATAGGAGATTAAAAGAAAAACAAGAGTGACATTATCAAAGATTGCAGGAGGAAGAAAACTCATTTAAAGACCCTGAGCATAAATAAGCCAACAAGGAAAATATTGATAACAGAAAGGAATATGGCTTCCAGAGCAGGTTTTTTAAATGTCCAAATATCTATGAATAAATAGTACAAAACAAAGGAAAATTAACCAATATGTAATATTGTGGCTTCCCTAGAGAGCCTGTCACCAGAATTCTGGTGAATTCTGTCAGCAGAATATTCCTGAAAGATTTAAAAGAAATAAGAATTTTGAAAGTAGAATTTGTGGTTTGTACAGCAGAAATAATTGACAATAGAAAAACTTGTATCTACAATGGTAGGCAAATACAAATACATAAAAGTGAAGGATAATCAGGAAGAAAAGAAACAAAAAACAGTAACATTAAAAGAAAACACAATCTGTATACAATCAAAATATACTGATGACAGGTTGAAATGAGACAGCTTTACAATTATAGGTCTCCCAGAAGAAAATTACAAATAAACAAAATGAATGCTATAATGCATGAAATAATACAAGAAAATGGCCCAGAACTACTGAACCTGGTGAGGAGGAGGGAAAAGAAGTGCCAACCAAAAAACCTTCAAATCACTTCCAAAAAAAAACAAACAAAAACCCTATACTGCAAAGTCCAAATACAAAGTGGTTAAATTAAATAATTCCACTGCTGAACGATAAATTCTGCGCACAACCAAGAGAAAGACCTTCAAACAGAAGGAGAAGAAATTCAAATAACACAAACACAAAACTTTTTTGCACTGGCCAGAATCTGCAGGAGGGAATGAAATAATGTGTTCTGAAGAGCAAAAGAGCTCAAAATGCAACCCTACAGAAATTCAGGGAAAAAAATAAAAAGAATCATTCAAAATATTCCTAGAATGATATCCAGACCTGAAAAAAATTATTTGCTTTTCAAATACCCATACCCAACTATACAAGAAAAATGAAAAAATACAGGAGCAAAGGATGACAACAACAGAAAGACCTTTAAGAGATTTCATTCTAAATGTGCACAAGACAAGGGTTAAAGAAAGCAAAAGTAAAATAGAAGTGATGGTTGAAAAACAGGCTTGAAACATTATAGACAAAACCTCACAAAACCCTACCTACAAGTGAATCAATTTGTTGTTCTTGTGGGATTAAAATAAAGAATGGGAGAGGGCTTAAAAGAGAGGAAGAAAATATGAGAGGAAGAAAGTAATATGGGAATATATGTTTTACCCTAATCAAGTCAAAGACCAAGAATGAAAGCACAATAAGTCCTACAAGCTCTCCAAAGGAAGAGAATCTACAGGAGAATGGGTGAGGAAGCAAAGGAAGGGACTGAAAAAAAAGAGGAAAGAAAAGGAGCAATCTTGTTTTAGTTCTGGGAGGGGCTGTGTCTAATGAATGCTCCCATGGGAGAAGAGAGATGTTCTATAAAAGTGGATGGAAACCTTACAATGGGTGTAATCTGTAAGACTTTGGTTCTTTGAAAAAAACACTCATCTTTCCTTAGAACAAGGGGAATCAGAGCTCCCTGGAACAACTGTCATCCAGAAGAGTGGGAGGAAATGGACCCAGTAAGCAAATGTCAAGGCAAACAGTACAAAAAAAGAATGACCATGGGGAGGGCAAAGGTTAATAATGAACTTTATAATCAGGTTCATGGGAAACATCTTATCGTGAAGCAATGTGCTCTCTATCATTTGCAGAAATTGAAGTCTCTAAGAGGGAAGAACAACAGGAAAAAAGGGACCAGGGGCAAGATCTATAAAAGAACATCATAGAAACAAGCTCCTTAGCTTTAATTATAGGATGAATATCGAGACTAAGAATAACAAAATAAGTATAAAGACCATAAGTCAAAGAATAAAAGTCTAGAATAGACAGGAAAGATAAATAATGAAAAGAATGAAGAAATCATTTTTTAGAAAAAGGTACAGGAAATGAAGGTTTAAAAATGAAACAATTGGAAGGGGAGGAGAGGAAGGCACTTAACTACTTAACTGAGGGGGGGAAAAGAGAAGTAAATAACCAGATGAAAGCAAGACAGACAAAGGGATTAATAAGTTAAGTAGACTCCAAAATTAGGAAAAGGAGTAACACACGGGGGAAAGAAGACTTGAAAGTGAGGGAAAGAGTTGATGGACTAGAGTTGCCTTAAAATAGAGTGAACTAAAATAACCGAGAAGACATAGTACTGTGTTTACAGAGAAAAAGAGGAAAAATCTTAATTGGGGGGGGAGGGAATTTTAGAGACAAATGGGGGAAAATACAAACAGAACTCTCATAACTTTAAATGTGAATAGAATAAATAATCCAATAAAATGAAAAAGAGTGGCAGATTGCATCCCACAATCTGCTGCTTACACAAAACATATTAAAAATAAAGACATAAACAAAATGAAAATAAAGGCTGGAAAAAATTTACTATGCATCAAGTAAATCCTAAAAAGTAGGAATGATAATCATGCTAACAGAAATAGCAAAAGTAAACATTTAAAACACAAAAAGAGATCAATGGAGAAACTATATTATATTACATATGTGGATAACAATATTAAGCTTATTAAATTTAACAATATCAAATTTATATGCTCCAAATATCATAGCATCTGAATTCATAAATAAAGCATTAGTTAAGCCACAAAGGACATAGACAATAACACAACAGTGGGAGGAGATTTCAGTGTCCCTTTCTCAGATGTCTAACAAAGGTAAATCAAAAAGAAAGCATAAAACTCAACAAATTATAGGAAAAAATAAAGCTCCAAAACTTGTGACAGTTTCTAAATGGGACCACTAAAGATTATACTCATTTCTTATCATCACATGGAACTTTTATGAAAACTGACCACATATTAGGTCACAGCAATATTGCAAATAAATGTAAAAAGATAAAAATAGCAAACACATCTTTTACAGAATATGATGCAATAAAAACAATGATAAGTTCAGGGAACACAGACCAAAGTGGAGACTTAGGAATGAAATCTTAAATAATAATAAGTGAATCAAAGAATAAATCAGAGCAACAGCTATTCATCATGTGAAAGAAAGTTATGATAAACAAACCAAAATTTCTGGGATTCAGCTGATGCAGCCCTCAGTGGGGAAATGATTTTCCTATAAACATATTAACAAAATAGAAAAAGAGAGGATTAATTAACTGAATGTGCACTTTTTAAAAAATTAAAAGAAACCAACAAATAAATAAACCCAAAAGAAGCGATATGAAAAATTAGAAGAGAAAGAGATAAACTAGAAACCAAAAAAAACCTATAGGAATTATAAATAAAACTAAAAGGCGATCCTTTGAAAAGACTACTAAAATTGGTAAACCTTTTAGTCTGATGAAAAAGGCATAAAATCACATCAACAAAATAGCAACCAAACAAGGTAAAATCATAACAAAACCAGAAGAAATAAAAAGAATTATCAGAGTCTATTATACAGTTACATGCTAACAAAATTGAGAACACAAAAGAAATAGAGGGATATCTTCAACAAGATCAAATACCCAAACTAACAGGAGACCAAATAGAGATCTTAAATAATCCAATCTCAGAAGAAATAAAACTAGCACAGGGGATAAAATCCTGGTTCCAGTGAATTGACAGGAGAATTCTGTCAAACTGTTAAAGAATAATTAGTACCAATACTACACAAATTATTCTCAAAAATTGAGAAATAGTGCACTCTACTAAACTCCTTTTATGAGACAAATATAGCCCTAATACCTAATACAGAGAAAGATAAAGCACAGAAAGAAAACTATGGGCCAATAATATTAGTGAATATTGATTCAGAAAACTTAAATGAAATCTTGTTGAATAGACTACAGTGATTTATCTAAGAAATCATTCATGACCAAACTGGGTTTTTACTAGTAATGCAAAGAGAGTTCAGCATTAGGAAAATAATCCATATAATTAATCACATTTAAAACTAACATAACCCAAACCATATGATTATCTAAATAGATGGGGGGGAGAACTCTGGCAAAAAAAAAAACTCTGGCAAAAAAAAAAAAAATGAACAACATTCATTTATGCTATTAAAAAAAAAAAAAGCTTCGTTGATGCTTTAAACTTTTTTTTTTTGCTTTACTATCAATAACCTCTTTTTCCTAAATCTACCTCCCCTAGCCATAAAAACAAATTTCCCTTGCAATCAGTAAACATGACAAACAAAAAAGCAAATCCACACATTGAGCATATTCAGAAATGCATGTCTTAATCAGTACCTCTAGTTCATCCCCTCTCTGTTAAATGATGGGAGGAAGCAAGTTTCATCTTCAGTCATTTGGAAACAATTGGTCATTGCACCAGACTTCTTCAGCCTTTTAGAGTTGCCTTTTTCTTTTTTGGAGGGGGGAAGGTAAGGCAATTGGAGTTAAGTGACTTGCCCAAGGTCATACAGTATGTCAGGTGTCTGAGACCATATTTGAACTCAGGTCCTCCTGACTGCAGGGCCAGTGCTCTAGTCACTGCTCCACCTAGCTGCCCCTAGAGCTGCTTTTCTTTACAATATTGTAGTCATTGTACAAATCATTATCCTGGTTCTCACTTTACATCAGTTCATACAAGTCCAACTAGGTTATTCTGAATTTTCTCATTTCTTACAATGCAATAATATTTCTTTACACTGATATACTATAATTTGCCTGGCCATTCCCAAAATAATGAACAGATCCCCTATTTTCCATTTCTTTTTGACAAAAAGTGTTGTTATGAACTAGGTTCTAGGTTCTCTAGGTTCTCTCTTTTAACTTTCAGGTATGATGTTATAAGAATAGCTAGAATTTATGTGATACTTGAGGGTTTGCAAAATGTTTCACAAATATTGTCTTACTTTATCATCACAGCAAACCTGGGAGGTAGGTACCATTGCCATTTCCATTTAATAGATGAAGAAACTGAGGCAAACAGAGGCTAAGTGACTTACCCACATGGAGTCACACTGCAAGTGTCTGAGGCCATATTTGAACTCCAGTCTTCCTGACTCCAGGTGCTAGTACTCCATTCACTTTACCACCTAGTTGCCTACCTATAATATTTCTGGGTCAGAAGGCATTCACATTTTAGTGACTTTGGAGGGGTATAATTACTAATCAGATTTTCAGATGACACAAAGCTAGGAGAAGTAGCTAATATATTGAATTGCAGAATTAGTGTCCAAAAAATTCTTGACGGACTTGAGTGATGGGCTTAGATGGCACCTAATGTAATTTTGAAAATGAATGTAAAGTCCAACACTTCGTTTCAGAAAGTCAGCTTCACAAATAACTTTCTGCCTTCTTTTAATATTTGGAAAGGGGGGGAAGGGGGTTGCGGCAGTGACTCGTGCACCAGCCCTGGAGTTAGGAGGACCTGAGTTCAAATCCAGCCTCAGACATTTAACATAAAACTAGCTATGTGACTTTGGGCAAGTCACTTAACCCCAATTGCCCTACCTAACCCCCTTCAAAAAGCAGAAGGAAAAAAAAAGATTTGGAAAGGAATGGCTAGACAAAAAAAATGTGAGTTTCAGCATTAGCTAATAATGCTTAGAAACAAACTTTCTTTTTCTTCCCAAGCCACCTATACAACCACCTCACTTCTCCCTCTCAGTACAGGACTTAACTTCATGTTTCATAGTTTTCTGTTGGATGTTCCCTGACCTCCAAATTCTACATTTTAAACCACTTAATCATATTCCTTTACCGTCTCCTCTTTTGCTCCAGTTTTGGAGGGTAAGGTGGTACTTCTTATTGCCAATGCCAGCCTCTCTACTCATGTTCTTGATCTTATCCCCTACCTTCTCTTAATAAAACAGTTGATAAATGTTTTATCCATTCTATTCCATCTATTACATTCCAAGATCATATCTGATATGCTTCTGCCTTTGTAACCCAGGTCACTATTCGTAGTCAGTGCACAAATGCACTGTAACACACCAAACCTTTCTTTGATGTTTGTGATTAAGACCTCAGGCAGCTCTTAGCATTGCCTGGCATACAGGATTTTCTCAAGGACATAAACAACACAGGGAAACTGAGAAAAAGAAGGAAAATTCTCCAGGGAATAATAGATCCCTGAAACTTGTTCCCCAACAAAGAAGTCTAACCTATCAGTCACTTATTAATCTTCCCTTGCATGAAAATCAGTAGTATAATAGTAAAAGAATTAGTCAGTCTTAACTCTGGCCTAAAAATACTTCTCTCTACTTTTATCTGTAGGCTTTAGGCAACACCAGCCTTAAAGAAGGATTGTCACCCCTCTTACAAAGATAAGTTTTTGGCTACTATCTTCATATCTTTTCCCCCATAGCTTCTTTAATGTGCTAATAAATAACTGTTGTGTAAAGAAATTATTAAAACAATATTAAACACAAGATAAAATGATGGTTTAAGGCTAATGTCTATGCATCAGAGAAAATTAAGTTGTGTATGGCTTGGAGACCTTTGTAATCACCAGATAAGCTTTGGGTTTTGATGGGAAGTACAAAGGTGAGTGGTATGAATTATCCTATGCAGAGGAGTGCAGGATACAACCATCTTGAATATCAAGGACAGCTCACTTGAGATGGGTTAGGTTTAATATTATGACAGGAATAATTTTCTAAGAAGCAAACATACAGAGAAAATAGCCAACACCTATTGTTCTTACAACCAATCAAGGCCAGGTGTTTGATGCTCTTTATTGAATTTACAAATAAAAAGGAAATAAATCAACCTCAACTATACACAGTAAACAAGCCAAGGCTGTGACTTTTATTCCTCTTATTGATCACCATTAATTAGAAAAGGAAAACATGCCTATGGACAATATCCAGAGAGTGTATACTTTAACATTCAAAAGTCTATCTGGCTAATCTCTGACACATGGGCACAGATACGATTTTTGAGCTGCATTACACAGAAAATCTTTCATAAAGAAGCAAGAGAAAAGTTTAAATTTTTTTCTTAAAAAGCTGAGCTGTTAAATATATGGTATTTGGTATTTCGTTCTCAACCATCAGGAACCAGGAGACTGAAACAGCATCTCTGAAAAAGCTGCAAGTTAATGGACATTCACTATGGTGTTTGAGACTTTGTTCCAGGCATATCCATGGGAAAGTAGTCTTCAGTTCTGTAGAGCGTGGGCAGTTCATACATCTGTGGAACTGGGGTGGGCTGCTTCTGAAATCAAAAGAACAACTTTTCAGAGAGGTTAAGTGAGAAGAGGGACTTAGCCAAACACTATAGCCCTGGACACTACAGGCTCTGTTATTGTGGAGTCATATAGTTTAGCTCAATAAATGACTTATAACTGATTGAGGCCTTTGAAAACCTCTCTTATTCTGCCTATATTGTATACCACCAGTTGATACAGGGACAGTTTCTCAGTTCTCAGTTGGCCCAGTCTTAACCTCTCTCCTACTGTCCAAACGGCTAACTCTAAGCCATTGCTTGGTCTTACCATGGCCACTCTGTCCTCTTCTAGCCTCAGCTCTACTATGCTGCTAATGTAAATCACTTTGTTCTGTGTTGTAGGGGAAGAACATGATCCAAAATTGCCATCCTTGTTTATTTCCAGGGCTTCTGCCTCTCCCAGAAGACCTCTGCTGGGCAGCAGCTGCTTACTCACTTGACTTTGAGGAGTCAGAAGAAAATCTCAGTCTCTTGTTTTTCTATTCCACATCTGGAAAAACCAGTATGATGGCATCTGTAATTCACTGTGGTCAAGGATGTCATCCAGAAGGGAGATCTCTAATAAGTATTCAGAACTTTTGTCCTGGACCTTGTCCTATTTACAAGCATTATTAAGAACTTAGATGAAGACATCTCAAAAGATCACAGAATTTCAGATCTAAAAGGAACCTCAGAGGTCATCTATTACTATCCCACTACCTGAAGAAGAATTCACTCTACATCACTAATAAGTTGTCGTCCTTCACTTAGTCATTCACTCTACCTCCTGATACCACTCATTCTACTGACGTTTAATTGTCAAGAAATTTTCTTTACTATCAAGCCAAAACCTGCCCCTACAACCCATTACAGTTCTGCTTTCTTGGAACAGCTTACTTCCTTCCACCTTGGATAAGTCTCTTTTCTGGGCCTGAGTTTCTCCTTCTGTAAAATGAGAAAGTTGGAACATTATAAAGACAACTTTGAAATGCTTAAAAACTCTAATCAGTATAATTGTTGGTTTTGTTATTGATGAGTCTTTTCAGTTATGTCTAACTATTCATGGGGTTTCCTTGGCTGGAGTGGTTTGCCATTTCCTTCTCCAGCTCCTTTTTACAGATGAGGAACTGAGGCAAACAGAATTAAGTGACTTGCCCAGGGTCATACAGCTGGTGTCTGAGGACAGATTTGAACACATGAAGATGAGTCTTCCTGATTCCAAGCCCAGTGCTCTATCCACTGTATGACCCAACCAACCACAATTCCAGAGGCCAAATGATGAAGCATATTACTCATCTCTTGACAGAGAGGTGATGGGATCAACATGCAGAATTAACATACATTTTTGCACATGACGAATATGGGAAATTTTTTCCTCTTTAACATATTTGTAGCAAGGGCTTTGTTTTCTTTCTTGTTTAGGGGGCAAGGGGGAGGGATGGGAGCAGGAAAGGAAGGGAGAAAAAAATAAATGCTTATAATTTAAAATAACTTTAAGTGAGGGAGTTGGACTATGGGATCTCTACAATTCCTTCCCACTTTAAATCCTACGATTTTCTCCTTTACTTGAACCTTAGTTTCCTCATCTGTAAAATTAAGGTAACATATGTTTTCTTCATAGGGAAGGACATTTGTTAGGATCAAATGAAATAATGTGGACCCCTGACCCATGAGTTTGATGGTTCCATGAAAAACCACCCTATGAGTTTTTGTGTCTGTTTGGAGATGTAACTTCTGATTGACTGAGAGACCTCTGAGTTCATGACATACATATATATGTATAGGCAGAAATTACTCCTGATTGTAGAAGAGAGTAGGGGTACAGAAAAACCCGCAGAGCCATAAGTATCTGGGAAAAAGTTAGCACTCCCATCATATCCCTTGATTCTCAGTACCTGTATCCCAGGGATTGCTAAGAGTGGATGAGATCATTCTCTTCTCAGCTGAGCTGAGCTGAGATTTTATCACACTCTCAGATTTTTAGAGCACCCTCACTCTTGGGGGTGTTCTGTCACCTACATGAATTTGAATGACTATCCCAATGGTGTTTTACTGCTTTCTTTAATCAATATTTTTGCTTGCTATCTGTAATTGTCTTTTATCTAATAAACATTTGGTGGGAGGGGAGCCAGACTGGCAGAGATTAAGCTAACTGTTACTCTCCAGGTCTGAGGCAGGACTATTTCTTTCCTCCAACCTAATAACAAGGGAAAGTGGCTTTTATACTAAACTTTACAAAAAAGAGTATCAAATCACTAGATATTTTATTGTAATTGACAGCTATAAACCTAGTCCAATACCCTTCTTGAAGACAGAAGAGTGTAGGATTGATTGGCTGGTCACAACCATCTTTCTATTTTCCACAAAGGTGAAACTCCAATTTTCCCTGAGACATGAGGTGACTCATTCCAGATCTATCTAAAAATCAGTGTTACAAGTATAGCAGCTCTGGTTTTTAGGTTCCATTGCATTCTTTGTTACTAATATATAAAAAAAACTACTATAATCAAGATGCTATAGAATTGGGAATGTGAGTTAGCACCTCATTTGAACTGAAAATTTCAAAAATTAATACAACTATAAGGTTACTGATTAACATTGAAAAACCTGTAGCCACTCTGCTTAGACATAGGCTTGCCATGAATCACCCTACCATACACACACACACAGGGACTGGTCCATGCACCCAGCCTGGCAGTCCAACCTCAAGAAGCAAGATTCTGACCTAACCTCATTGCCACAGCCAAAGGCCAGCACCCTGCTCTTCCCAAGAGCAACTGCATCAGGACCTCCAGAGATCCAGTTCAGACCCAGTCAGTTTGAGGCTGCTTTTTTTTAGGACCTGCAACACTTGTGAGGTCTAAAAGCACTAGATGCCAGAGTGAAGCCATGGGGAAATGCCCAAGGGCTTAGACCTTCACTGGGCATTCTCTCACCCCAGGAAAGGCCCTTTGAAAGGATAGGGTTCCCCCATCAAACTCGTCACAAACTGGATTGGCCTGTTCTGAGCTACAAGACCTGGGTGACAGTCCTAGCTGTCTCTAACTCACTCTGTAACTAAGCCCCATTTTCCCTTTTCTTATTGAATCTTCTTGAGGACCTAAACCACACAGACCACCACCTCCATGATGCTTACTTGCTTCATTATAACAACAGCTTAGATTTCTTTAACTCACTTATTGGCAAATGTAAGATTTGCCAAGCACTTTGAATACATTATCTGATTGGAATTACCAAAAACCTCTCCCCACTCTCCCCAGAATCAAGTGGAATCTTTCAGGAACTCATTTTCCACTTTCTTTTCACAAGCTGCTTATACATTTGTCTTATCTTCCTATTATACTGTAAACTTCACATGGAAAGGAGTAACGTTATAACTGAAACCTTGTAACTTCCCTAGAACTTAGCACAGTGGCCTTCCTCCAGCAGGCACCTAATAAATGTTCATTCAATAAAATAAAACAGGGGTTCTCAACCTTCCTAATGCCAGGACCCTTTAATAGTTGTATGTGGGTGTGTCTGCATGTGGGCAGACCCACCTGGAGACAGATAGAGGAGGTTCCTGAGACCATCAGAAATGTGTTTTCCAATGGTCTTAGGTGACCCCTGTGACCCCTGTGAAAGGGTTGTTTGACCCCAAAGGGGTCATGACCCATAGGTTAATAATAGCTGAAATAAAAGAATAAAGATAAAAGGAATAAGGTAACAAAAGAATACAAATAAGAGAATAAAAGTAACCTTAGGCAAGCTACTTGCTGGCCTTGAGCTTGTTTTCTCCTGTGCAGAATGTTGAGGTTCACCAAGCAATAGGCACTACTGTCAGGTCACCGGGGAAACAAAAATAGGCCTTCCTTTCAAGGAGCTTACAGTCTATCAGAAGGACAAGGTCAGGTGATCTCTAAGGGCTCTTCCAGGTCTGATAATCAATGGATGGCCTTCTGGGAAGCCAGGGCAAGCATTGCCTAAGCTGAGGTTGAACCATAAGATGATGAATGAGCAGAAAGTGGTAACAATAGTAGAAAATGGTAGAGCCCCTTGGGTGGATTTCACTAAAAGGAATGAGGAACAGACAAATCCATTTCAAATAGGGACACTCTGGGGTGTGAGCTACATGTAATGTGGATCCAGTTCCTAAAATATTCCCACCATCACCTAGCACAAGTATCATTTATTCCCTGTTTTCTAGATTATAAAGCGAAAGCTTAAAAAGGTTAAAGAAACCATGCCCAGTCACTCGGTCAGCCCATGGCAGCACTGTGATAATGTTCTTCCCATTCTACCAAGATTATCTTTCCAGTATGGTTGCTCACTAATGCTTCGTAATTGATGGAGAAATCTGAGAAGCCTCACTCATTCCTCCTGTGTTCTATTTTACCACCTGATAAAAGAGCAGGTCTGAACTGTCCCAGAATACTGCTAACCTTTCTATCACCATCCACACAGAGCTGGTACTGAGCCAATAACAGAGGAAAGGTAGAAACTCAAACTGAGAATGTTATAAGCCAAAGGCAGCATCAGACAATGGAAGAAATGCTGGCCTAGAGTCAAAGGACCTGGGTTCAAATCCCACCTATGAGGCTTTATCCTCTCATGACCTTAGGCAAATCACTTAACCAAACCTGGCTTCAGTTTCTTCATCTATGAAATAAAGGGATTGGACTAGATAGCCTCTGAGGTTCCTTAGGGCTCTGGATTTGCTATCCTGTGGAAGAACCAGACCTTCTCAATGGCCTGCTCTCACTCTGTAGCACATGGACTTTTCCTAATAAAAAAAAAAAAGGGGGGGGGGGGAACAGCTAGAAGCAACAAAACCAATCTATACCATACAAACCTGGAACACAGCATAGTATAAGAGGTAGAACTGTCCAACAGACAGACCACTTCGAGGAGACTGACAAGTTAGTGGGGAGCTGAGAACATAAGAAATTATATTCTTGAGTCATGCCACTGTGGTTCATGTAGTTTAGGATTCTATTTCTGATTGATCTCTACGGAAAGAATCATCAGGGAAAGGTCCTGCTGGGTATCTGTCCTCCAATGATTTTTCCCCAATGTTATAACAATGTTCTTTTTTTTGCATCACTTTCACTCTCCAGTAACCTCCCCCAACACCCCTTGTAACAAATAAACACAGTTAACAAATCAACACTGGACCATGCCTGCAAATACCTGCCTCATTTTGCATTTATAGTACAACTCCTCTCTATCAAGTGGTAAGAGGCATGCTTGACTGTATATTCTCTGAGGTTGACTAGTCACTGATTAGTCTT
Organism: Pseudochirops corinnae; assembly: GCA_028646515.1. Classification (NCBI taxonomy): domain Eukaryota; kingdom Metazoa; phylum Chordata; class Mammalia; order Diprotodontia; family Pseudocheiridae; genus Pseudochirops; species Pseudochirops corinnae. The sequence continues at coordinate 187,472,568 of CM053585.1, read as the reverse complement.
TTCACATTGTTTCTTTTGTACTATAGTGTTCACTGTATAAACTGTTCTCCTCATCCTGCTTACTTCACTTTGCTTCATTTCATACATGCCTGTCCAAATTTCTCTGAATTCTTTACATCCATAATTTTTTAAGGCAAAAAAATATTTCATTATATTCATATAACAAAATGTGTTCAGTCATTCCCCAGTCAATGGACCCTCACTTTATTTAGTTCACTGTTGCTATAAAAAGTACCATTATAAATATTTGTGTATATGTGGGACCCTTCCACCTGCCTCTGACCTCCCTGGGATATAGTCCTATACTCATATCATTAGGTTAAAGAATATGTACAATATACTGTCCTTTTTTTTTTTTAAGTAAAATTCTACATTATTTCCAGATGCACCGGATCAGTCGGCAGCTCCACCAACAGGGGGGTGTTCCTGTTTTCCCACAGCTTCTCTAGTAGTTACCATTTTCAGTTGTAGGTACCTTTACCAATCTAATAGGGGTGAGGTGAAAGTGGAAAACTGTTTTAATTTATATTTTTCTTATTTCTTTAGTGATTTGGAGCATTCTTTCATATGGTTGTTGATAGTTTGCATTTCTTCTTCTGAAAACTGCCTGTTCATATCCCTGGATCACTTATCTATGGGAAAATGATGAGTTTCTTTAAACTCTTCTTGATCTTTTTCTATCACCCCAGCCTGTACCACCATAAATGTACTGCCCACTGTGTTAAGTAGGATGAAAAATTTGCACTTTAGTACTTTAATGGATACGAGAGCTCACTGATGTGGTATATCCCCTCCCACAGTATAAAAATTCAGCCATGCTTCTTCAACCTGTATAATTCTTGTCCCTTTCTTCCCAAGAAATTCTCAGGGGATGTTGGAGGCTTTCTTCTAGGTCATATCTCATGGATACCAGTGTAACACTATTATCTCTAGCTCTCATTATATGACCAACTAACCTCTTTTTCCAAACATACAGATGCTAAGTGGTATCTTTTCCACCACAGTGTTGCACAGAATTCATCATTAATATGTTGCAGCCTACTTGCTCACCATACATCTGTCCATTGCCTATGCATTTTTTCCATTGCCATTGACTATTCTCTGGAAACTTGTAATTTTAATTTTCCAGAGATTGTGGTGTTCTATGATTTGTGCCCAAATAATATCACCAAAAAAATAATGATGGTTTAAGAAATGAATTTTAATTTCAGATAGGATTATTGAAAGTGGGGGGCAGAGCCAAGATGGCGGAGTAGCAGCAGCAACATATCTCACATAGCCACCCCAAAATACCCATAAAATAGGACTCTAAACCAATCCTAGAACTCCAAAACGCACACAAAGATACTTCCCACTAAAGTCAGCTCAGCTACAAGGAACCTTATGAGCACTGCTAACCTAAACCAGCCTGGCCTGAAGCCATGGCTGTGCCCCAGGGGCGGCTGGAGAGGAGCAGCGGAGGAGCCTCTCAGGTGAGCGGATTAGCACCAGCTGCGAGTGGGGATTGCAAACGGGGGAGATAAGCAGTCC
>CM053585.1:187444369-187470538 GCA_028646515.1 Pseudochirops corinnae | reverse complement strand
AAAAAAAAAAAAGATTATTGAAAGTGCCACACAGTTTTCCAACTGCAGTTAAGTCAGTCAGTAAACAAATATGTATCTACTGTGTGCCAGGCATTGTGCTAAGCCCTCTTTTTGATGACATATCACTTCTCAATATCTAAATGTGGTGTCTAAAACGAACCACTGCTCTAGAGGTGATCTGACTAGGGCATAGCACTGGAGGACTATGCCCCTCTTAATGCAACCTAAAATCACATTAGCATTCTAGGCTGTCTAGCAGCCACAAAGAATCACACACCAAAGCCAAATAGGAATAGAAGCAGTAGTATGATAGTAAATGTTTATCAAGTGACTCTTTAAAAAAAAAATAGGACACACTTTTAAGTTTAATCTACTTTATTAATATGTTCTTCATCTTTTCTTAAGTCTAGATAATCAACAGAACAATAAATCAGACCCTAATTTGTAGCATTTGCTGATTTCCAAGGCGTAAATGCTCGAGATGAAAATTTAACAGCTGACTCTCTAGAGCAAGTTTGAGCTGCCTTCAGCACTTCCCTGAATAAGCAGCCTAAGAGCATCATGACCCTAGGTGTTCCTTCTATTCTATGGTACTATTTTACTCTGCTATAGAGACAACTTAGTTCAAAGGAGTTCATTCCAATTTTTTAATCAATCTATTTATTAATCATCAGCAAGCACCATTTGTGCCAGGCTCAAGACAAAAATGAAACAGTCTGTCCTTCAAGGAGGCTACACTCTTTGTGGAACCAAGGTAGCTGGTCTAAGATCACCAGTCATCAGAGTTCTTACTCTGTCTTCAACAGTATCGCCTTTCCTACCTAGAGCCGGGAAGAATGGAAAACAGCTGAGACTCAGCTGCCACGCCTGCATACTTGTCCCAGCCTCCCCCTTCCCTAACCTATTATGTCAAGGTAGGGTGTGGCTATTCTGCCTCCCACAGCATGGCCTCAACCACTGAACTCAGTGTGAGAATATGGCCACCTCTTCTGGGCAGCAATCCCACATGTTACAGCAGGAAATGAAGCACATGGGGGCCTCTTTGTTCTATAGTTACTCTCAGAAACACTTTCCTCCTACTGCACCTGGAGAGACCTTGTCACTATCCGCTACCATCGAACTAAACTCTAGTGACCCTTTCCAATGCTATACCTGGTATGACCAGGGGCAAGTCATAAAGCCTCTAACTATCTAATCCAATGTCCTCATTTGATTTTATTCATTTTTTAATCAGTAAGTCCATTGTAAACTAAAAGTAAATAAACAATTTTAATAAAATAAAATTTTTTAAAAAGTAAAAAAACTCAGTCCAATTTTTTTTTTTTTACTTTCAAGAACAAACCATCTCAAACTTTCTACTTTGTCAGTAACCAGTTTCAAAGAAGAAGTTTTAACACACTCATTTTACAGATGAGGAAACAGGTCCAGAGAGATGAAATAAATTGCCTGAGATCAAGTGGATAGAGGGTAGCCTAGCCAGGATTCTAACCCAGACCTTAAATCATATTTCTTTTTGCACCCTTCATCTTGGAATGATGAGAAAAAATAATCACCTTGAAGTTGGGAGACCTAGGAAGATTTAAGCCCTAACTTTGCCAATTACTGTGTACCTTCGACAAGTCAACTAATTTCTCTGAATCTCTGTTCCTTTCCTTCTAAAACAGCAGTAATAGCATAAGACCCGTGGGTTTGGAAACAGAAGGCAAAGGCTCAGATTTTGGCCGTGCTACTAACTACATGCAAGATTGTGAGCAAGTCATTTAACCTCCGTGGACCACAGTTTCTTATTTTGTAAAACAAAGTGGTTGGACAAGATGATCTCCAATGTTCTCCCCAACTATAGATCCTTTAATTATGTCATTGAACTACTTACTTCACAGGAATGTTGTAAGGAATGTGCTATATAAATGTGAATTTTTTATAGCTATCTATATTATTATTATTTTACCTTTCTAGATTCCACAACTGTCCCCTGCTTAATATCCTGTTTAAAGTGATAATAATTACAACCACACCTGACCTCCTGGACCTACAGAATGAGGGGCCAACCAAATGTATTGGGGGCTTTGCTTTTTTGCCATACCTCTCTTGCATGCACAGTCATTACTGCAACTCCTGGGACTAACTCTTGAGGCCTGCCCAGGCAGTAGCTATGCCCAGGGGCCAGGAACCTTGGAGGCCATCCCCAAGAGGATCAACACTCCTTTCTCTGTGCAAAAATTCTGCATGTTGAGTCCTGCCTAGAGGGTTAAAATGGCTGGTGGCAGCTTTGCAAGATACAATAGAGATTTTCCCTCCCCCAAATCTTCCGGATGAGGCTCATTCTATACAAAGAGAATTTCATGGACTATACTATAAGTAGTGACTAAAAGAACAGCCAATGGAGAGGATTCAAAAGTCCCCCTGTCAGAGTCTGGTGGAAACACTACTAGAACAGTCATCTGTTGGCAAGGACTAGTCCTTGGGTGGCTAACTGATGGTCAGGATGTCTCCTTTATATAATTCTACTCCAGGAACAATTCTTAAAAAGAATGACTCACAAATTGCTGCATTTGTAGTTTTTGTTATTTTTTTAAATAGGCAATACAAAAAGGGGAGGAGCATCACATAGTTGAAAGAGACTGGCTTTGGATTCAGAAGATCTGGGTTCAAATTCTAACCATTATTGTGTGACCTTGGGCAAATCACTTCCCCTCTCTTGGCCCTACTTGACTCCTGTATAAAATACTAGAGTTTCTTTTTTTTTTTTTGGGGGGGGGGGGGGATGATTTAAGGTAATTTCTTGTTCAAATCCTATGAGATATCAAATGTCATTTCCCAGAAACCATTTAGAGGAATCCAAATTTGTAAAGCATCTCTGTCCTTCACAGTAGTAGAAAAGCTGAGAATATAAATTAAAAAACAGCTTGAGGGATTATTATTATTATGATAATAACATATTTTCATAGCACTTTAAAGTCAGCAAAGTATTTTCCTCCCAACAAATCTGTGAGATATCTAGTATGAGTGTTTTCCTCTACATTCTACATTTAGCTGAGGCTAAAGGCAGTAAAACCGACCATGCCAGAGTTATCCAGTAGGGCACAGAAAGGTGCAGACTCTCAGATCTGATACTTACTATCTATATGACCCTGAGCAAACCACCTCTCTCAGGCTGTTTCTTATATGTAAGATTGGGGGGGAGGGGGGGGGCGGAGGGGAGGAAGGAATACTATCAACTACAGTACCTACCTCCCTCAAATGAGATAATGTTTGTAAGGAACATTATAAATAGAAAAGAAAAAAAATCATATTCTAGCTCATAAAGCAGAACATAAAAGCAGAACATAAGTGTCAATAATTATTAGCATCTTAGCAATATTAATAATGTTAATAATTGCCATGGAGCTTGGGTGAGAAGAGCATGCCCCAAACTTCAGACAGGAATTGATTACGTAGGTCAGACATTCGGATCTGGGCTCTTCAGGGGTTCTTTAGTCTGGCAGTCAGTCAATAAGCATTTTTTTTAAGCACCTAGTATGTGCCAGGTACTGTGCTAAGCCCTGGGGATACAAAAAGAGGCAAAAACACATTCTCTGCCCTCAAGGAGCCCACAGTCTAATGGAAAAACAAGAAGTCAATAAATATGCACAAACAAGCTAAATGCAGGAAAAATAGGAAATAGAGACAAGACACTAGAAAGTAAAGTTGGGGGGCAGCTAGGTGGTGCAGTGAATAGAGCACTGGTCCTGGAGTCAGGAGGACCTGAGTTCAAATCCAGCCTCAGACATTTAACACTTACTAGCTGTGTAACCTTGGGCAAGTCACTTTACCCCAAAATGCCCTGCCTTCCCCCCTCCAAAAAGACAAAACAGAAAAGAAAAGAATGGTTGAGAAAAGCTTCCTATAGAAAATGGGATTTTTATTTGGACTTGAAAGAGCTCGGAGAAGCCAGGAGATGGGGATTGGGAAGTAGAGTACTCCAGGCATGGGGGCCAGTCAGAGACAATGCTCAGAGCTGAGAAAGAGTTTCTTCTTTGTGGAACAGCAAGGAGTCACTGGTCGTTGGATCAAAGAGTACATGGTAGGGAATAAAGTATAAGACTGGAAAGGTGGGGTTACAAAAGGGCTTAGAACACCAGAGGGTATAATCCTGGAGGGAATCACTGATAGGGAGTTTATTGGGTGACATGGTCAAGCCTGTGCTTTAAAAGGAAAATCACTGTGGTGTATGACTAGAGGATGAATTGCAGTGGGGACAAAACTGAGGCAAGCAGACCCACCAGTGGACGTTGCAGTAATCTAAATCAAGAAGTGCTGAGGGTCTGTGCCTGGGTGGCAGCAGCATCAAAGAGAAGGAGGTGTATTCAAGATATGTTGTAAAGGTGAAACTAACAGGCCTTAGCAATACAGTGGATGTGGGATGTGAGAGACAGTGAGGAATTGAGGTTGACACCAAGGTTGCAAGCCTAAAGGATGGTGGTGCCCTCAACAGTAATAGGGAAGTCTGAAGGGGATTGAGGAAGAGCTGATTAGAGGAAAAAAATCATGAATTCTGCTTTGGATGTGTTGAATTTAAGATGTCTACTAGACATCCAGTTCGAGATGTTTAATAGGCAGTTGGAGATGTGAGCTGGTGGCAGCTTCAAAGAGTTCAGCATAAAGATGATAACTAATCCATGGGAGCTAATGAGATCATCAGGTGAAGCCTTATAGAGGGAGAAGAGAAGAGAGCTCAGGACAGAGTCCTGTGGGATATCAATGGGTAGAGGATATGATTGCATGAGGAGACTGAAAAGGAGACTGAGAAGTGGTCTGACAGGTAGGAAGAGAACCAGGAAAGAGTGGTCTCATTTTACAGATAAGGAAACTGTGGCTCAGAAAGGTCAGGTGACTTGCCCAGCCAAGGTCACAAAAGTAGTATTAGAGGCAGGATTGAACCCAGGTCTTCTTGGCTCAAAGTCCAGGATTCTGTTTCTCCCTCTGTCTCCCTCATGGTCCTGTGCACCTACTTCCATGCTAGTGACTGAGACTCTGCCCTCTTCCAGCATGTGGAACTCTTGACTGCAGAGAGTTCTTCATTCTAGTCCAGTGGTTCCCAACCTTCCTAATGCGGGGACCCTTTAATACGCGTATGTGAGCATATCTCCATGTAGGCAGACCTGTCTGGAGACAGATAGAGGAACTGTGTCTCAGTTCCTAAGACCATTGGAAATACGTGTTTTCCAATGGTCTTAGGGGATCCCTGTGACCCCTGTGAAAGGGTCATTCAGTTCCCAAAGGGGTCACGACCCACAGGTTGAGAACAGTTTTTCTAGTCTCTTATGTTCCTGCCTTCACTTCCTATTTGTTCTATCTACTCTGAAATCCTGATCTTTTTGTTTCCAGCACTAACTCGGTGACCTAAGCACACTGATTTAGTCTAGGTTTAAGGGCTTTGTTTGGTGCTCTTAGAATTTTATTATACCCTCAATTCCAATTGCCATGACCCCAGCAGCTTAGCAGAAAAACCAACACCCCCCACCCCCAATTAAAAATATCATGTGCCCAAAGATTGCACAGGCTTAAGTGTCTAGGAAAGAGAGGTTTCCCAATCTAAACAAAGGAGATAATGATTAAAGTTTATACTTGTCATAATGCAAAGAGCACTTGTTCTTGAACCAGACCTAAACAAATTCAAATATAGGCCCCTCATCTATTTCCTACCATGAACAAATCCTCTCCCTTCTCTGGGCCTCAGTTTATTCAAACATAAAATGAGATTGGGGTAGATGACCTGTAAGGTCTCTTCCATTCTAAATTCTGACATCCTATTTCCAATATTTTCATAGCCAACAGCTAATATCCAACAAATGTCTAATATCCAAAAAGGATGAACACATTAATAGATTTTCTTGACCGATTTTTCTCAATCTAATGGTCTGTTTATTTGGTTTCCCTAATTAAAACCTCAGGATCACCAAGACAGTGTTGAAAATAAGAACCAGCCTTGAAGATGTGTGTACCCCAAAACTGTGTGCAACAGAGATCCTTCCCCAAATAAACTCAGAGGCTTCTCAAGGTAGGGAGCAGAGAAGAATGGTTTATTAGATCTTGAGAAAGGGCCACCCTCCTACAAATGGTCAGGGAGGAGAAGCAATTTACAAAAGGAAATGACAAATCCCCCACACTCCTTCTGCCCCTTTTCTTCCATTGGCTAGAAGTCAGGTGCACAATCCAAATGAGGCGGTCTACCTCGAAGCAGTAGCCCACCCAATGTACATTTGAGGAAGCACATCTGTCCTGACTTGGCATATCTTGTGCTGAGGTGTCACTGAGGAGAGGGTGACTCCCTACCACTCTGAGTTTTGAGTCCTTGTAAATCACGTGATTTCCGAGGAAGAGGAAACTGGGCCTGTTCTGCAGGAACAGCCTTACTAGATTTTAGAGGAGAGTCTGAGAAGTTTTCACTTCTCTCATTCAAAGACAGAAAGGCGAACAATAGCACAACTTACCACTGTTCTGAGGCTCCACAAAAGTGTGCAGCGTTCCTTCATGGGCCAACAGCCATCAGTTAAATAAGGGTAAGAACAGACACTAGAATCTGGCCCTGGTAGAAATGCTCAGTCTCAGAAGCCCTCCCAGCCTTAGGGCATTTCGTCCTCAGGCCTCTGACTCCCTAACCAGAGGCATCTCCCCCTAGAACTGAGCTGAAATTCTCCCATGGAAGGAAGATGTGGCCCAGTACCTTGTCTTTAGAGGCTACTGAACGAAGGAGGACCTCAAGTCCTTTGCCAATCATTAATCGTTCCTCCTTCTCAGCCCTGGGTGAACTATACTAGGGAAATGGAATTACAGCAATTTATGGATCGTTCTCAGATCCTTCCCCTAATAAGAAACAGCCAGAAGCCATCCTGACATCCTGGTTCCCTAGCCACCCGACTTACTCCAAGCTCTAGTCCTGTCCTGTCACAGTTTCTTCCCAAAGTGAATAATAAGCAAGCTCAAAAATACTATCCTGGCTCTTTGAAAGACCAAAGCCCTTGGCAGAATAGTATCAGGCTAATGGACCTACAGAGGTTCCTAAGTGCATGAAGCCTTAGCCTGAAGAGCAGCTGTTGTGTTTACCTGTTAGTGAATTAAACTCAATTCATAAGGCCCATTTGCAGGACAATTCACGCTAATATGTTTTTTAAAAAAAAATTACATTTTGTCCATTTGAGCCTCTTCAGTATGAAAAGAGTCTGTTACCAAGGTTGAGAAAATAACATGGGGGAAAGGAAGAAAGAGAGAGTGGGAGGAAGGAGAGTGAAGAGAAGTGAAAGACAGACTAGAGAGAGAAAAGGAAGAGATGTCCTCTTACAGGAAGACAGAGGGAGAGGAGAGAGCTGGCGTGAGCGATAGCTGCTGTTTGTCCTTTGTTCTCAAAGAGGACTAAGGCATCAGGAAGAGGATGCCATGACTTGCAAGTGAGTTGGATTTAAGTGAGGGAGGGCAGCTCAAAGTCACCAGCCTCACTCCCTCCTCCAGGGCCATCTGGGCCCAGTGGCAACATATAGCTCAGGGCAGTTGGAGACGGCCCCAGATGCAGTGGGAGACTCGGTCTTTTTAAGTTAAGGTCTTTCCCAGGTCTCAATTTGACTGAAGCAACACCCATTCAGTAATTAAGGCTGGGTAAGAAACGAAACAAAAAATGGTCTCTCAGCTAGTAAAAAAAAAAACAACAATCTGGAATGGAAGACCCTCAGGGTTTCTGGCCGAAACAAAACCAATTGCTATTTACACTCACTAGGAGCCATAAGGGCCCAAACAATAACCAAACTTGGGCTGGGACCTATTGTTGACCAGTCAGTGAGAGCCAGGGTGATTTGGGTTTAAGGCCTGGTTCTAAAGGGAAAAAAATCTAGCCCTTAAACCCCAAGATATCCAGTGAAGTTTCAGGGATCAAAATTTACCTTCCTTTGGGCAGAGTACCCTCAGGTAAGGGTATGATACCCTACATGGACAGAGGAAGACCTAGGAAGAGAGAAAATGAAGGAGGGAGATCTTGAAAAAAGAAAACAAGATAAAGGATCACTAAGGGAGATGACAGAATTTAGAGTTGTAAGATCCCTTAAGAGGTTTTCCAGGCCAATCCCCGCATTTTACAAATCAGGAAACTAAGGTACTATCGTTAAATGACTTGTCTAAAGCTGTGCAGCTAATGTGTAGCAGAACCGGGATTTCAAATTCAGCCTTCAAATCCAATGTTCTCTGTGCTACCTACACTAACTCAAAAATGGAATCCTAAGAAGAAACTATGAAAGAAAGGAATAAGTAGAAAAGTGGGAACTTGAAGGAGAAAAAAATAAGAAGGCAACAAAAGGGAAATTCTATAGACAGTGAGTTCAGAATCAGGCCCAGAACTCAGGTTGCTGACCAGTTGGGTGTTCTTCATTTGATGTGTCTTCCAATTTGATACAATGTGTCTGTGTATAAAGACCTACCAATAGTCTGACAAGCCATTCTAGCTGTTTTCCCTCTGTCAGCACTGAGCTATCCACATCCTCTTCCCCAGGCCTCCTCATGATTAGCATTGAGCACTCATGGTACTAAGATGCCCAGGCAGGTGCAGTAAGGTAAAACTAAAGGAAAGAATTGCAAGAGGAGAATGATGCAAAAAATGAAGAGCAAGCTGGCTCTGGAGAACCCGATGTAGTAAGCTTGGTGTGATTCTAGGGACTGTCCCTTTCCTCCATTCCTGTACACAGCAGTAGGGGAAATGAGACTCCAAAGAATGCCTGCTTCCCCTAAGCAAAGGCCAGGACTGAAGCCATAAGGCTGGGAAGAGAATGGGAAGATGGGTCCTTGGTCATCCCCACCCCATGAAGCCTTGGTCAATAATGCCTGCCTGCCTTCCCCCTGTTGCTGATGATCCTGTTGCAATATTAAGAAAGGAAGAGAAAAACAAAGAAAAGGATCTTTCCTAGGTTGTCTTGCTTTAGCAAGATATTTGCCTAGGCCCTCAAAAAATTCCCTGAAGGGAAAAATTGAGAATAAGTTGGATAGTGACAAGGCAATAAAAGAGTTAAACCCAACCTAGGGGTAGAGAAGCAGTGGGACGAGTGAGGTAGGGGATTACACACATACTCACTCTCTCTCTCTCTCTCTCTCTCTCTCTCTCTCTCTCTCTCTCTCTCTCTCTCTCTCACATACCCCTGTGAAGAGCCCAGCTCAGGTCAAACCAGTGGTTACCCATGGAACAGCTAATGAAGAATAAAAATAGTCTGTGTATGAGTATGTGAGGGGGAGGGGGGCTGGCGGTGGGGGAGAGAGAAGGAGGCAAGCCCACAGAACTGGCATTGCAGTAGCGTGGGGGGATGGGCTGCATTCAAATCAGGCTGCAGCTCGGGGTGACTCCTGCAGGCTGGATCTGCTGGTGAACTGAGCTACACAATGCGGAGGAACCACCAGCGGCAGGCCGACCCGACCCGAGGTTCTGCAACGCCACTGCAGTCAGACTCCACCCGCCAGAGGGGACTAGAATATTCCTAGGGGCGAGGGGGGGGGAGGGGGAGGCTGGGCAGGAGAGGAAGCTCCTCTTTGGTTATTGGCTGGTGAAGTCCAACACTAGCTTTCCGGAAGATATGTAAGCCTTCCCACACCCAGAACCAAGCCAGACAACAGAGTGCAGTGGCAAGAGCTCAGGACTTGAGAGCCAGGAGACTTGGGTTCAAATCCAAACTCCCCAATATTTCTGCCCGATCTAAGCACCTCATCTCTCTAAGCCTCAGTTTCTTCCTCTGTAAAAATTAATAATAATATTTGATCTAATGTCCTCAAAGAATTACTGTGAGGAAAGAACTTTGTTAATAAGAATTTACATTTATGTAGCCTTTAAGGTTGGCAAAACACTATTTTCCACACAGGCAGTTGCTGCAATGGATAGAGCACTGGGCCTGGAGTCAGGAAGACCTGAGTTCAAATTTGGCTTTAGACTTACTAGCTGTGTAATCCTGGGCAAGTCACTTAACTGTTGATTCAATTTCCTCAATTGTAAAAAAGGAAATAATAATAGCACCTACCCCACAGGGTTATTGTAAGAAGCATGTGATGTGATGATATTTGAAAAGTGCTGAGCACAGTACCTGCTAGTAAGTCGATGACATGGTTGTTACCTTAAGTTTCCCTGTCTGAGGAGCTGTTTGAACCCAGGTGTCTTGATTCCAGCACTCTTGCCACTAAACTTCTCATTCTTAAAGAACTATATAAAAGTAAGTGGTTATTTAAAGTAAGTGAGGTACCGGCAAGAAGTCTTGCTCTAGGAGGCAATCTAAGGGAAGAGCAGAGACAGAAAAATCCTAGAAGCAGAAATGACGTTTCCATTGGACGCTTTATCCAGGCTGGTAAGCCTGATTCTCTATGGCCATGGTCATCCGTATAGAGCCCAAAGACTGAGCTGTCTAACTGTGTCCTCTCCCTTATGCCCCAGCTGGGGCAAGGTACTGCCCATATGCTGACAAAGTAAGTCAATGCTCAGGGACTGGAAAGAAGTGAAGAGCCCCTTGCAGTGGGCATGGGATACTGTGATCTAAACCAGCTTCCAAATGCTGGACCCGGCCAGGACTTCCTGATTGGCTCCAGATGATGTCATTCACATGGCCAGCATCCCCAGTGCAGAGCCAGGGCCTTTACTTGCTCTCTGAATTCCATTTCAAAGTAAGCACCTTCAAGGTCCCTGTCATGTTCCCCAGGTTAATGATTATACTTCTCAGGTAATAGTTAAAGTCAGTCTGACCTTAGGCCCCAAAACACCCATCAAAGTGTGATATTATCACACCAAAACAGCCACCTGGAAGGTATTATTGCTTAATGAGACAAGGTTTATTTCATAGCCTGAAGGCAGCAAATTAAAGGGTATCCCCAAGCTTCAAGGGGCATCAAAGAGATGTCAAAGGGGCATCATAGAGGCCTCTGGTTCCTCCAGAACAATTGGAAGAACAAAACAAAAAGTTCATGGAGTACTAAATATTAAGAATTATAATTAAGTCACCTCTTCATTGCCTGTATGACCTAAGGTGAGTTACAGGATAAAACCCCTTCTGTTTGTTACAACACCCCCATACTCAAAAGCATGAAACATCTCCCTATTGTCTACTATTGCTAGTCCAAATTCTTCTGACTGGCTTCCAAGGTTCCCTACAACCTGGCATCTTATTTGATCTTAAAACACTTCCAAACACATCTCATGTTCCATACTGGCTGGTCACTCTACTGTCTTCCTTACTCCTGTCTCTATGTATCTGGCTAAGTATTGTCTCTGCCTCGAATTTCTTCAGTCTTTCCCTCTCCTTATCCATGATAGCTCACAGCACTTGCCTCATGACAACCCTATAAAGTGCAACTAGCATTAATATTTCCATCTTACAGATGAGAAATCAGAAGCCCAGAGAGGGAATATAACTTATCCGTGATCATAGATCACTGACGGTCAGAGTTGAAGCCACAATTCTCCTGACTCCAAGTCCAATGTCCTTTCCACTACACAATATGGGCTATGTAAAGGCCCAGTAGAGTCCTGATGACATTTGCACTTGTTCCCTCTAGGCAGGATGGTGGTTCTGAAAGTATTAATTCCAAAGAAAAACCACTGGGCACATGAGGATCTGAGTCAGAGAAGAGTAAGGTCAGGTCATCTGTTTTACTTCCAACCAAAACCATAGGACCTGTGCTTTCTCAATGTCCCAAGAACTAAGCTGGCATTCACTGGACAAAGTAAGGGCTATTGCCCACTAAAATAGAACAAAACAATCCATTAACAATCAGCCCAAAGGCTGAGACAAAAAAATCAATTTCTAGGACCAAGACTCCTTCGGAACTGTTTTGAAACGATTTTCTAGTCCATGAGAACAAATGATAGTTAATAACGTGGCTTGGCATCAATAAGAGTAGGTGCCTATCAGCATCCCCAGAGTTAAAATTCTGGGAGGATGCAAGAGTGCTTGCATGGGGGCTACATGTCTAGAAAGGAGAAAGCAGGCTGTGTAAAATATTAATCAGGCACCGTTTTGAGCAGAGCTTGCAACAATCCTGAGCCAATCTTCTCTCTGCAGCCCAACAAGCTCAATGACATGACTCACAACTTCTGGAACTCATGCATTCTCTTGTCCTGGATGAACATGGAACAATTACAAAAGCTACTCATAGCAAGAGAATAGGCTAGGAGGCAGTGGTGGTAGCGGGCAGGATTGGAAAGTGAGGTTATATCACATTATGATAATCATCATCATTTTATGTGGTGCTTTAAGGTTTTAAAAATTCTTTACATATGTTAGTTATCTCATTTGATCCTCACAAGCCTGGGAGGCAGTTGCTATTATTATTTCTATTTTCCTAATAAAGAAACAGAGACTGAGAGAAGTTATAAGACTTGCCCAGGGTCACATATCTAGTAAATGTCCAAGACAGGATTTGAACTCGGGTCTTAACTCCAAGCCCATTACTCTTATCCATTGCACCACAACCACACTGTCAGTTTTTCCATGGTAGGGAAACCACTATATTTTTATCCTACTCAGATTAAATTCACATACAAAGGTAAACAATGATTGCAGCTATGTGGGCCCTCTCTCCAACCATGCAGACAGCAGTACCTCTATAACATGCTAGATTGTCTTTGAGAGTTGCTGTGACCCAAAGAATTTATCACCCCACTGTCAACCTGGCAATAAGTCTCTCTGCACTTAGCAAAGTTGGTCCTTAGGCAACAGACACACACTTCATCACTGAGCTAATACTGGAAAACTTTCTTGCTTAGTGGTCCTGGCAGAGGTTGGGTTCCATCTGCAAAGCATTTAAGAACCTACGATCAGAGAGCAAGCAAAGTCATGGTGAAGAGCTGCGCTCATAGTCAAGAAGACCAAGATTCAAGTCCTGCCTCTGCCACATGCTGGCTGTGTCACTTTGAGCAAGTCACTGATCTCAGTGCCCCAAGCCACTCTAAAAAAGCCACTAGATAGAGTGTTAGAGTTGGAGTCAGGAAGACCTGAGTTCAGAACTTGCCACTAGCTAGCTACGTGTCCTTGGGAATATCACTTAGCCTCACCAAGGTTAACCTCTCCTCATCTATAAAATGAAGATAATAATACCAGGTTGTTGTGAGGATAAAATAAGACGATATATTAAAGCATCCTGCAAACCTTCAGGACTAAGTTATAGGGCAAGGACCCACGTACTTTCACAAAGGGAGTTTTCTTCAACTAGGAGAAATCCTAGGTCTAGTGAAAGAATGAAGAGAAAGTGAAGGAAGAGGAGAAGGAAAAGAAAGACAAGGAGGAAAAGGAGAATGAGAAGGAAGAGGAAGATTAAGAAGATGATGATGACGAAAAAGCAAAGATAACCACCCCACACAGCTAAGAGAAGGCATCAGAAGATTTTCATGGAGGATATTAAAATTCCTATATCTATCCATATACATGTATCATATACATATACATACAAAATATACATACATATTACACTCACTGGTTTGCCATGAATATTGCCATGGAAAGTACATGAGAGTAGCAGCCTGGAGACGTAGGTTCAAATCCCAGCTCTGCCACTTACTAGTCTTCAACTCTGAGTAAGTTGCTTCATCTCTCTTGGGCATCAAGGTCTCTTTAACTGAAAATTGAAGATCAGAATCTTTGTACTGTCTACCTTTTAGGGTCCTTGTGAAGCAATGTGGTATGGTGAATAAAGACTCCTACTTCTTCTACATCCTGGCTGGGTGACTCTAGGCAGGTCGTCACTTAACCTCTCAGTGCCTCAGAGCCTTCTCCAAGACTTAGAAGTTCATAGAACGTACTGACCTGTACAAGTAGAGGGAGTTTCCTGACTGGGGAGCTTGCTATATCAATGAAATTACAGATTATGTCTTTGTTGCTATCCACCTTTCAGAGTCATTCTGAAGAAAGTGCCTAATAAACAGTAAAGCACTACAGAAATGTAAGGTATTATTAACAATGGAAACGTAAGGTGTTAGGGGGAACAGGACAATGGCCTGGGCAAGCCAACTCTTCACTTAGTATCCTGAGAAATACCCATTCCTAATGGACACATCATTATTTAGCTTCCCTTAGCCAATCAGGCTCTCCTCAAATGTCTGTCCCTCTTAAAATGTCCACTGAGTTGGCAACTGAAATCACATCTCCAGGAATCCTCTGTCAGTCAACATACCACCCAACATTCTGAGTGGAACAAATGTATTACCTTATAAACACTGTTCAACTAACTGAACGACAGTGGAGGTGGGAGTGGGCGGCTCAGGAGCAAGGGAGGGATAGTGACAGGGGAGCAAGAACCTGGGTCCAGGCACACAGTTAAATCCACTCCTCTCAGACCCTGTATTTTGTGTTAATACTTGCCATCTGCTCATGTTGCATTTTTACCACAGAGAGGGAAAGGGAGGGGGGAGGAAAGACAGAAAGAGAGAGAGTGAGAGTGAGAGAGGTGGGGGGAGAGAAGAGAAGGGAAGTGGATGACAAGGAGAAGGAAAGAGAAAGGGGGAGGGGGAAGAGAGAAAGTATCCAAGGCTTAACATTAGAACTAAGCCTTGAAAGAAGTCAGCCATTCTAAGAGGGGAGGGAGATAATCAGAGAAAGAAAGAGGGAGAGAGAGAAGGAGTGGAGGGAGGAGAGGGAGAAGGGGAGATATGGAGAGGGAGAGGGAGGAAGGGAGAGGGAAAGGGGGAGAGAGAAGAGAGATATCATGACTAAGTAAAGACACTAAAATCTCTCTGTCTTTGTGTTGCTCTGGTTTCACCACCAGAGAACAAAACCAGAGCCAAATCATGCCTCCTCAGAATTGCCACTGAAGGGAAATTCTTCAGGAGGAAGAGAAAGGGAGAGAAGGCAAGGGGAGGCCTCTTCTGCACGTCTGATGCTCCACCAGGCAAGAAATCTGCCTCAGGGAGCAGCTCAGTGCAGAGCTGGTGGGGGGAGGGGGAGAGAGGGAGGGAGGGGGGGAGAGAGAGAGAGAGAGAGAGAGAGAGAGAGAGAGAGAGAGAGAGTGTGTGTGTGTGTTCGCCAGTGGGTGTGTGTATATGTGTGAGTGTGTGTGTATGTTGGGTGGAGATGGGAGGGGGTGGGGGTTCTAATGGGGAGGAGACTCAGCGGCTGGCAGCTGCGACTCCTACAGGCAGAGACAGGGGACAGCATCCTCTCCCACATCCTCCATTACATCACAGACGGAAAAGCTGCCCCAACCACAGAAAAAGAAAGGCCTCGAACCTTCCTAATGGTGCCTGGGGCCAGGCCTGCCCAACTGGATCATATCAACAAAGAATTATGGTGGAGAGGACTCAGAACCAGAGCAGAATGAATCATTTTTTAATCAAATTAAAGTTGGATGGTGCAGTGGACAAAGCCCTGGCCGGGAAATCAAGAGAGCTGGGTTTTAATGTCTTGGTTCTGTCATCCATTTTTGAGGTGACCTTGGAAAAGTCACTTCCCTTTCTGAATCTCATTTTCTTCCTCAATAAAAATAGCTGGAGCTAGAGAGTAGGGTCAGATGCTCTCTAAGATCCCTCTAAGTTCCTCTTAACTCCTGACAAGTTCTAAGACCATTCCAGTTCTGACATTTCGTGTTCTAAGATCCCTTCCAGTTTTGAGATTTTATGTTTCTGGGTCCTTCCAACTCCAAAATTCTATTTTCCTCCCAATTCTGACATTTTACATTCCAATGCTAACTTTCTATGTTCTAAGATCCCTTCCTGATTTAACATTCTATGTTCCTTCCAGTTCTGACATTTTATGTGTTAAGGATTCTCCTAGCTTTAACATACCATGTTCTATTATTGTATGACCTTCTCCAACCACTTTCCCAAAGTATTTGAAGGAGGTTGAAGGATTGTAACAAGTATTACCCTTTCATCTGAAAAACAGGGCAAGCTTCATGGAATACTGAGTCTCCCAAGCCTGTTTTCACATACTGCAAGAGGTCAATTAGTTTTCAGACCTAACCTGTGCTGGGATCATCTAACCTTCTTTGGGAAGCAGGACAGGGACTTTGTCAAAAGAGAGCCAGCCCTAAGGGGGTCTCTGAACTTGGGACCAGGTTTCCCAACCATGCTTCTAGGTGCCCCTTTCTGCAGAGGCCCAAAGCTTTACACACCCCAGAGTTTTCTCCTGTGTAAAATCTGCTTGTGCAACTCTGCAAGCCTGGTGTTGGGACTTGGCCCAAAGTGGTTTTGTTATTAGCCAAAGAGTCATCCTTGGAAAGAGTTGTGCTCTTAACCATTGGAAAAATTAATCAAAATGACACCTCGTGAACAAGATGTTTTGGCTCACTGGAAAACAAACAGCGGTTTACAACAAATTAGCAAGGTTCACTCTGTGCTTCTGGGCAAAGAGGCAGCTTAGAGCATTCTGAATACTATTCCCGGGGCCTTCACTAGACTGGGACTGGTTCTTGGCAAATAGGAAAACTATCTAAGACAACCAAGTCCCTTGGTCTCCCTCTCCGGCATTTCGAAGGGCCCCAAGGCCTAGGGAGCAAGCTGAGATGTCTCCACTTCATTTTTACACTTTCCTGCTTCTGCTGCCTGCCCTGATAATGTGTTGCAGATGTGAGGCTCTTTCTTCCCTTGTGTGAAGTTGCTGGGCCAGACTCCCTCTTCAGAACAACTTTGCCCCCTCTAAGTTTGTGTCCTTTGGGCTAGGTGCCCTCCAAGGTGCCTTTGCTATGATATTTAGCAAGACCATCTCCTCCACTATCTCCCCACACCTCCATGGTGAGTGGATTCAAGGAGAAAGGAAATTTGGATGGCTGACGATTTCTCGGAGAAATCAGTTCTAAACAATCAGTCCTAGAACTATGGTAGGAACAAAACTTGTCCAGGGCCCACCAGGACACTCTGTCTCTTTTTCTCAGTCTCTCTCTACCTCATATTCCTTCAGCTTTCAAAGTGAAGTCTTATGTCCAGAAGCCCCAGCCTCATCCTCTAGTAAGGATCCTATGGCTAACCCAGACTGATACCTCTGAGAGTTACTCAATTTCTGACTTCAGCCATATTGGAATGTTCATTTCACCTACTCTACCAACTTCAGATGGTCCGAGGTACCCAAAACCATGTAGGAAAAATATTTCTGATAACCCCATGGAAGAGAATTATTCCTAAATATCCAAGCCTCTCCCTCCTTCCAAAATCTATGCCCTATATTCATTAATTGCACAGACATAGATGGAAGCACCTTCTACATTCCAGGAACTCCATTAGGCACTGGGGACAGAGACAAAAATGAGGAGCTTCCATTAACAGAGGAAATAACTGAACTGAGATGTAGTGATAGGAAGTTGTAATTAGGTGACAAAGATACAGCTACGACAGGTTAGAGAGGCAGGAAAGAATAATTTTCTTCTCAGAAGCCTCATGGAGTGTTAGAATCAGAAGAGATCTTAGAACATAGACTGTTCAAGCTAAGGGGGGGCCTTAGATCATAGAATGCTGAAGCCTCTCCTTGAATTACAATAGAATAGGAGCTCCTTGAAGGCAGGAACAGTTCTATCTTTGTTTTCATATTCCTAGAGCTAAACACAATATCTTATACATAGTAGAAAATCAATTTGTGTTTAATTCAATTGAACATAGCAGCCTACAGCAAAGCAAAGACTTTACAGCCAGCCCTCATAAAACCCAGGTCTTCCGACTTTGAATCCAGGGTTTGTTTCAATAAACCATGTCTCCCTTCACACAAATTCTGCGTAGTCCACACACACACACACACACACACACACACACACACACACACACAAATACTAGATATAATTATTGTTCATGTGAGAGCAGGAATAGTGTAGGATGGGGGAGGGAGGAGGGATCTACACTGCTTCCTGAGACTGAAGGTGGTGACTGCTCACTGCAGCTGCTACCACATAGAACAACACGCCAACAAACTGGCCAATCCTAACTCCAACCTCCAGGAGGCCCCACAAAGAGGTCTCCTATCCCCTCCCCCACTTCTGAGATTGCTCTGGTGCCAGCTGTACTGGACTATACCTCCTGGGCTGGGTTTGGGTGAGGGGAGAGGAGGAGATCCAGAAATGGTGTGGCTAACTCCAGACATTAATTCAAAGGCAGCTGGGCCCCAGCCCGGGGGCTGTCAGAGCTGTCAATCCCCCTTCCCTCTCCTTACCAGGTTGGGGGAGGGGGATAATCTTCAAAGGCAAAAGAGGGATGAGGGAAGGAAAACTAGGTTCAGCAACAGAAAGGACCGGCTAGAGTGGAGAAGTGGAATCAAAGAAGAAGGCAAGACTTTTGGGGAGAGAAGAGAGAAGGGAAGGTCCTTGAGGTGGGCCCTCCAGTACAACCAGGGCAGTCTTCCTAGGAAGTTTTCAAAGAAGTCTGGCAAACTGGGTGAGATCCAGACCTGGGTCCTCCCATATGTTTGACAGAGACTCTGATCTTCCTGGGGCCTTCTTTCCCCCTTTCAGTGTTTACTGGATCTAGGGCAAAAGGGGCCAAGAGGAGGAAGAGCAATCAAGGGCACAAGTCTGGGTAGTTTACTTTTGCTTATTCCCTCTCCTGGGTGAAGCATTTGGAGTTGGGAGAAAGAGGAAAGTCCAAAGTGGATTTCACCCTTAAAAGTCAGTTGCTGATACCAAACCCAACCTAGCTACCTGAGATCAGACCACCTTCTCTAAAGGGGAATGGTTACCTCTGGGGCATGCTA
The DNA here is from genome assembly GCA_028646515.1 of Pseudochirops corinnae. Classification (NCBI taxonomy): domain Eukaryota; kingdom Metazoa; phylum Chordata; class Mammalia; order Diprotodontia; family Pseudocheiridae; genus Pseudochirops; species Pseudochirops corinnae. Next base: position 187,451,888 of record CM053585.1, on the reverse strand, counting down.
TGAGGCAAGACAATGAAGGAAAATGGATTCAAGATAAAACAAAAAGCTGAGTTATGGGATTCAGAGAGAAAATGAAGCCGAGAAAGAGAGAAAACTAAAACCATTAGGGATTTCACATACACATATTCTCTCTCTTTCTCTTTCTCTCTCCTCTCTCTCTCTCTCTCTCTCTCTCTCTCTCTCTCACACACACACACACACACACACACACACACACACACACACACACACACACACACACACACACATACACACACACGGCCTATCCTGGCTCTGATGCTCCCTTGGTGACTATAATCATGACCACCAAGAAAGGCCCCTCAAGTAGGCCAAGATTAACACTCCTTTCTAGACTGTATTCACTGGGTGACTCACTGGCTACTGGCAGAGATGCATTTCCCCAGACAAGTTACTACAGGTAATGTCTACAAGCTTCATGCTGCTGTGGGAAAGCAGGGACCAAGAAGGATTCAGAGTCCCAGTAGCAGCACCTTCCCAACTCCCAGCACCTTCAGGCTACCTGAAGATCATCAGAAGACACTGGACCTCCATGTTACCTGTGGTATCTATCCATACAAGATCAAGAGGGTTGGAAAGTGACCAGCCACTTAGAGAATTTCTCTCCCTTCTTGGTGATGCAATCAAAGAGCTACTGGCCTAGGTTTGCTTATTTCTTCAACAAATATTTGCTGAAATAAGTGGAAACTAAGGGGGTTCCCAACAATTGGGGAAGAGCTGAACAAACTATGTCATAGGAATACAACAGAATATTATTGCACCCTAAGAAAGGATGACAAGGGACCATTTTCAGAGAAATGCTGAGATTTATATGACCTGATTCAGTGTGAAATGAGAACCAGGAGCATAATTTACATAATATCAACTACATTTTAAAGAAAAGCAACTTTCAAAGTCTTAAGATTTCCTATGAATGCAATGACTCCAGAAATCTTATAACGGAGCATACTACCCAACTCCTGACTGAAAGCTGGTTGACAAGCACTTATTAAGTGCTTCCTACATACCAGGCACTGTGCTAAGCACTAGGGATACAAAGAAAGATAAAAGCCAATCTCTGCTCTCAAGGAGTTCACAGTGTAATGGGTGAGACAACAAGCTCATTTTATTTGGTGTTTTTAAAGTTCAAATAAAAAGTTGGGTGGTGAGATAGTAAAGATAGAGCAATGGGCCTGGAGTCAGGAAGACTTGATCCTCTGTGTGACCCTGGGTAAGTCACTTCACTTCTTGTTTGGCTCAGTTTCCTAAACTGTAAAGTGGAGATTATAATAGAACCTGTCTCCTAGGGTGGTTGTAAGGATCAAATGTGATATTTGTAAAGCACTTAGCACAATGCCTTAGCAGATGTTTACTCAATGCTTATTTCCTTCTTTTATTTCTACTATTGTCTGTTCTGTAGATCTCCTTCTTATACATAAGATTAGCATGAGAAAGGAGCAAATGCTTTGTTGATATGTAACCAAATTGTGATTATGCAGCACTACCCTAATCTACCAGTCTACTTACCCTCAAAAAAAAGAGATTGAGGTTAGTTTCTCATGACCTTTTCTAGATGAAATCATTCTGGCCCTCAGAGGTGACTGATTCCTCCTCTAGGTATCTACATACCATTTCTTTAATATTATGTTCTTAATTTTCCCAGGAATCCATCAAGGACAGTGCCTGGCACAAAATGCACAACCTATAAATGTTAGTTGTTGTTAAAAATTCCTATGTGCAAAGAAACGCTGTATCAACACTAAAGGAATTACAAAGTTCTTGCTCCCCTAGGAGTGGACAATCTAGATGGAGAGTTAAGACAGCTAAGTGGTATGGGGATATTGTACTGGATTTATAATCGGGAAGACCTGAGTCCAAATCCTACCTCAGGCAATTATTAGCTGTATGACACTGGATAAGTGACCTAACCTCTCTGTGCAGTTTCTTCATCTGTAAAATAAGGAGATTCGATTCAACAGCCTCTGAAAGCCCTATTAGCTCTAACTCTATGATCCTATGAACTACAACACTTAGTTGTATATGATTAATTTGCTATGAGACAACCACACATTAGAGCTGGTAAAGACCTTGGAGAACATCTTGGATCCAGAGGAAGAAATGGAAACAAAGAGTTTATAGTAATTTGACCCAAAGTTATATGGCGAGTTAGGAGTAGAGTTGAGATTTGAACCCAGGTTTCTTCTACTGAAGTCAAGTTCTAAAGAACATTAACGGCAGCCCATGGGATGCAGATAACGAGAGGGAAGCCTGTGTGGGTGGAGAGGTTAGCCATATCACTGAATTCACCAATCCAGCAGGTACCAAAACATTGCCAAGGGCCCTGCCACTTATTTGACCACTGCTCTCTCATCATCATACACTAAATCATAGCACCAGAGACTGGTATATTGGGAAGGGACCTTATAACATGGCACATGGAATGTCAGTGGGTATCTGGAGAATATCTAAGAAGTCATCTAATTCCTATGATGAAACAGAAGTGCAGGAATTGACTTGCCCAAGGGCACTCGACTTGTTGGTTAGTGGCAAAGATGGAACTAAATACTTAGATTATCAGGGGCAAAGAGGCTTTGAATGATGCCAGTATCCAGGTTGGTGAGGAAATAAACCAGCTGAACTAAAGCATTGGAAAGCCCTTTCTCTCCATTTCTACAGTGTGCTAGGCAGACTCACGTTTTCCACCCCACTCCCTGCCAGAAGGAGAAGGTGGGATACTCACATTTCGGAAGGCAGGCAAACTGGTTGACTGTAACCACTTTCGAATGGTGTGAGGGAATGTTCCATAATCCTTCTCGGCCTGGAGCACTTGTGCCTCCAGGAAGGAGACATGGTGTCCCACCATCTTCACAAATGCCTTGGGGGAAGGGATTTTTTTGGGGGGGGAGAGAATGGAAGGGAACATGGATAGAGACAAAAAAAACAAAACCAGGAGAAAAGCTTAGACACATCTGCCTTGGATTTGAACACATTCCTGGCTGCAGTTCCACAGCCCAGAGCAAGACGTCAGAACCCCTAATTACTACCACAAGTCTTCCCTCAGCAGCTCAGGTTTCATGCAGTGCCCCATAGCCATCCCTGGGAGGGCATGACAGAAGGACTAGTTCCTGGGGATCCCAAGGTCCAAGTGGACAACTTCAGACAATATAAGGCTGCTACTCTGGTGTTGGTTCTCTGTGTGGCTTCAGCAAAAGCTCCTTAATGTCTCTGGGCTTTAGTTGCTCCAAATGTCATAAAATGGAGGAAATTAGGAAGCATGGTGCAGTCGAAAGGGATCATTAGGTATAGAATCAGAAGACTTGTATTCAAATCCTGGTTCACTAAGCTATATGACTTCATGTAAGCCATTTAATCTCTCTAGGCTTCAGGTTTCTCCTTCTAAGAGGAAAAAGTTGGACTAGATGATCTCTAGGGTGAAAAATACTGTCCTAAAAAGAAAATACTGTCCTATGGAACTTTTCCCATTTCCCAGGGCTGGGAATGAATAAGATCAGTTCTTCGAAGCTCCTCGACAAAAGGCATTAAAAAAATTCAAGATGGTGTTACTAGCATAATTCTTCAGGTGCTCAAGCAGATGTGATTTCTCAGCAATCACTTTATCACAGTCTGAGAAGCCAATCTACTCTTTGGGGGGAAGGGCAGAAAAAGAATGGAGAAGAAGAAGGAGTTCAGGGTCCACTTGGCAATTGTATAAACAAGGACCACAAAGTCCCTACTAACAATGGCATTGTCTCTTTCTCTTCACCCTTTCTGAGTCAATTCACATGGTATCAAAGAGTAGGAGAGTCTTCCTCTCTTTTTTCCTCATGCTCTGCATCCTACAAACAACTCCAGTTTCTTCTCTCACATTAATACCATTCTGGTAGGGAGTGTGAGGCACTGTGCTGGAATGTAATCATTCCAAGGCCTGAGCTGCCTTTGAAATGCCAATAACTGCCTCATGGCAAAACCACAGCAGGAAGAGAGAGAGAGAAACCTGCAAGACCTAACCTACTCTGGTCTCATGGGCCAGGCACAAGTTTCATTCAACACCCATAGGGTTGTTTTTGTTTTGTTTTGAAGTATACCTGCTAAGCTTCTTTTCTCCCTCCCCCCCAGCTCACCCAAGGTCTAGTGGGGACACTGCCTAGAAACTGCCTCAGACCTCAAAAGGCTGAGGAGTTCATAGGATTTAAAACTGGGAAAGGACCTTAGAGATTCTTCTTATTGTATAGAAGAGAATCAGAGGTGCAGAGAGGGGAAGTGATGCCCAAATAGCAAATGGCAGAGTCAGGACTCAAACCCAAGTCTTCTGACTCCAAATTGTGTGACTGGGGGGCATCCAGGCTGGGCTCCTCTCTACACAGAATGGCCCTTTTCTCCACAAGAAGAGCATCTTTGCTGGGAACCTGACACTGGGTGGGCAAGATGATATATAGAGGATAATATGATAACAATTCACATCTACCAAACTTCCAGGTTTATAAAGTACGGAGGCCGGCCATTCCAACACTGTTAGCCTCATTTTATAGATGCAGAAACTGAAGCAAATCAGGTTCCTTCTTCTGGGCCTCCATTTCCTCATCAGTAAAATGAGGAGGTTGGTCTAGATAACCTATAATGTACCTTCCAGCTCTGTATCAATGACCCCATGATCCTTAAACTCCGAGAGATTAAGGAATTCACCTATCAGGGGCCAAAGGTCAAAACTGGAGTTTCAGCCTCCACCTCCTACCCTTTAGTCCTTCTGCCATGCCACACTGCCTCAATGCCAAGCTGGCTCCTGCCATGTTCACCCTCAGGATTTCTACCTCCATCTTTCCTTCAGTTGAGCAGGAAATCCTGGACCTTTCAATGCTTTAAACTGCCAGTTCTCTTTTCCTTGCATCCCCTCTCCCCACAATCCCATCCAAAGCCTTGTTCCTGAGTTAAAACTGAGGCCCCTGTTGGGGAAAAGGGGGGAGTGGGGGAAAGGGATGAGCCTCTATTAGGGAAAACTGGAAAACTTTATAGGAATAAGAACCCTTTAAATTATTTGGATATAGTAAATTGAATTATTGTAAATGAGGAAACAGACAAGAGGTGAGGCAATTTTCCAAAAGTCACGTAGCTAGTATCAGTGCTAGGATTGGAACCCTGGAGTCCTGACTTGATGGTCTGTAAGGTCCCTTCAAGCTATAAACCTATGATCCTAGTTGAATGTCCTTTCTATCTATGCTGTCATCTACACTGACTACACTAACTATCTATACTGACCATACTGTCTACACTGACTGTACTGTCTCTCAAAGTGAACCCCATGAATACACAAGAGGTAGATGGGGGAAGGGGATAGCCAGAAGACACATAGCACTAGTCCCAGATGCTCTTCTACTTGTCTGGGAGCATTCAAATCAAATCCATCTCAGAGCAGGTTGGCAACAGATGTTAAACTAATTGCCTCAAGTAGCAGCCCAGCTACTGCCAGGAACAATTTACACATGTTTAGTGTCCAGAGAATCTCAAAGCACTTTATAGAAACCTGAAGAGGAAGCCTTGATGGCATATAGCCATAGAAATGGGTTCAATGATTACTGGCTTCCCAACTGGACCTCCTTCTCCTCATGGACTGGCCCTCACATCATGGGGAACCTAAACATTTGTTGATTTCTTCATCTCTAGGAAGCCCTATCACTGTTTCTGGGAGACTCCCATCCTACTACCTCACTACATTTGAAGCAGTAAGACTATGATAAATATCCCAAGTTAACTCTGGTGTTGGTTTAGTGGGGGCAGGATGGACTTGTAGAAAAAGCAGCTATTTCAGAGCTCAGAGACCTGGGTTCAAATACCAATTTAGACTTTTCATGACTAACCATGGGTGAATCATTTAACCTCTCTGAGACTTGGTTTCCTCTTCTGGAAAATAGACTAAGGAACTGCTGTGAGAAAATTACTTTGTAAATCTGAATGGCCAATAGAAATGTGAGTTATTCTGATTTAGTATGGGGGAGTAGGGTTTGGGCCTCCACTAAATAAGGATAACTTTGATGATCTCATTGTGGTTTAGAGGTGACCCTGCTTCTTGACAGCTGTTCCAGGAGGAATACTAGTTCCAGCATGTTCTAGCATCTTAGAAAGCCTTTCAGTAAGGACATAGTGACAGAATACAGGTCTATCATCTAGAGAAAACCCTAGCATAAATTGGAAATCAGATTTTTTTCAGGCTGATGAAATTCTTGGGCATAGCAGTTCTGTAAGCACATCAACCAAGCTTTGTAGGAGTTGCAATCTGTGTCAGTGGAAGGAGTATATATTCTGAAGAACTCATATATGTTTGAAGTCTTTAAAGTAATTTGGTTGTGGGCAGGATTCAAGAGGGGCAGGGAGTTTTGTAAACCAAGTCCAGGCTCCTGTAACTGCTGGCAAGATCATCTTACCAAAAAAAAGAGGCTTTATTATTGGTTCCAGCTAAAATCACACAGATCACAAGGATTTTACCATGTTGAAATGATGAGACAGGATTCAGGAAGTAGCATATAGGTCAAGGTCAAGAATCAAGCATCAATCAGGCAGGATCAGACAGGCTGGGGCTGGTGACCTCTGTGGGCCCCCTGCCTCTGCTCAGACTTGCTTTAGCTCATTCCTAGACCTCAGGCAAGGGTTTAAGACAGGAGCCCTTTCCTCTCTCCAAAGGAAAGGAAAAAAATGATCCAATCAAACTAGGGAGCATTGCATAGAAGTCAGCTTCATCCAAGCTGGGAACATCATTATCCATGCAAAGGGAATAAGGACAGGATTTCAGTTTTAGGACTGGAAAAAGACAGAGGCTCAGAAAAAGTTACAGACCTTTGCTTTTTCCCTCTTCAAAAAATCCATTAACCAAAATTAAAATTGATCAGCTATTCTAATGTCAACTTTTTTTTTTTTAGCAACATTTACTCCTGGCTCTCAGTTGATCCTGCTTCCTAAGGTGTATCTGGTTCATTCTCACAGGCTCTCTTGCCCAAAAGAAAGGAACTGTCTATGTGGTAAGGGTTGTAAAAACACACACACACACACACACACACACACACACACACTAATCATATGCATTGTTGGTGGAGTTGTGAATTGGAACAACTGGAAAGCAGTTTGCAATTATGCAAAGAAAGTCACTAAAATGTGTGTCCCCTCTATGAATCAAGAGATTTCACTGTGAGGCATATACTCCCAAGCAGCTAACTGATAAAAAGAAAGGCTCCATGAAGACCAAATGTTTATAACAGCACTTTTTTTTAGCAAAGAATTGGAAATAAAGTAGATGTCCATTGACTGGAGAATGGCTAAACAAATTGTGGTACATCAATATAATCTTTAAGATGAGTTTAAAAAAAGAATTGATAAAGATAATGACTACAAAACATGGAAAGACTTAGATGAACTGATACCAAATGAAGTAAGCAGAGCCAGGAAAACAATATACACAACTATAACTGTAAATGTAAAGAATGACAAGTCACAAAATTTGGAACTGGATGTTGCAAAATTATAAAGATTAAGTTTG
>CM053585.1:187405527-187443869 GCA_028646515.1 Pseudochirops corinnae | reverse complement strand
GGGAGATGATTGGAACATACTAATTTTCTCAAATCCAGACCCAACCCAAATATAAATTAGTTACTTAACTAGAGACCAAATAATGTCTCATCCTCCGCCCCAGTCCTAACCAATCAATCAGATACATTTTCTGTCAAGCACAGAACATGAAAATGATGTCCCAGACTCAATACTTCTTTCTTTAATTATCAATCAAGCACTGTACTGTGGGAAGGAAATATAAGAGTATTGTGGACAGAGCTCTGGGTTTGAAATCAAGAAGACACGAGTTAAAGCCCTTCCTCCAAAACTCAGTGGCCACGTGGCCTTGGGCAAGTTGTTTAATGTGAGCCTCAATTCCCTCATCCATAGAATGAGGGTGTTGAGCCAGATGGCCAGCTCTAAATCTATGATCCTATAATCTGTGCTTGAGTCCTGGAGGAACCTTACTATCTGTGTGAATTTGGATCAGTCTCATCACCTTACATTTATAGGCCCATTTCCTCATTTATAAAATTAGAGGTTAGACTCAACACTGTCTAAAGGCTCTTCCGGCTCTGACATTATGTGTTACATGCTCTAAGATCCCTTCCAGCTCTGACATTTTAGGATTACCTTCTGGGTGCCACTGGGGGAGCGGGGTGGGGAGAGAAGTGTCTGAGTAGGTGCATGTCAGGGCACCTGTGGCTTCTTAAAGGAGAGAAGATTACCAGCAGATTGGAAAGGTACAGTTGTCTACCTTCCCCAACATTCCCTTCCCATTACCCTCCGCTCCTTCCTTATTTGGAGAGCTGCTCTTCCCCACCCCCAATACCTTGCTCTCATTGGCCAGAAACCAAAAAGGACTCTCATGCTCCCAGAGTTTGAAAAAGGGTCTGAAAAACATCAAACTGAGACCCAGAGTGGAAAACCAAGTGAGCAATTACGGGTACACCTGCTTCGGGGGAGGTGGGTGGGGAGAACTGGGCCAATTTCTCGGGCTCATTATGTCTGATAGGAAACCAGATCAAGCAGTGGGAGGGACCATCAAAAGGGAACCAGTGCCTCACTGCTATGCTTCAAAGAGGGTTATTTTTGTAAAACCAAAATGGAGTGAATGGAAAGAGACAACCAGCTGAGGAGACCTCAGCTCTGGATCTCATCCTAGGTTCAACCTGTCTATTCCCTCAACTCCCGAGAAGGGCTCAGCTTCAAACTCTGATTGCTGTGGCCTTGGTGGGCTATCAATCTCTTTCCCCACCCACCTCCTCTCCAACACCTCCTGCCTGTCCCCTGGCCCACAGGAAATAGCCAAATGCCCAGTGCCTCTTTTTGCAGAGTCCATTTCTGGAGAGAACCCCACTGTAAGGCAAAAGCCAACCAGGGAGAGAATTATTCAGTGCAACAAAGAGTAGAAAATTATCATTGCTGCAAGGTCAGAGTGTCAGTGGAACAAGCCCAGATCTTCTCTCTCACCCTTTCCCCCCCCACCTTTTAATCTTTTCAGAGACAGAAAAGAAAAAGGAAAAAAATGTGGCACAAGATTCAGGCTGTTAGTTATGTGGAACAAAAGAAATGCTTAGAATGGTACAGGCTGGGACAGAAGAAGAGAAGGGGCTTCTTCAATCAGGTAGAAACCCTGTATTATGCTGGGAATTCCTGGGGAAAGCACCTTCAGTTTGGTAACTTAAAGGCAAAGTGGTATGCTAACTGGGATATTGAGAAAACCTAAGTTTGAGCCCCAGCTCAAATTTCGGTGTCTGAGAGCAGGTAATTTTACATCCTTGAACCCTCAGGTTCCTCATCTGCAAAATGTAAACAATATTTGCGTGATCTATTTCCGTAACTGTTTTGAAGAAAGTTCTTTACAAAGTATAAAGGCTCATTTAAAAGTGAATTGTTTTATTTAGGAAGACCCAATCCAGAGACTAAGAGTAGAAACAAAGGGATAGCAGGATAGGAATTCAAAAGCTTCCCTTAAGAATTCACAAGACCCAACCCCCCAGTGTAACAGTGCAGGCCCAATTCCGTTAGGCTACTATGCTCTCATCTTCTCAAAGCTGCCCTCCTGAAATTAGAGGTGTAGGCAATGGGTACAGAGGTCAGATGCAGGCCCACCCCTGAGAAGCAAGGAATATCCTCAGTGATTCAGGGCCCCAGGGAAAAAAAAAGCAAAACACGCTTGACCCAAGAAAGAGAAGTAATGCCAAATGCAGCTGCTGGACTAAGGCCAGGGAGAATTTTTCTCCCACTATTTACAGAGAGAAACAGTCAGCTCCCTGGAGAAAGGTGGGATTCAGGCTGCTAAGAAAGGGCCCTCATCCTAAACTACTCCAGTGACAATGCTGGGATTTAAGCTGTTGGAAGCCCTGAGAAGTAATGGACACTGTTCTGGACACTACAGATTACCAAATGTTGGCAATTCTTACCAGTTAGGCTACTCATTTCTACCTACCTATGGTTCCCTTGCCCCCATCCTGCACTGCACCCCCACACAACTAATGTCTCTACAGGTGAGACACAGCTATTGATCTCTGCTATTTCTGTGATGACATTACTCATTTCTAATGCTAGAGTCCTTTACCATTTAGAAAGTATGTTCCTTATCACAGCCTTGTAAGGTAGGTAGACAAAGTGTTATTCTCATTTTAAAGATGAGGAAACAGAGAAGCAGAAAAGTTAAGTGGCTCACCTAAGGACACAAGCTGCAGACCTACAATTAAAAACCAAGATCCTGACCCCAAATCCAGGATGCTGGCCAACAAAGAAAGCTGAAGAGGAAGGCCTTACATGTATATGACCCCTTGCAGCTTACACAGTATAACCCTAATCTTACAGTTTATAAAGTGCTTTTGCACATATTGCCTTCAACAATCCCTATATTATGGCCAAATTAAATTATTCACTGTTTCTTTAATTACTCCTGCACTTTTCCACCTCTATACCTTTGCCAGTGCTGTTCCTATTCTTGGAGTACCTTCTCTACCATCTCTCCCTGTGGATGTCTGCTCTGTCAAGGTCCACAAGTTACTTTGTCATTTCACTTTAATTTAATAGAACAGATATTTATTATGTGTATGCAGAAAACTACTATGCTTGAGAAAGATAAGTCCGTGCCCCTAGGGGAATTATCCAGGTGGAGTTGACATAAATATAGATAACCCTACTATATATTATCTGACATCTTACATGAAACCTCCCCTGATCTCCCAGTTAGGTGCAATCTCTCTGCCTCCTCTGATCTCCTAGGACTTTGTAGCCTTCTTATATTCCTCATACTCTTATTATAGTTAAAATCAGGGGACTTATCTGGTCATCTGCCTGTTTTCACATGGTCCATATGCTAAGAATTGTTTTTACATATGTAAATAAATTATATTACATTACCTAGGTCTATGTCTTTACTCCCCTATTTGACTACACCTCTTGAGGTCAGGAACCATCTTCTTGCTTGTTTCTCTGTTTCCCCTAGCAACTAACACAAGGCTTTTGTACATAAGTCACAAATGTTTATGGAATGGGATCAAATACACTGGGCTGGTCACACAACAACAGGCAGGATGCACTTTGTCATTTTATCCAGGCATAGCAGAGCTCTGGGTAGGTGACTCTGGATATGTTCATGAGCGTTATGTATCACATAGGACACAAAGTGATAAAAAATTAAATTACATACAGTGGCAGAATGATACCGTGTGAAGAGCATGGAACTTGGAGTCAGGAGGCCTGCATTCAGATCCACCCTATCACTTACCAGCTGGAGGACCCTGGGCAAGGGATCCAGTTTCTCTGGGTGGACTTGCCTGTTTTTGCATCTATTACATGGGGAATTCTAATACTTTTACTATCTACCACACAGAGTAGTTGTAAGAATGTTATGGGGAAAGCACTTAGTAAACCTTAAAGCTTTATAGAAACATGAAGTAGGATATACATATTTCTGTCTCCAGAATTATGTTTTTCTGGATACCTCTGAATTAGGAGATGATGCTCCAAGGCTCTAGCCTTGATTGTCATCATCCATCCATGTAGGTGACTATTGATACTTCCTACAGCAAGAAGCCTTAAAACTCTGCAGGAGGGGTTAAATGGGTCACCTCTATGAAATCTGACTCTTAGCTCCTGCCTGAGTCCCACTCTGAACTTAAGTACTGAAGACTAAGGCTTCAGCCCTCCCAGAAGACAGTCACCAGGCCTGCAGAACTGTCAGAGCCCCAGAAGCAGCAGCCATGAAGAATGGTGATGATCCCACTGAACTGAATACTCTGAAGACCAGGTGGAAAGTCTCTAAAATCTAAGCTTTTAGAGTCCCTGGCTGTCCAGGCCATACTCTGAGCCCCTCCTTATCTAGCAGGGATCCAGCCATAAAGGATGTTGGGATGGGAAAAGGAGATACTTTGAGAACATGGCCTGGAAAATAATTGAATCCTAGAATCATAGAGTTGAGAAGGTTCTGAGAGCTCAAATATGAGAGCTGGAAGGGTCCTCAGAACACAGAAAGTCAGCTGGGAAAGACTTCAAGAGAAAGAATGTCTGGGAGAGATATAACAGCATAGAATGTCAGAACTGGGAGGAGCCTTGGAACACAAAATGGAAGAGCTGGGAGGAACCTTGGAACACAGAATGGCAGAGCTGGGAGGGACCTTAGAACATAGAATATCTGAGGAAGAGAATGTGGAAATTGGAATGTTGGATACAGAAAGGACCTTAGAGACCATCAAGTATAACTGCCTTACTTTACAAAGAAGTAAACTGAGCCCTAAGAAAGAGGAAGTGGCTTTTCAAGGTCACTCAGAAAATGAGTGATAGGCAGAGACAAGACCAGAGTCTAGGTCTTCTGACTTCCAGTAAAGTCCTCCAGGTACCAACCTTTGCGGCTCAAAGGCAATTCCTTCATGGGACAAATGCAACCCTCATGTAGCCATGGGGGGTCTCAAGCTGCCTTTGCACTAACAAAAGAGGTTAGAAACCAGTCATGTGGGGGCCTGAGAGCGCAAACAGGCTCAAGGCAGAAAATTGCCCACAAGGACATTTTCCCGGGGCCACAGCATGCTGAAGTCCTTTTGAGGCTTCCTAGATGTTTGTACAGTGAGCTGCCTGGAACCAGAGGAGAGTTAAATATAGTATTTCCATCCCCACTGTACATGTTCCCGCAGAGGTGCCCGAGAGTGCCACCTTGTGGTTTGGTCTGCGCTCCTCTGTGTAATAAGACCATCTCAGGGGAAGGGAGTTATCAAGATGGCCGCCTCAGGAAATACTTAGGGGTGTGTGAGAGTGGGGAGGGAGTGTGTGTGTGAGTGTGTGTGTGTGAGTGTGTGTGTGTGTGTGTGTGTGTGTGAGTGTGTGTGTGTGTGTGTGTGTGTGTGTGTGTGTGTGTGAGTGTGCGTGTGTGCTAGCTGCTGCCCCACTCATCTGGTTGCTAAATCACTGGCAACATGGCCTCCCTAGAAAGCTCCCGGAAGGAGTGTTCTGGTCTGGGCCTAAGCTGAGCCCTTCAGGCAGAGAAGCACCTACCATGTCGGTCAGGCCGCAGAACTCCTCCAGCCTGAGAAGCATGTCTTCAATGGTGGCTTCCACATCCTTCACCTGCCAGGGAAAGAACAGCCCAGGGGATTAGTTTTACTGGGCAGAAAGAAGACAAAAAATCCATTTGAAAAAACAACTTTTTTTTTAAAGGAAAGTGATATAAGGATGGGCCAGTAGAGCAAAGAATAACAGGATTTCGGATCAAAGGACCTGAGTTCAAATCCCCAGTTTTGCTTAATTTCAGTGTGACCTTGGGTGATTCATTTTGCCTTTGGTTCCCTCCTTTGTGAAATGAGGGGGGTTAGATCAGAAAAATCTCTAAAATTCCTGTCCAGATTAGACATTTCTATCCTCTAAAGGCTCTTCCAGCTCTGAGTTCTGTGATTCTTCTAGGAGCCCTTTTGTTTTTCTTTTTACAACCAAATGATAAGGCAGGTCTAGAGCAAGAGAAAAAAAAGACTGATCATGAACCCTGCTGGACCAATTCATGTAATAATGATGACGGTGATGGATGGCAATAATTCTATCTCTAATTGTATTTTTATGGTAAGCTTTAAGGCTCACAAAGCACTTTCCTCACAAAAAACTTGACTCACTGGTCGTACAAATATTATTGCCCCTATTTTCAAACGAAGAAACTGAGAGTCAGAGAGGAGGAGTGATTCACCCAAGATCACACACCTAGTATGTGGTAGAACTGAAATGAATCTTGACATCTAGACTAACCCCCTTGTTTGACTCAGAGCTGGAGGGCTAAGTCACTTGCCCAAGGCTACGCTGCTAAATGAAACTTAAACATCTCCTGCCACTTTCCAGATATGACTCTAGGATTCAGCCACTGGGGGATATGAGGATTTCTGTGTAGGGAGCTGGTGGAGATTTTCCTAGCCGTTCCCCCCCACCCCCAACCCTAACCTGTGGAAAATTTCCACTTTTCCCATCCATCTTTCCATGGGGAATTGATACTGCTGGGTACTATACATCTGGGTACTTTCAGACCAAGGGGTAGTGGTATAAAGACAGGAAAAAAAAAACTCTTTTCAGAAACATCTTTAGGGCTGGAATATAAATAGCACAAAGTGAATGTAAAACTCTGAAAGCTGTCACAGCTGGAGTTATTTCTGTGGGTAAATCAGGTGTGTGTGTGTGTGTGTGTGGGGTGGAAATAAAAACTGTGAACCATATTGATAGTTCCTGGGGAAGTGGAAAATGTGCAGGAAACACTCTTCCTCCCCCCCTCCCCCCCCAAAAAGGCAAAACAAAAACAAAAACACTATCCAAACAGAGAAAAGTGTTTTCAAAACACTGAGGAAAAGAGCTGCCTTATCAGTGGCCTGGAGAGCAGTTAAAGGAAGGGCTGGGCTAGTCCCTTCCATTCATCCGTGGAAAGCCAGGTGAGATGTAAAGACTTCACTGAGCAGCTATGAGAAATCTGAACATTTTCTGCAGAGAACTTGCTCATGCCCAAGGAGATTGAGGGTGAGCTAAATTTCTGTTCTAGGAAAGTCAGCTAGAAAACACTGGCAATCTGAACCTTGGTTTCCACATCTGCCAAATGAAGTAGACACTAGATGATGTCTAGTGTCCCTTCTGGCTCTGTTTATGAGTCTACGAATAAAACATAATAACAGTAGATCTGTGTGTCCTGCCCCGCCCCATCCCACACCCCAAGAGAAAGAAAATCATACAATACATTCAAAAGCCACACAGAAATAAAAGACTTTGGAAATGTCTACACCACAGGTGACAAACCAAACATGTTGCCTGCAACACTCTTTGTGTAGAGAAACCGTTAAAATGTAATTGGGAAATATTTAATAAAATAAGCACAAATGCAATAAAACATAGATAACATTACATTTTTTGAAATATGTTGTCTGTGGGGATCCTTTGTATGGTTTGGTGGCCCCTATTTCTACTTGAGTTCAACACCTCCAGTCTAAACCATTGCATCCCTTCATTAGTGCATGTAATTGTGCAGATAAGGTCAACCAGACAAGATAAACTAATTTTTTTTTTCCTGAAATGTATTCTCTAACACAGCCTTGCAAATGAGATAGCCACATTGTCCAGGCCACATGTATTTTTAATCAGTGTGCTATCTTCATCACAGACAGGGGAAAATGGATGACTTCAGTGTTCCCAGGTATAAATTCTTTCACCTGTGTATAATTTCAATATGAATAACAATAAACTTTAATTAGAGCCTTGCTATGTATCATCTACTTCTACCCTCTTCATTTTACACATGAAGAAACTGAAGCCCAAGGAGGTTAAATGACTTGCCCAAGGTCACACAGGGGTAAGAGGTCATGTCAGAGGTACAATTTGAATCCAGTTTCTTTAACTCTCCAGTATGTCTCCCAAAACAGGGATTATTATCCCCATTTTTGTAGATGAGAAAACTGAGGCTTAGAGAGGATCAATTCAATTCAACATTTAATTGAATTGATAATGAATGAATAATGCAGGGAGCAGCCCCCCCCCCCCATTAAGTAATGAGGATACAAAGACAAAATGAAATAGACCCTGCACTCCAAGAAGTTACATTCTATTGGGAGGATACAATGTGTACACAGGTAAGTAAATGCAAAGTATATACAACATAGTACAAAGGAACTTAAAGAGACCTCTGGGTGCTATCAGCTGAGCAGATCAGAAATCTATGGTGCCCCAGATAAAGTGCAAAGTCAAGACTAAAATTCGTCTTCTGTTTCAGATTCATGCTCCTCCCATGACACATGACAATTGTCAAGGCTGTTCTTGAGAAGTCAAGGCTTAAGTTTCCTCATCTATAAAATAAAGGGGTTGGGATCCATTAGGTGATTTTTAAAGTTTTTTCCAGCATTGATGTTCTCTGAGTCTACCTCTCATGAGATACACAATTGTCATTTTTCATTCTGTTTGTGAACAATGAATTTTAACTTATCTTTCACATTCCCCTTTCCCTTTAGGGGCAAGAACACAGTCTTTCACACTAAACAGAGGAGGAAATTTGATGTAAGAGTGACACCCAGCCTAAAGGACAGGACAACTGGCCCTCAAGTTCAGAGGAACCCTATTCTAGTCCTTGTTCTGCTTCTGGATCATTCTATAGCTTTGAACAAGTCACCAACTATCTCTATTTTTTGGTTTCCCCTGTCTATGAAATAGGAAGGTCAGTTTCTATATACTTCTACTTTACAAGGATGCCACTAGTGGTGAACAATGTAGCCAAAGAGATTGTGAGCTTCTTGAGAGAAAAGATGGAAGGTTTTCTTTTTTTTAATTCTTAGCTTAACACCAAAAGGGAGCATTTCAAAATACACAGAACACAAAAGGAGGATAATATAAGAAATCATGACTCTACCATTTCATACTACTTGTTTTTAAATATATATATATTACATATAAATATACAATAAATTTCATACATTACTTTCTTTTTAAAATAACACTTTATTTTCCCCAATTACATGTAAAAACAGTTTTAACATTCATTTAAAAAATTTTTGAATTTCAAATTCTCTCCTTCCATTCCTTTTTTCCTCTCTCTCTCTGAGATAATAAGCAAATTGATATAGGTTATACATGTGCAATCATGCAAAACATATTTCCATATTAGTCACATACGTTGCTTTCAAAACTATCCTGCTATTCTGTGCTTCCTTCTGAACTTCTTTTCTCTTATTGCATTTAAAATTTTTTTCCAATAGTCCTCTTTTTGAGAGCATCACTATTGCTAACCCCTCACTCTCAATTAAAAGTAGAAAGAAAAAAATATGTAACAAATAAGTACAAATAAGAATCCATACAATGGCCATGATAAAAAATATATGCCTCTTTCCACCTCTTTCTATCACCTGTCAGGAGAAGGGTAATATGTTTCATCATAGGTCCTCTGGAGGGGTCATTGTATTGATCAGACTTCTTAGGTCTTTCAAAATGAGTTTTCTTTACAATATTGTTGTTATTGTATAAATTGTTCTCCTGGTTCTATTCACTTCATTTTGCATCAGTTCATACTACCCAACAATTCTCTGAAGTCATCTCTTTCGTCACTTCTTACAGCACAATAATGTTCCATTACATTTATACATCACCATTCGTTTAGCCAGCCCCCAATTGGTTGGCACCTCTTTTAGATTCTAATTCTGAGGGGGTTCCTTTTAATTCCCACTTTAGGATCAGGAAGTTAATTGTCCTTGTGACTACTACTCCCTAGGAATCATCCTCCCTCTTAAAATTCTTTCCCCCTGCCCCCCCCCCCCACCTATTCCCTCATCTCCTCAGAATTGGAGGTTTTCAAGGACCACTCATCAGGATGTTGTAGAAGAGACTCCTGTTGAGAAACAGATCAATCAAGATGACTGTTGAGATCCCTTCCAACTCTAAGATTTTGACATCTGTCTTTCATTTTTGCATCCCCAAAGCCAAGCATATCATTGTACATATTATTAGTATGATCATCAACAATGTCAGAGGTACTGCCATCTTTCCAGTGTCTTGGGTTCATAATTATAACTTACCTCAGCTCCTCACTCTTCCTCATCCCATATATCCAATCAGTTACCAAATCTTTCCATTTCTACTTTCACATCTCTCATATCTGACTCCTCTCCACTCATACATCTACCATCTCAGCTCAGGTTCTCAAAACCTCTCTCTCCCCTAGTTTATTGTAACAGCCTCTAATTGGACTCTCTACCTGAAGTCTCTTACCACGCCAGTCCATCCTACATACCAGGGCCAAAGTAATTTTATTTAAGCACAGATCTTACCATGAGACTCCTCTATTCAACCAACTCCAAAGGTTTCCTATTGCCTCTAGGATAAAATATAAACTCCTCTGTTTAGCATCTAAAGCCTTATACAACCTGGCCCCAACCTATCTTTCCAGCTTCATTGGGCATTACTTCGCCTCCCTTATTCTACAGTGTAGCCAAATAGGCCTTCTTTCTGTTTCTCAAACTTGACACTCCATTTCCCATCTCTGTCTTTTCCATGTCCATCCCACCTTCCGGTAAAACTATTCCTCCTTACCTCCCCTTCATAGACTTCTTTTCTTCCTTTAAGATGAAGTCCAGGTACCATCTTGTGTCTTTCCAATTCCCCCAACTGCTAGCATCCTCCCTCCAAAACTACCTTGTATTTAACTACTTTGTATAACTTTATTTGCTTTATATTTAATCTATATACATACATATTAACATATACTTCTCTCTCCCATTAAAATGTAAGTTCATTGAGAGTAGGGATTGTTTCTTCTTGGTACTTGTATCCCTAGCACTAGCATGGTACCTGGCTACTTCCTAAGTGTTTGTTGATTGACTGCTGAGCAGTGTCCTAGGAGGAGGAGGAGATAAAGAGTGGATGGGATCAGAGATTACCTTAAAGGTCATCTAGTCCAAGACCTTCCTTTTACAAATGAGGAAACTGAGGTGCAGAGAGGTAAATGAACCTACCTAAGGTCAGACATCCAGAGTGGCAGAAATAGAGTTGGAATTCACGTTTTCTAATTCCAACAAAAGCACCAAAACAGGAGAGTGCAATGCACATCCAGGGAAGAGAATTATCCAGTTTTGCTGAAAGGGAAGCAATATGAAATGAGATAGAAAATATATGGGGGTTCCAGGTAGTCAAGACTCTTGAATGCCAGTCAGAAGTTGAATTTTATTTGAGAAGCAACAGGGAATCACTGAGGATTTGAAAACAACAACAACAGAATTATATGAGTAGATCTATGTAGAAGAAAGCTTATTCTGGCAGCAATATAGTGGAAAATTGCAGGCAGGGTGAAATAGGGCACAGATTAGAGATGGGAAGGCCTTTAAATTTAATATAATCTATTTTCCCCCCAATTACATGTTATAACTATTTTTAACATTTTTTTTTAAAATTTATATAGATTATACAGAGAAAGCCTTTAAAATGTCTATTGTAATAGTCCAGGGAGGTAGTATTTGAGATCTGAACTAAGGTGGTAGCAGTGAGAATTAAAGAGTAGGGTACATGTTAAGAGATGAAATCATCAGGATTCAAGAAGTGATTGGATGTCAGAGAAGAGGAAAGGGAAAATCAAAGATTATCCTGAGAGGAAGTTTTGTTTCGTAAATATGTACTGAACTCTGGCCCAGAAAAATCTGGGTTCACATTCCATTTCAGACACATTAGCTGTGTGACAATAGGAAAGTGACTTAATTTCTCTAAATCTTAGTTGACTCATCTATAAAAGAGTTAATAATATCTGCTGAACCTACCTCAAAGGGTTGTTATGAAGCACAAATGAGATTTATATAGACATATGTGTGTACATATATATACATGTACACACACATACATCTTTGCAAACTTTAAAGTACTTTATAGATGGCTATTTATTATTACTCTAAGATTATGAAAATGGGAGACCAAGTGAATGGTTGTCACAATTAGAAGGAGAACAGTATTGAATGAAATTGATTTGGTACATGTTGAATCTGAGGGGCCAGTGGTATAACCAAGTGTGCATGGTGTCCCAGAGATAATTGAAGATGCAGATCTAGAGCTAAGAAGAAAAGTCAGGATTATAAATATAAATTTGAGAGTCGTCTACATGGAGGTGGTAGTTGAATCCATGGGAATGAATGAGAGAGCCAAGGGAGAGAATGCAGAGTGAGAAAATAAAAGAGCAAAGAAAGGACAAAACTGTGGAGAACAACTCACATTAAGGGCTAAGGAGGAAGACAAAGAGTTTGTGAAGGAAACAGAGAAAGCACAATTGGTGAGGGAGGAGAACAACCAAGATAGCACAGTATCTGGAACCCAAGAAAAGAGGGACTTTCTCTGTGCTCAATAGTGTCAAAAACTGAAGAAGTCAAGAAGAATGAAGACTGAAAAAAATATATATAATTAGATTAAGCAATTCAGAAGTCAATGACTATGTTAGAGAAAGCAGTTTCTCCAAAGAGAGATGGTTGGGGAGAGGAATGGAAGCCCATTTGCAAGATGGTAAGGACAGTATGAATAGTGAGAAAGTTTAAGTGTGAGTCACAGACAACTCTTTCAAGTTTAGCAGTAATAAGAAAAAAATAGGAAAATATGGCTAGATGCATCCAGGGAAGGTTTTTTAGGACTGGGGAATTCTGAATGTTTGCAGGCAGGTAAGAAGGAACTACTAGCATATGGCGGCCTAAAGAAGATGCAAAAGAGAGAGGATGCCTGATTGAGCAAGGTCTTGGAAGAGGTCAGGAAGAATGGGATCAAGGTCATAGATAGAGAAATTCGCCTAAATGATTAGTAAGATTAGCCCTCCTTTTGACTGGAGAGAAGGAAAAGAAAGAAGGAATGCAGGAAGGAATGTGAGAAACCTATGTAAGATGGTCTTATTCTTCTCAGTGAAATACAGACTATTCCAAAAGTCTTAGTGCAATGTTAAATTTTCTTAAAAGTGCATAAAGACTTTTGGGTCTCTGTGTAGAAGATGACATTGTTTCCTTTAATTCACTAGAGGAGGGGCAATGGTGGTGGAAGTAGGTTTCACAGAATCATATTTTCCACTTGAAAGGACCTTAGAGGATGTTGATGAGAAGAAGAAAAGGTTTGGAATAGTCGTTGTGAAAGACACAAGGCAGATAATAAAGGTAGAATAAGAAGACTATTAGTAGAAGCAAGCAGTTGTCAAGGTTACAACACCACAAATTTGTGATGGGTCAAACCAACTTGATTTCATAATGTTCTCCATAAATGCTTAACAATTCTTAAGCACGAACAGAGAGACTATATGGAGAGGGTAACCCAGGGGTGACAGTTCATAGGTCACAAGCACCTGAAGATAAAGGGAGAAGGAGTCTCAAATGGAAAACCACTGCATTAGGCCTGGGTCTGAAGCAAGAAAAGTTAAAGTAAGAGAGATAAACCAGAGGAGAATAGATGAGTACAGCCCCAAAGTCTTAAGAGTAAGGGACCAGGGTAGGGAATAGACCTGTGATCTCACTGATACAGGAAACTCTCAGACAAGGAAACTCTTTCTACCAAAGCACTCCCTCAGCAACTTAAAATCTAAGAGAGTTGCCTAAAGTGATGGTGCCAAACAAATAAAAATGGATTCCTGCACGTTACATAGTTTCCAATTATATTTTCATTTGTTTCAGGCTGCACTTGGGCATTCTGTGGGCTACAGTTGGCCTGTAGGATACATCTGGTCTCTGGAAGGTTAAGTGACGTCAGGGTCAGAGGCCAGCATGGTTAGAAATGGAATTTGAACAATTCTTTTAGTCACCCAGGTATGTAACCTAGGAGACATCCTCAACTCTTCACTCTCACTCCAGACCCCAGACCAAATCAGTTGCTGATTCTACCTCCCCAACATCTCTTGCATTCCTTCCCTTCCAGGTGGCAGAGTGGATATAGTGCTGAGTCAGAAGTCAGGAAGTCCTGGCTGTTCAAATCTGGCCTCCAATTTTAACAGTATTGACATTAGGCAAGTCACTTAACCTCTGTCCACCTCAGTTTCCTCATCCATAAAATGGGAATAACAATAGCACCTACCTTCTAAAGTTGTGAGGATAAAGTGAGATAATACTTTTAAAGTACTTTGTAAACCTTGCAGTTATATATATGTATATATACATATATATATATATATACACGTACATATATACACATATGTATATGTACACAAACACACCTGCTAGCTACTGTCGCTGTTACTGCTACAACAACCTAGTTGGGCCTTCACCTGGACTCGCCTTGCCTCCAGCACTTAGCATGGCACACAGTAGGTACTTAATAAATGTTTATTGGTTGGCTGGCTATTTAAAGTCCTAATTGTTCTTCTTGCTAAACCTTTTCCTTCTCCCATCCATCTACCAAGCAGCTGTCAAATTGATATTTCTAAAGCCCAGGCCTTGACCAATTCACTCTCTCGTTCAAAAATCTCCACTCGCTCCCTATGGCCTCTAGGATCAAATACAGACTCTTCAGACTGGCATTTAAAGCCTTTCACAATCTGGCTCCAGATCTCTCCTTCCAGGCTGATTAGCTGTATCCCCCTCACACACTCTACACTCCAGCCAAAATGACCCAATTGGTGTTTTCCACATAATACTTCCCACTTCCCACCTGGAGCTTTGACAGAAGATGTCCATGATGCTTGGGATGCATCCCAGCATCTGCCTCTTGAAACCCCAACCTCCCTTCAAAGGCTCAAGTGTTGCCTTCTTCAAGAGGCCCTTCCTTATCCCCCTAATTGCATGTGCCCCTCCCTAATCTCTGTATAATTCGTTTGTAAGTATCCCGTATTTACTAATCTGTGACCATGTTGGATTCTTTGAGCAGAAAGTCAGCATTTTTTAAAATTGGGACTCTCTTCATTTTTAACTCGTATCCCCAATTCCTAGCACTGTGCCTGACACATAGAAAGTATCTAATAAATACTTGGTGACTGACTGAATTAAACCTCTATGAAGTACTTCAAGAAATATGCTCTTTAAATCTGATAGCTGTTCTTCTTTCTTCCCTTTGTACTAACAAGCATATCATAGACTCTCAGCTTTAGAAGAAATTTAGGCACTATCTACTCCAACTCTTCCCTAAACTTCTACAAAATGCATGACGTGGTCAACCAACCCTTGCTTAAAGGGAGAAGGGGAACCCACAACCACCTAAAGCATCCTCTTCTGCTCTAATAGTTAGGAAGGTTGTCCTTATCTTGAGCCAAAATCAGTCTTTTTTGTACCTTCTACTCACTGTTCCTGATTCTACTCTTGGTGACCAAGCTATACAAATCTGATGCTTTTCCTACATTACAATCCTTTGAATACTTGAAGATGGAGGTCATGTCTTCTCTCCAGACTAAATGTCAGCACTTCTATCAACTCGTAAACTCTTTCACCATCCTAGTCATTGTCCTCTGGTTACTCTCAAATTATCAATGTGCTTCCTTAAGTGTAGTGACCAGGCAGGGACAGGAATTGGGCCTGGACCTGTGATTTTATTGGTACAGAGACCTCTGACACAAAGAAGCTCTCTCTGCCAATGTGTACTGGCACTTTCTCTGCAACTGAAGTCTGAGAGAGTTGCCCAGAATGTAATTCTTGGATTGTCAAATATCATAGAGCCAATATTTGTCAGAGATAGGACTTGAGCCCTGTCTTTGAGTCTAGCTTTCTGTCCACTATGCCATGCTAGTCATGACCACAGAATAGTTAGCACTCTATATTGTGATGGCCAGAACAAAACATGATAGACCAGATGTGGTCTGACCAAGGAAGAGTCCAATGGGTGATCACCTACTTATTCCTTATGCCTCTCATGGTGTACTCAACAATCAAATTGATTTTTTTTGCTTCCATATCATAGTTTTGATTCATATGGGGCCTGTTAAAACTCTTAGATGATTTTCACATGAACTGTGGTCTATCTACTCTCTTGTATCTGGTTACTCATGAATTTTGAACCCAAAAGTTGTATACTAATGTCTATACTAATATACTAATATACTAATACTAATTAGACTATACTAATACTAATACTAATTAGACTACTAAATAGACATAATAATGTCTATACTAATATACTAATATACTAATACTAATTAAATGATAAGATGGGCTATAGGTCTTTAAGACATAAAAACTGAAGCCCAGATAGACATTATTATCATGATTATGATTATTAATACTACATGTATACAGTGCTTTAAATTTTTCAAAGCACTTTCCTCATAACAAACCTATGATGTACTCAAAACGAGGACTATTAACCCCCAGTTTAAAGATGAGGCAACTGAGGTTCTGAAAGGTTAAATGCCTTGCTCACTGTCCCATGGCTATTAAATTTCAGAGGTAAGACTAAGGGACTTTCCAAGCCGGAACAACAAACTGGGACAAGAAGGAAAAGTCAGTCTTTCCTTAGATATTTGAGTTCACCTTAGTTTTCACCAAAGGTAGAAGTTTGTCAGAGGACCACAAATGCCCTCCCTGTTTTCTTTCTATAAGGTGAAACAGAAGGTTGGGAACAGTTCAAATAAGACTTGTTAACTTTGCAAAAAGCCTTCTTGATTCTTGGTCTTCTTGCCTCTGCCGTAGAGTGCCAAGAAAATGAGCTGTCATTACCCCGACAACCCCAGCACTGACACCTTCTCTGAGGCCATCGAGCTTTAGCATCTTTCCTAAAGAAAGTCAAACCAGACTCAGGAAGAGGATTTGCCCAAGTCCCTTTGGGAACTTCCATAGTTCAATGACTTTATTTCCCTCTGAGGACTTCCCTTGTTCAGTATCATGGCTCCCCATCATCTATTTATCTTCTGCTCTGGAAAATAAACTTGGAACAACTTTGAAAGACTTGAGAATTCCAACTGGCACAATGACCAAACCCAATTCCACAGGCCTAATGAGGAAGCATACGACCCGGCCGCCTCCAGAGAGAGAGTGATGTACTCAGGTGTGCCCCCACATAGATGTGCACAGGTGTGTGCATGTTAATGCATGTGTGTGTATGTGCCTGTATGCACATATATGTGTACATACATATACATACACACACAATACATATATATGTAGATAAAAGCTCCAGCTAGGGATAGGAATTGGAACCAGACTTGTTATTTCAGGGATGTGTATGTGTGTGTGTGTGTGTGTGTGTGTGTGTGTGTGTTTACCACAAGGACATCTGTATATATCTTTAAGATAAGCATATATATTTTTAATAAACAGAATCCTTAAAATAAACATGCATAGCAGTCAAATCAAATGACTGAATTATTGCTGTCCACATACATAAATACATATGTGTGTATGTTTATAATTACTGCATTGGTAATGTCCAAATACACACTCATAGACATCATCAATCAATAATTTGTTTTGATTTACTATGTATGTTTATTGCAAGGATTTTCTTTTCCAATGGGGGTAGGGAGGAGATGTAGAAGGGAAAAAAATCAATTTTTGTTTATCAAATATACATATATACATATATATATATATATATATAAAGGAAAAAGAAAATCCATTTGGCATGAAGCAGGCTCTTGGGTAAGGGTTTCACAGACCTTCCAGGACCAGGTTGTTCTGGTAACAAGAACAGACAGAAGCAGCTCACATTTCTTGAGCTCTTTAAGATCTACAGAATACTTCTCTTCCCAACAACCCCATAAGACCAGGAATATAAGTATTATTAGGCTTCTTTTACAGATGAAGCAGCTGAGGCTGAGAGAAGCAAATGTTTTGCCCTGGGTCACAAAACTAGTAAACAGGGTCAAAAGACCTGAGCACCAGATAGGCCTTGAAGAAGCTCGGTGTGTGGGGGCCAAGGTCAGGGCTGTTTCCATTACACCAGTGCCACCTTTACACTGAAGAGTGGGGCCTGCCCACAGCATCTCTAGCTGCCGCTGGAGGGAGAACAGCCTCAGACTCCGCCTCCAACTCCTGACCTATCAGTGCAGAGCGAAAGGCCAAAGAACTCAGGGAGCAGGCAGCTGACAGAGACAGCCTGGCCGGCTCCCAGTGACATGGGCAAACCAACTGGAGGAGCCACAGCCCTGGTTCTGAACTCCAGCAATGGGGGAAAACAGGGAAAAAGGCATAAGTTTGGTTGAGGGGGAAGCCTTATTCTTCTAGCATGTGATTCGGATCATGGGCTTTAGAACTGGAAGGCACCTTAAAGAAAATAGCCCTTTTATTTTACAGACAGGAAACTGGAGCTCAGTGAGGAGAAAGGACTTGTTCAAAGCCACACAGTCAGTGAGGAGCAAAGCTGGGGCTCAAACCCAAGTCCTCAACTTCAAATCTAATGCTGTCTAGAGTCTAGACTATAGACTATATCTAGCCTCAGATCCCATTCTCCTGTACTATACCACCTCCTCTTAGAAATGTCATTTACATCATTTAGAAGAAGATACAACTAGAAGAGTCAATAGTGGGATAAGATCAGCTTTGGGGGAGTTCTCTCACAAAGCACCCAAGGGAGCTATGCCCGACCCTGCATTGCTGTGCTTTGTTGTGAATGCCTTAGGATAAAAGTATAGATGACATGTTTATCTCATTTGTAGGTGATACAAAGCTGGAAAGTATAGCTAAAACTTTAGATGATTCTGTTAGGATCAAAAAACAAAATCTTCACAGTCAAGAATAATGGGCTGAAAAACAAGATAGGATTTAATAGAGATAAGCTTGGTAGCCTAGTGGATAGAGCACCAGGCCTGGAGTCAGGAAGACCTGAGTTCAAATCCAGCCTCAGACATTTACTAGCTATGTGACCCTGAGAAAGACACTTTACCCTGTTTGCCTCAGTTTCCTCATCTGTAAAGTGGGCTGGAGAAGGAAATGTCAAACCACCACTCTGGTATCTTTGCCAAGAAAACCTGAAATAGGGTCATGAAGAGTTGGATAGGACTGAAAAACTACTGAACAACAACAACAACAAAAATACAGTGCTAT
This sequence comes from Pseudochirops corinnae, assembly GCA_028646515.1. Classification (NCBI taxonomy): domain Eukaryota; kingdom Metazoa; phylum Chordata; class Mammalia; order Diprotodontia; family Pseudocheiridae; genus Pseudochirops; species Pseudochirops corinnae. The sequence goes on along the minus strand of CM053585.1, from coordinate 187,424,985 downwards.
AAGAGCAGAAGATCATAGATTTTTGTTAATCAAAAAACAATTATTAAATTTACAGACAAAAAAAGAGAAAGAAAATCAGTTTGTCATAAAGTGGGCTCTTGGGTGAGGTTGTCCCAGACCTTTAGAACTAAGATGTTCTAAAGCACTCTAATCCTCTTATTTTTACAGACAAGGAAATCAAGGCATAGAGAGATTGACCCTGTCCATGTCACAAGCAGAAAAGCCAGGTCCTCAGGCTCCAGATCTCAGGCTTTTTCCATACTATTACTGCTTGGGTCTCAGAAGAATGAACTTTTTAAGTACAAGAAATGGCTGGACAACAACTTACATGAAAATCTCAGGATTTAGTGGACCTCAAGTTCAAGATCTATGTGTAACATGACAACCAAAAATGAAAACAAAACTCTTGGTGCATTCTTAGGCAGCATTAAAAGAGAACAAGAGAATCAGAGGCCATAGTCGTACTTCAGTCTGTTCTGGTCAAACCCCCACGGGAATACTGTACCGAGGTACGGGCATCGTGTTTAGGAAGAGCACCGACTGACAAGGCAGAAGGTGACCAGGCTGGCGGGAGGCCTGGAGACCATATCTGAAGATCATTGAAGGATCTAGCAAGGTTTAGCTCAGAGAACAGAAGCCAGGGGAGAGGTGAAAACTGAAGGGCTGTCTATGGGAAAGGTGTGAAAGGTGTTCTGTTTGGCTCCAGAAGACAAAACAGGAATAGTGGGTAGATACCTTGGAGAGGCAAACTACCCACCCTCATTGTAAGGACAATGTTCCTATAAGACTACTCTATCCAAAAGTGAAATGGACTGCCTTACGAGGACCTTACAAAAATTCTTTGCATGAAAACTGGATAAACACTTGTTGGGGTAGGGGTGGGGAGGATGTAGAAGCGATTCCTGTATGGGTTGGCAGAGATGGCCTCTGAGATCTCTTCCAACTGTCAGATTCTGTGATGGTACCAATGAGCTGAAGTTAGAGGCAGGAAGATTACAGATTAACATAAGGGGGTGGGAAGAACCAAATAATTAGCTGTCAAGTAGAATGAACCACTTTGGGAGGTAGTGTGTGCCCTGTACTACAGGACGATAGGCAAAAGGTAGGTGAGCATCCAAGACGCTAGGCAGAGAATTCATTCACTGAATGTCAAGTTGTGCTAGATTCCATTTATCATCTCTTTCAGCTCTGACATTTATTTTTTGTGGTATCTGCTAGCACCGACATTCTATGTTCTAGGTTACCTTCCTGCTCCTAGATTTTAAGTTCTATTTTCTAAGGTTCCCTCCAGCTCTAACCTATAATAATCACATCCCAGAAAAGAAGTAGAGTTGTGGATCAAGATGTCTTTGTTTAGCTACTCTTGAGAAACTTTCAGGTAGAGGGGACTTTGCCCTGGCCAGCATTGGATCCATCTGTACTAAGGAATTTAAGATGCTAAGATAGCTTTCTTCTTTCACTCAGGCAAAATTCATCTCCCTCCAAAACCTTTTGTTTCTAGATTTTTTGGAAAGAAATCCTGGGTGCAGGGAAGGCCTTATAACAGTAAGAGCTCTGGATCTATACTCAAAGGACTTTGGTTCAAATTCTAGTTCTCCACTTACTGTGTGAGCTTAGAATCAAGTCATTCCTTCTCCATAAGCCTTTGTTTCCCCAGATGAGGAATGTGCACTCCCTCACACTTTCTCAAGCTTTTCTGTGTGTGTGTCATAGACCTTCTTGGAAGTCTGGTGCATGGTGCCTAGTATATAGTAAGCACTTAGTGTTTACTGATTGGGCTGAAGCCTGTGGACATTCTCTGAATAATGTTTTTAAAAGCATAAAATAAAATGTCAGATTGCAAAAAATACAAATAAAATTGAAATAAAGATGTAATTTTGTCCCAACCAAGTTCATGGACTCCTTGAAACCCATCCATGGACCCCAGGTTAAGATCCATTGGGCTAAATTATCCCTAAAGCCCTTACATTTCTGACAATCTGAACTTGACACCCTGAGACTCCTTCTAGAAATGAACTATGAACTTTCCCTCAAATGAGGAACTTGGAACTGGAAAAAAAAAAAAAAGCCAGTAACAGGAAACCCCCAACCAAACAGTCTGCAGCATATGCCCATCAGCCAACCAGAACAGAGTTTCAGAATAATGTCCCTACACCAGCAACCTCCTTCTGCCACCCGTCCTTCCCCCTTCCCCCTACCTTCCCCGGGAAACCAAGATTTCAATGGCCTGCCTGAATAACAACTGACATTAAATCTTAAGCAAATTTGACTCACTTGATCTGCACAAGAACCTTTGTGAGACCAGCAGTGCCAGGATATTTTTCCATTTTATTACTGGCTACCAAGGAACAAAGCTGGGACTCAAATGCAGGCCCCCAAACTCCAAATCTAGTACTCTTTAAACCAAATGGCATTCTCTCCTCCTTCACTGCACTGCCTCCTCTATCAGAAATGCTATTTATCCTTCCAAGTGGAAGAGAACAGAACTAGAATGATCAAAGGGAAACTGAGGTTCAGAGAGGTAAAATAATTATCCTAAGGTCACAGAACCAATGAATGACTCGGCAGGGATTTAAACATCAACTTTCTGATTTTAAGTACTGTGCTCTTTTCCATCTCACCATGTAAAGGTCAAAGATCACTCAGGAGAGGCTCTGCCAAATTAACAAGGTCAAAGGACATGATCTAGTCAGGCCTGGTCCCCATTGGACTTTTTATTTTCCAAGGGCAACACTTAAGATAGAAGCTTAAAGGGCAGAAGACCAGGATTATGGTGTCTGTTCCAGCATCAACTAAATACATGACTGTAAGTAAACCACTTTCCCTTCTCTATGCTTCTAACAAATAGGGGTATTGAACTACATGATTGCTGAGGCACCTTCCAGCTCTAAATCCCACACTCTTATATACATGATCAGAGTTCTGATTATACTCCTAAAATTATTTTTTTTAATGTATTCTTTTTTTTAAAAACCTCCATTCTTGCTCCTTGGTTCTAGCTCTGATTCTGTTATTAACTAGCTGAGTGGCCTCAGGCAAGTCACTTCCACTCTTTGGGCCTTGGCTTCTTCATCCATCAAATTAGAGGACTGGATTAGATGGTCCAGTAGTCCCTTCCAGATGGCATAGTCAATGATTCATTGATCCTTTCTGATCTCATCTTTAATATTTCCATTAAGTCCAGCCTGCTTTGCTATAATGATTGAGATCTACTGATGAGCTGATTTTGAGGGAGAAGCAATGAGTGTCTCTAAGCCCCTGTACATTCTCTCTCTTAACTATTTCTATTTCTTTTTCCAAATAAATTGTGCCAGGAGCCTTTAAATGGGTCTGTCACTGCACACTAGTAATAAAGAAGTACTTCAACTCTTTCTACATTTCCCTTACCAATGCTAGAGATCCCATCTCTTGGGTGAGCAAAGGAGAATCCTGAATAAGGAAATTAATTTAATACACATCACATCTCTCAAAGGCCGTTCCTAACAGAAAAAAAAAATAAAGCCTACATTTAGCTGCTGGGCACAATTACATATCCTTATTTTGAAGAGAGAAGATGGGAGTGAACAGAGCTTAAAATAAAACAAAAACTCAAGAATGGGGAATATTGAGCACAGGTTTAATTTCCTTCATAGCACAGGGAAATTCCAAATGAACTCAGAGACCTGAGTATCTTTTTTTCTGACACTGTCACAAGCTGGAGTGCATGGCTGTCCAACTGACAGGGTTTTTTAAAAAGTGTATTTCTTTTGTAGTGACAGGAAGGGGGAATGTTATGCTGATAAAAGGTCATCTTGAAATCATGTCAAGGACAGTCAAGGAAACTCAGGATCAAAGTGTTCTGGAGATGAAAGGGACCTCTGAGATCATCTAACTCAACCTCTAAAGACTGCAAGTGATTTTCCCAAGGTCACACAGCTAATAAACAGCAGAAGTAGGATTCAAATCCAGACCATCTGACTCCAGGTCCAAGGCTCTTTCCACTAAATCATGGTGCCTTATTTTCGCCCAGAGAAAGTTAGTAAGCTGTACTTGGTCCCTGTCTTCAGCTGTTTAAAGGGTGTCATGTAGAAAAGGCCTTGACTTGTCCCAAGGACTAATTGGTAGAAATTACAGGGACTTAATATTTCAACTCAGCTCAACTTCAAGAATTGCTAATAATCAGAGCTGTCCAATGCAGCTGTCTCATAAGATAGTAAGTTTTCTGTCACTGGATGTGTTCAAGCTGAAGCTGGTCTTTGAATGGATTCTGCTTCAGCAGGGCATCGGTTTATTTGACCTCTGAGATCCTATTCAACTTTCAGACTTGAAGATCCATGACACCAAAGCACAGACCCCAGCTGGTAAACTATCCCTCTCCCCTTCAGAAGATAAAATGACTTAACTAGAGCTCAGTTGGCTCAGTGATTTGATGGGAGTTTTTGCAGTCCCTTAGGCTAATGGAGAAAAAAGGTCAAGCCCCCTCTTTCTTCCTTTTACTGCTGTCTTTTCGAACTAGAATGTAAGCTCCTTGAGGGAAGGGGAGGGGGGAGGACTTAAGACTTTATTTCAGTTTTGTGAGAGAACCACTGATACCCCAAACACCTGATTTCTAGAGAGTGATAACAGAATGGGAGAAAGATCTGCACATCAAAGCTAGATTGGACCACCCTGGGATAAAAGGCTGGGTACAGGTTCCTCATCTCTTTTCTTCGCAGGGACAACGCCTGGATAATAGGAAATACCTCAGGGAATCTCCTGGCAGATCTAGGTTAGTAGTCGTAGGAGCATTTAGAGCAGCATCCTGCCCTAGAGTATCAAACAATATTCTTCCACCAGAATATTCATCGTAGATCCTACCTACTGGAGGATAGCCCCTGCTAGGCCCCAGCACTTATGGGCGCAGCATCATAAGCTATACTCTCTGGAAAAAGCCTTAGAACAGAATGCCAGAAGTGGCATGCCCTATCACAGCTGAAAGGTACCCGAGAGCTCATTCGGTTCACCCCGCTCCTTTCACTGAGGAGAAAACTGGAGAGGAATATTAACTTCCTCTGGGTGGGGAGCGCAGAGGACGCTATAGGGTAGAACAAGCACTCACAGTAAAAGTTTGGCTGCATCAAAGGGACTCCTAGTTCCCTCTCTCACTTTCTCCTCTGCCCCCTCCCCCTCCCACCTTAGCAGGGTCCTCACTTTCCCAAGGCGGTTTAACCCTTAGAGACCCGAGCTGCCCCTTCGAGGTCCTACCTCGGCCCCGGGCTCGGGGGTGAGGAAGAGGGCGAGCTCCTGCGCCCCGCTGTGCAGCGGTTCGGGCTGTGACTCCGATTGCTCCCTGTCCCCAACCCCGTACCCGTCCCGGTCCCCGTCCATCAACAGCATCATGAAGGCAGCGGCTGCGGCAGCGGCGGCTGCAGGACCCGGCTCGGGCACGCTCATTTCAAAGGCTCCCGGGCGCCGGCTCCTCCCAACCGCGCCCCGCTTCCCCGTCACCCCCGGCTCTTCCTGGCAGAGGTAGGGCAGGTGCATGCAAACCCGGGGCAGTGAAGCGTCGCCGCTGGTCCAGCCCAGCTCCGGCCGCCTGCACCCACGAGGAGCCCGTGCTGGGGCACGGCGGCTGCTGCGGCCACTGCAGCTGCGGCTGCTGCCACTGATGCAGCTGCTACTGGCGCCGCCGCCGCCGCGGCTGCTGCTGCTATTGCTGCTGCAGTCGCCGCCGAGGCCAGGCACAGTCCAGAGACACTGCGGGCCTGCCATGCCACCCAGCGGCGCGCGACCGGAACTGCAGCCCCACGGCCCATCCTCAGGCACTCTCCCGCCTGGGTCCCCGCGCAGCTCTTGCTCCCTCCGCCTCTCCGCAGTCTAAGGTTCCTCCCCTCCACTCTTCCATGCAACTGGAGATGGGGACGGTTTTGCGGCAGGAGCTTGGCAGAGTAAAGTGGGCCGGTGCCTCGGAGGATCCTGGCTGCAGAGAGGGGAGACCTGGCTACTTTCTAGGCCAGAATATAATTCCTCCGTTTAGGGTTTTTTTCTTCCTCTTCTCCAGCCCCGAGCAGTCGTCTTCAGGGCTCTGTCCCCAGTCCCAGGAACTTGAACTCTCTTTTCTGTTTTCCCTTGGGGCTTCCCTGGGGCTTCTTCCTTTGAATTTCCAGGGGAAGCCGTTTGCTTTTCTTTTAAGAGAGGAAGAGGTCAGAGTGGGAGACAGTGAATTTTTACAGCTGAATTAGACAGCCTAATTTTTCTTCGAAATTATATCTTAAAAACCCTGATTCTCTCCTCCCTCCCTCCCCCTTTCTTTTGCCGAACTTTATTCCCTATCAGAGATGAAATTCCAGATCATTAATGTGCAGGATTAGATTCGTTGAATGTCAGCTAAAAGGAATCTTAGCAATCATTAGAGGCGGAAGGGACCTTAGCTTCAGACCACCCCATGAGTTTACTTGGTGTGGAAAGTGAGAGGTTAGGTTAGTGACCTGCCAAGGGATCACAGAACTAGTGTCTTAGTAGGTGGTTGTTGTTTGTTCGTTTGTTTGTTTTTAACGCAGGTCATCTGATTCTGCATGCAGGACTTTCCATTGTACTTCACTGGCTCTAGCCCAATACCCTAATTTTACTAATAAGAGAACTAAGGGCCAGAGAGAAGTGACCTGCCCAAATTCGTTGGGTAAGTTTAGCAGTAGAGCTGAATTCTGGTCTCTAAATTCTCTGTTGGGGTATAAGGAGGTATAGAGAGGTATTTCTCTCTACCCCTGAGGAATGAAATTCCCAATTCTCGCTGTGTTCTATATAACTACCTCAAATCCTAAACCCATAGCCAAGTAGCAGCAGTAAAACTCTCAGAAACCCTTCCAAAATGTGACCGTAAGGCCTTAGCCCAGGGTCACAGGAGCTGCATAACAGAAGGGGAAAATTGGCTTAATGAGAAACAAATTAATGGCTGCTCCACTGTTCTTTGGCCACTCACTGCAGACTTTAGCTGAGCTTCCTTTTTACCTTCAAAGCTCTTCTCCTATCTCTGATTGTGGACGGTTGAAAGTTCCAGGAACAAGGCCTACCTAAACTGTGACTTGTGAGAAAGATTAATTCACAGGCCTGTCAGTTCCTACTTCCTCCTAATCTTGCCGCTCAGTGATTTAAGAGAGCCCCCAAGTTACCTCATCTTGGCCTAGAACCATAGAATGTCAATTGGAAGGCACCTTCGAAGATAAACTGGCAGAACTAGACTAACGTGAGAGATTATCCAGTCCAATTCCATCATTTTCAGGGATGTAGACAGAGGCCCAGAGAGGCTGTGACTTGCCCAAGGTCACAAAAGATTGTGCAGAGCCAGGGGTAGGCTCCAAGTCTCCTGACTGCTAGTTCGGGATTCTTTCCATCACTCCAGGCAACCACTTACTCTGGAAAATCTAGGGATCTGCTCTGCAGAGGAAGCCTCCCTCTGACATTTCCCCCTTCCTTGTTTTTCCTGTCCCTACCCAATTTCACTTTTCCTGGGCCCATTTCTGAAGATGCACTTTCAGTTAAGCTGTGTGATCTTGGGAAGTCCCTTCCCTTCTGGGTCTCCATTTCTTCATCTATAAATGAATGCTATCTGTTAAATCAGACGATCCCTTCTAGCAATGACATTCTTTGGTCCAAGACTAATAACCCTCTAACTTCCAACATCTTATGTTGTATGGGCCCTTCCGGCTCTGATGCTCTACCTGCTCTGAAGTATGTATTCTGCACTCTGAGGGTCCCTCCTAGCTCTAATCCTGTGATTCTGACCCGTAAATATGGTGGACGAAGAGAGTGGGCAGAGAGTGGAACTGCAACAAAAGCTGCCTCACGGGCTTAGTAGCAAGGCTCTGACCATGCCAATCAATGCCCTTTCCCCTGACCGCCTCTGCCCTGGAAAGTGGGAGAGACCACTAGTCCTCTGGGCCCTCACCATGCTTGGAGAGAAAGGCAGGGGGAGGGAAAGTTGGCAGCCCTGAGGCCTGGGACAGAAGGCAGCTGCCTGCACTGACCGCACCCTGACTAAACCAGTTTAAACCAGCTGCACTGATTGAGGAGGAGCATCAGAGACTAGCTCCCTCTAGTGCCCAAGTGAAGCCTTGAAGGCTACTCCATGCTGAGCAGTGGGAGGGTTGGAGCCAGCGGGGACAGGCTCAGGCCTGGTCTTCTCCTGCAGGAATGCTGTTTGGGGGTGGGCCATGAGGCGTGGCTTGACTGGCCTCAGAAGGCAACCTGGCTGGCACCATGGGGCGTTCTTTCTCTCCTCTTCCCCCTTACCTTCCCCCATTCTCCACCTTGTTCTCATTTCCAGATCCAAAACAAGTAGTGGGGCATTAGAAAGACCATGCAGTCCAATCCTAGCATTTTGTAGGCATAGAAACTGAAGGCCAGAGAGAGGGAAGTGACCTGTCTGAGTTTGGCATGTTTCTCTAACAGCAAGGCCAAATTTCCAGGCTTTATGGCTGAAGTACCCTAAGCAAGAGGGAATTATTTTTAGCGGATGACCAGAGGCTCTGAATTCTAATGTTGGATTAGCCCTAGGATTAGAGGCAAGTTGCCATTCCTCTTTGTGGTTTCTCCATCAGTGAAATCAGAGATTCACCACCCCAACTTTCCCCGCAAACACACAGGTGTATATATGTTTCGAGGAGTAACAAACAGGCTTGTTGGGAAAGTTAATTGCTAGAATACTGGGAAATAATAATGCCTAAATTAAAATGGGCTGCATCAATAGATAGTGTGACCTCTCTGTCACTGGAGGTCCTCTGGAGGAGGCTGAATCCCTCTTGTTGGGGATTCCTGATTCTTTCTGAGTTAAAGTGTGCTGTGGTGGCCCAGGTCCAAGATCCAGAGTCAGAGACCCTGAGTCTGGGTCCCACATCTGATACTTACTACCCATGTGACCTTTATCAAGTTCCTTCCTGTCTCTGAGTCTCTTTCCTTATCTGTCAAAGGAGGGCTTTGGTCTTCATGAGCTCTAAGCCCCCTTCCAGCTCTAATCCTCAGACTTCTGAGGTTCTTCCAGCTCCGAATGTTCATGATTCTTTTTTCTAAGCAGTGTTAGGCTTCCAATCCCCAGCAGGAGCTTAGCTCACTGCCACCTTTGCTTCCAGCACAGGGTACACACATAGTGTGGAAACTGCAGAAACATACAATTCAAGGTTGTTTTCAAGTACCTGATGTTCTTTTTAACAGAAAGAGCCAGACAGGCTGACAACCAGAGTATATTCCTGGATATAGAAAATGGATAGAATACTCATGATAGGGAGGAAAAGCAGAAAACTCTGGAATCTCTCTTCCCCCAAAACATTCACATGTCTAATTCATTTAATAAACATTTAAGCGATTACCTTGTGAAAATCTTGGCAATAAAGGATTCTTATGAAAAAAAAAAGTTGTACTATTAGAGCCTGAGATTACACTGTTCCTACCTACCAAACTGGGAAGATAGGAGAATAGGTCTAGAAACAGACTATCCATTGCTTGAGAACCATTCTAGTTAAGTGTAAAAAGCCTTGGGGTTCAGGAGGAAGAAGCTTAGATTTGGAAACTGGAGGCCTGGTTTCTTTTTTTTTTTTAAATTAAATCGATATTTTTAGGTCACATTTTCAGCTCTGAACCATCTCCCTCCTTCTCTCCCCAGGCCTGGTTTCAAAATCTTAGGCCTACAACACATTCTCCACTTATATGTTGTTGTTCAGTTATGTCTGGCTCTTTGTGACCCCATTTGGAGTTTCCTTGGCAGAAGTACTGGAATAGTTTGCCATTTCCTTCTCCAGCTCATTTTATATATGAGGAAACTGAGGCAAACAATTAAGTGACTTGCCCAGGGTCATACAGCTAGTAAGTGTCTGAGGCTGGATTTGAACTCAGGAAGAAGAGTCTTCCTGACTCCAGGCTGAACACTCTAACCACTGTGAAACCTAGCAGCCTCTCTGCCTGTATAACCTTAAGCAAATCATTTCAATTCTCTGGGCCTCAGGCTCTTCATTGGTTAAATGAAGAGATTAGACTAGATGACCTCTAAATTTCCCTCTAGGTCTTAATCTATTTTCCTTTGACCCATGGCCCAGGTTCTCCAGAGGATGATGAATTTTTTTTCAACGGCTCACAAAGATCATTTACATAGGCATAGAAAGCTCCATGGTTTTTGTTGGTGAAAAGATCACCAGCACCAATGAATTAAAATACCCTTGAAATACTGAAGTGGAATTGTAGGATTTAGAAAGGACTTCAGAGGCCATCTAATCCAACCCCCTCAGTTTAGCTATGAGGACCCTGGGTTTAGAACAGTGAAGGACTTGCCTCAGGCACCCAGATAGTAAATCTTGGGACCAGGATCAGAACCTGGCTTCTCTGCTTGGTTGGAAAGTATTCGTTTGAAGTTTCACAAATCTAATTAAAGGAATTTTAAACTAAAATAGAAAGGAGAGGGAGAAAAAATAGCCTGCACATATCCACCAAGCTAAGATATAATGACTAGCTACAATGTAAGAAGGACAGCAGTAGAAGCTACCCAGAAATTCACAGGGGACAAAAATCCAAGTAAACAACCAGAAATAAAACCTATGGCCTCATTTATCTTGTTCAACCTTCATACTCAAAGAGGACCAATAACATTGCCATGTTGGGGTCAAAGCACGGCATGTCAGACTGTGGCTGATCAGTCCAATATGAGCTCAACGAGCTCTACCACAGTTTGGGCACAGATAGTCCACATGGACATTTGGAGTGGAGATGTCTCTAAATTTGTGCATCTCATGTTTCCTTTCTGCTTCTTTGATTTGGGCATGTCATGCTGGGTATCTTCCTTGTCTCATAAGCTATACTAAAATTCTTCAGAGAGACCTTGAGAGTGTTCTTGTTTTGCTTCTTCTGACCACCATGTGATTATTTGTTGTGTGTGAATTCTTTGTCAAATGATCTTTTAGTTAAACATACTTTGGCATTGGGCTATGTGACCAGCCCATCAGAATTATGCCCTCTTCAGTAGAGTTTGAATGCTTGACAGTTCAACTCAAGAGAGGACCTCAGTGGATGGTATCTTATTTTGCCAGATGATCTTCAGAATCTTCCTAAGACAATTCAAATGAACAGTGGTTCAATTTTCTGGCATGGCACTGGTATACTGTCCACGTTTCACAGGCATACAACAATGAAGTCAGCACAAGGGCTCTGCTGACCTTCATTTTGGTAGTCAGACTAATACTGCTTCTCTCACACATATTCTTTTGGAATCTCCCAAATGCTGACCTAGTTCTGGCAGTGCTTGAATCAACCTCATTATCTATGTGGACATCCCTAGAGAATATACTGCCAAGGTAAGTATACTTACCCACAGCACGCAACATTTCTGCATTTGCTGTAACTAGTGGTTCCATATATGGATGGTGCAGTGCTGGCTAGTAGAGAACCTCTTTTCTTGGTGTTAATTGTCAGGCCAAAATTAGCACGAATGGCAGAGAATCCATCCATTCTGAGTTGCACATCAGCCTCAGAGGCAGCACAATCATCTATAAACAAAAAGTCACACACCAGCTCTCCCTCCACTTTAGTCTTGGCATGTAGCCTTTTGAAGTTAAATAGTTTACCGTAAGTGCAGTAGCTGACCTTGATGCTGTTTCCATCCTCACAGAGGTGTCTGCCAATACTGTAGAAAACATCATGCTAAAAAGCACGAGAGCAGGCACATAGTCCTCTTTTGTTCCATTGGTGACAGGGAAGTGTGAGAGCATCTTCCTTTATCCATTATCTGTGAAAGTATGCTATCATAAAACTGGCATACAATACTGATGAACTTATCTGGGCAACCAAATTTCACCACGATCTTCCACAAGCCCTAATAACTGACAGTATCAAAGGCCTTGGTCAGATCAATAAACATTGTATACAGACTTCTGATCTACTTCTGGCATTTCTTCTGGAATTGTCAGGCAGCAAACACTATGTCAGCTGCTCCTCAACCCTTTCTGAAGCCACACTGACTCTCAGGTAAATAACCATCTTCCAGATGAAGGATGAGAAGGATCAAGAATCTTGCCAGTAATGACTAAGATAGAGACCTCCCCTGAGACTGTCATAGGTCAACCTATTTCCTTTTCCTTTATAGAAATGCATAATGGAGGCATCCTTGAACTCTTGGGGGATAACCTCCTCTTGCCATACATCTTGGAAGGTTTCAGTCAGCTTCTGTATGAGCAGATTTCTGCCTTATATATCTCTTCTGGGATAGAATCATCACCAGGCACTTTGCTACATGAAAGAAGCTTTAATGGCATTCATAATCTCTTCTTCAAAATGATGAGCAGGTGGACTTTTGAAAAACCCAGAAAGACTTATATGAACTGATGCTGAGTGAAGTGAGCAGAACTAGGAGAACATTGTACATAGTAATAGCAACATTGTGCAATGACTAACTTTGATATACTTAGCTCTTCTCACTAATTCAAGGATCTAAGACAATTCCAACAAACTCATGATGGAAAATGCTATCCACATCCAGAAAAAGAACTATGGACTCTGAATGTAGATTGGAACTCTGTTTAAAAACATTTTTTTCTTTTTTCTCTTGGTTGCTTCCATTGGTTCTAATTCTTCTTTACAACATGACTAATGTAAAAATATGTTTAATATGAATGTATATATACAGCCTATATCAGATTGCTTGCCATCTTGGCAGGGAGGGGAGAGAGTGGGAGAAGATTTAGAACTCAAAATCTTATGAAAGTGAATGTTGAAAATTAAACATAAATAAATTAGTTAATAAACAAGTTTTTAAACCCTCTTCAATTGGAAGTTTGGCTAGAAAGAGATCAACTTCAACATGAGATATATGGTCAATGGTTTCATCATTGGTTGATGATGATCTATTGAGAACATTTTTCTGGAAGTGTTGGAAGTGTTCAGCCCATCTCTCTAGGATCATATCCATATCACTAATCAATGTGATTCCATCAGCACTGAGTAGCTGAAGTGCACCCTAGGTCTTTGGCCCATAAATAGCCTACAGGGTGTTGTAAAAGCACTTTGGGTTGTTACTATTGGTATAAAACTGAATTTCATCTGTTTTCTTACTGATCCAAGAATCCTGTCTCAAAGCTTTACTTAAACTGTCCTGCTGGTAAACCCAGTGAAATTCTTGGGGTTTTTAAATTTAGCAGCTTCTGAATTTCCTCATCATTTTTGTCAGATCAGTCCTGGTGTTCATGAGTGTTCTGGTCCATATGAGCAAATGTGGTGCTGTCACTAGGTCTCTGAAAGCTTCCCATTCTTTTTCTGCTCCACTGTTGCTAACTGTGTGCTGATTCAGCTTCCCCTCCAGGTCAGCAATAAACTGTTCATGCATGGAGAAGCATTATAATCTGTTGATGTTGAACCTTCTGACAATTGTCACTGCTTTTGTTGAATGTGAATGTTTAGGTTGGAGAGACTAAGTCTATAAATGGTCCAGCACTCTGTGCCACACATCACTTTCGTCATCCTTACATCCTGTCTCTTCTCCTTACAGTGATATAGTCTATTAAATGCCAGTGTTTGCTGTGTGGGTGTATCCATAAAGTTTTATTGTGTTTAGGTAAATGGAAAAAGGTACTGGTGATGAGAAGGTCATGAGATGCATAAATCTTCAGTAGTATGGTGACCATTGTTTGGCTGTTTCTGACTCTTGTTCCTCCTAAGGACTCCCTGCCATGTCCGATAGTCTGTGCCTACTCTTGTGTTAAAGTCACCCAGAATTACAAACTTGTCCTCTTTAGGCACATTGATGATGAGGGTCTCTAGGTCTTCATAAAAGGTTTGTTTTTTGTTTGTCTTTTTGCCTAATCAAAGTTCAACACAGTGGAGATATACACATTAATTGTAGTGACGTGACATTTTCCTGCAAGTTGCAGTCACATTGTCATGATCCTGTCACTCAGTCCTTTTGGGAGGCATACAGGCTTGCTGACTAGATTAAATCTGATTATGAAACCTATGCCAGCTTCATGGTGCTCCTCATCATGGCGGCCATCCAGAAAAATGTGCATCTAGCTCTGACTTCAGTAAGCTGGCCTTCATTTACCAGACTTGTTTCACTCAGGGCTGCTAATTGGATATAGTACCTGCTGAGTTCTCTCACAACAAAAGCTACTCATTTTTCAGATCTATTGGATTCAGATCCATGAGTGTGCACATATTCCATGTACTAGTGGTAAGGAAAAAAATCTTTGCAAAAAATTTTTACTTTTTATTTACATTTCAACCACAGGGTGGGATCCCTGCCTGCAGCTGTAAGCGGGCCAGGATTGGGTGAAGCAGACAATTTTTAGGGCACCTTTTCTAGTCCCTTCTTCAAGTCAGGAGGTGAGCAGTGCAGTTCTTAAAAAAGACTGCTTGGGGATGGGGCCAAGATGGTGGAGTAAAGGCAGGGACTTGCCTGAGCTCTCATCCAAACCCCTCCAAATACCTTTAAAAATTACTCTAAACAAATTCTAGAGCAGCAGAACCCACAAAAAGATAGGGAGAAACAAATTTCTAGCCCAAGACAACCTGGAAGCTTGACAGAAAAGTTCTGAGTCCAAGAGACCAATCTGAGAGAGGAGCGCAGTCAAGCACAAGCTGATTGGGCCCCAGCAAACCTAGAGCAGGCCTCAGAGAACTGAATAACTGGCAGTGGTGGTTTCCAGACTTCTCAGCCCACAGACGCTGAAGACAACTTAGAAGATCAGCAGGAAAGGTCTGTCAGATATGGGTAAGAGAGGAGCACAGGCTGTGCCAGCAAACCAGGAGCAGAGTTTGGAGTGACTGAATTAGCAGTGCCAGTAGCAATGGCATTGACTTTTTCTGGAGCTCTCAGTTCATAGAAAGTAAGGGGATGAAACAACTGGTGGGAAGGAGATTATAGGGGTCTCTATGTTGGCACTGAGGCAGGACTCTGTTGCTTTGCCCATATGTGGATCTGGGTTATAGGTAGTAATCCTGGGGCAAAGAGGAGCACTAGCACAGCAGAGCTTGTGGCAGCAGTGGAGAGGGAACCCTCCTCACTGTTTCAGGGTAGAAAAGAGTGCTTGTGATTGCTCACAGACCAGAGCACAGGCCTGGAGAGGATCTTGTTAGATCATACCACCTTGGAAGAACTGAAAACTTACAGGTCTCTAGAAGTATCTCTGAAAACAACTGCACAAAAATCCCTGAAATTTGGGACAGTGTGCTCTCCTCCCTAGAAGCAGAGCCCTACCTTAACAAAGAGTTAAAAAGACAAGTAACAACAAACAATGGGGGGAAAAACCTCTGACTATAGAAACTTACTTTGATGACAAGGAATATCAAAACACACGCTCAAAAGAAGACAACAAAGTCAAAGCTCCTACCTCCAAAGGCTCCAAGAAATATATGAATTAGTATCAGGTCATGAAAAACCTCATAAAGGATTTTGAAAATCAAGTAAGAGAGGTAGAGGAAAAAATTGGGAAGAGAAATGAGAGTGATGCAAGAAAATCATGAAAAAAGAGTCAATGGTTTGCTAAAGGAGACCCAAAAAACAATGAAGTAAATAATACCTTGAAAAATAAACTAGACCAAAAGGCAAAAGAGGTCCAAAAAGCCAATGAGGAGAAGAATGCCTTAAAAAGCAGAATTGGCCAAATGGAAAAGGAAGTACAAAAGCTCATTGAAGAAAATCATTTCTTAAAAATTGGAATGGAGCAAATAGAAGCTAATGACTTTATGAGAAATCAAGACTCATAAAACAAAACCAAAAGAATGAAAAAATAAAAGACAATGTAAAATATCTCATTGGAAAAATAACTGACCTGGAAAAAAAGAGCCAGGAGAGATAATTTAAAAATTATTGGACTACCTGAAAGCCATGATTAAAAAAAAAGCCTAGACATCATCTTTCAAGAAATTATCAAAGAAAATTGTCCTGATATTCTAGAACCAGAGGATAAAATAGAAATTAAAAGAGTCCTCCTGAAAGAGATCCCAAAATGAAAATTCCCAGGAATATTATAGTCAAATTCCAGAGTTCCCAGGTCAAGGAAAAAATATAGCAAGCGGCCAGAAAGAAACAATTTAGGTATCATGGGGCCACAATCAGGATAACACAAATTTAGCAGCTTTTATGTTAAAGGATTGTAGGGCTTGGAATATGATATTCCAGAGAGCAAAGGAGCTAGGATTAAAACAAAAAGTCAGCTACCCAGCAAAACTGAGTATAATCCATGAGGGGAAAAACAAATATTTGATGAGTTAGAGGAATTTCATTCATTCCTGAGAAAAGACCAGAGCTAAATAGAAAATTTGATTTTCAAATACAAGACTAAAGAGAAGCATGAGAAGGTAAACAGGAAAGAGAAATAATAGGGGACTTATTAAAGTTAAACTGTTTACATTCCTACATGGAAAGGTGATATTTGTAAACCATAAGACCATAATTTCTCATTATTAGGGCAGTTAGAAGAAGTATATATAGACAGTGAGTTGAATATGAAGGGATCATATCTAAAAAGGCAAGAAAAAGTTTTTACAATGGAGAAGAGGAGGGGGGTGAGAGGGAGGGAGTGAACCTTACTCTCATCAGAATTGGCTCAAAGAGGGAATGACATACACACTCAATTGGGTACAGAAATCTATCTCACCATACAAGAAAGTAGGGGGGAATGGGATAAGAGAAGGGGGTGTGATAGGAGGGAGGGCAGATTGGGGGAGGCAGTAGTCAGAAGCAAAACACTTTTGAGGAGGGACAGGGTGAAAGGAGAGAGAATAGAATAAATTGGGGGGATAGGATGGAGGAAAATCTAGTTAGTCTTCCCAATATGACTATTATAGAAGTGTTTTGCATGACTACACATGTATAACCTATATCAAATTGCTTGCCTTCTCAATGGGGATGAGGTGGGGAGGGGGGAAGGAAGAGAATTTGGAATTCGAAGTTTTAAAAATGAACGTTAAAATTATTTTTTGAGGGGTGGCTAGGTGGCATAGTGAATAGAGCACCAGCCCTGGAGTCAGAAGGACCTGAGTTCAAATCTGGTCTCACTTGACACACTTACTAGGCATGTGACCTTGGGCAAGTCACTTAACTCTGATTCCCCTGCCTTTACCCCTCAAAAAAAAAAAAAAGCAAAATTATTTTTACGTGTAACTGGAGAAAAGTAAAACAGTAAATAAAAATTAAAAAAAATTTAAAAGCCTGCTTGGCAATTTGGAACTATTCCCAAAAATGTATAGCAGCTCCTTTCTAATGGCAAAGAATTAGAAATTGAAGGGATACCCATCAGTTGGGAATTTGTGGTTTATGATTGTGATGGAACACTATTGTGATACAAGAAATGATGAGCTAGATACTCTCAGGAAAAAACATGGAAAGACTTATATGAATTGATGCAAAGTGAGATGAGTAGAGGCAGAAGAACATTGTATACAGCAACAGCAATATTGTAAGATGATCAGCTGTGAATGACTTAGCTATTCTCAGCAATACAATGATCTGAAACAACTCTAAAGGATTTATGCTGAAAAATGCTATCCATCTCCAGAGAAAGAACTGAAAGAGTCTGAATACAGATTGAAGCATACTTTTTAAAAACTTTCTTTTATTTTTCAGGAATTTTTATTTTGGTCTGTGTTTTCTTTTACAACATGAATAATATGAAAATATGTTTTGCCTGACGTACACATGTATAACCTATATCAAATTGCTTGATTTCTCAATGAAGGGGGTGGGAAGGGAGGGAGAGAATTTGGAACTCAATTTTAGAAATGAACATTGAAGATTGTTTTTACATGTAATTGGGGAAAAATAAAACACTAAAGTAAAAATGAAAAAAAAAAAGACTGCTTGGACACTCAGGGGGCTGCTTGGACGCCCAGGGGGCTGCTGAATCTCACTGCTTCCTCAATCCAGTGAGAAGACAAACCTATGGTCTGGGTCACCTGTGTGTTCAGAGTTGTGACTACGGCTCCCAGTGTATCCATACCTGCTGTTTCATCACCCTCCTGTTGCCACAGGACTTCAAGGCAGGTAAAATAGTAAGATAGTAAAATAATAAAATAGTAAAATAGTGGATGATGGGTGATGTCTTAACTTGCACATGAATTGGATTTAAACAATGTAGATTTGTGCAAAGTCATCAGCCTTACTCTCTCTTCCAGAGTCATCAAAGTCTAGTGGCAAGACAAAAGTCAAGACGACTATTGATGGCCCAGGATGGCCGGGGGAAATCTTCACATGCTTGGGGTAGACATCCCCCCAACTCACCAACAGGTCTAAGGCTTGTTGGTTACCCTTACTGGGGGGTAGCTGCTGCTAGTGCTTGAGGCCACAGGTGAGCATTGGATAACAGGTGGATCCCAAAGGTGATAGATGAGCAGCCCTGAAAAGGGTTTGGCAAGCCCTCATGCTAGACCAGTGGTTCTCAACCTTTCTAATACTGTGACCCTTTAATACTCGTATGTAGGTATATCTGTATGTGGGCAGACCCACTTGGAGACAGATAGAGGAGTGGTATCTCCATTCCTAAGACCATTGGAAATATGTGTTTTCCAATGGTCTTAGGCGACCCCTGTGAAAGGGTCGTTCAACTCTCAAAGGGGTCGTGACCCACAGATTGAGAACCACTGTGCTAGACATTCTAGTCCTCCTTGAGCACCCCCATACACTTCCCCCTGCCTTATCTATAGATAAATGCAAAAACTACAAATCCTAGCACATGGAGGCAAATTTGATATCATCTGAATCATTGAGATTTCATGAGATGGGTCTCGTGACTGGAATATGAATCTGGAAGAGTAAAGTTTATTCAACAGAAATGTACAGGCAAAAGGAAGTGTAGAGAATACGAGCAGTGCAGAAAATCCAGAAACCAGAGGGGAGAACTGAAGTAGAAAGAATTTGGATGAAGATCAATGGAAACAGATAGAAACAGAAATAATATTGCCTTTGGCACATAATACAGACTTCCTGGACAGAAAGAGGAAATAAATAAGGAGTTCATGAAACTAAGCACAAGCCTAGCACAGAAGGGTGATATAGAATAATGAGCCACTTCCATCATTGCTCTTTGCCAGAGCAGAACCACTAATAATTTCCAGATATACCTTAAGGATTATTTCATCCTTCAAAAGGTGGAAGAACAAATGATGGGAACTTATGTTCTGGATCTGATTCTGGGGTGAACCTCAGGGGAAAATGACCACACCATTTTAGAATTTGTAACAGAGGGTCGGAAATCAGGCATAGTCTGACACACAGCCCCGATTTAGGGAGAGCAAATTTCAGAGAAAGGTTAGGTTTCTACCTGTTTTCTAACTGTAACTCAGTAAGGAAAAGAAATGGTTTAAAGGAACATAGGTGAATGCACAAGGAACCTAGTTGTTTGGGTTTTTTTATTTATTTATTTATTTATTTATTTTATTTTATTATTTTTTTAAATTTTATTATAGTTTGCATCATTCATTTCCACAAGATTTTGAGTTACATATTTTCTCCCCCTCTTTCCCCCACCCACC
>CM053585.1:187390652-187405027 GCA_028646515.1 Pseudochirops corinnae | reverse complement strand
TGATACTTTGGCCTATGATTTCATCATGACAAGTACTCTGTTTAATGGGGCAGATTCTAAGTCATCAATATCTGCCCATTTTATGAGTCTAGTCCTTGTCCTCCCAGTAATCTTCCACAGTGGGCTGGGCTCCTTCCCCTAGATCTCTGGACATTGCATACATAGCAGTAGACTACAACTGTCCACCAGCTATCCTTCATTCTTCTTGCAAAACTGGCTTATCTTTTTTTTCCTGCTCTCCATTTCTCAGACATCCGTTAAGTTTTCCTCCTTTATGTATTGCAGCCTACTTATACCCACCCTCCACCTATCCATTTCCCTTTGGTCAAAGGAAACTAGAGAAATGTCTAACATGTTGAATAACAGGTAGGATCCAAAAAGATCTTGACAGGCTAGAGCACTGGGCTAAATCTAGTAAGATAAAATTCAACAGGGAGAAATATAAACTCTGGCATCTGAAGACAAAAAGAAAAATTGTTACAAGAACGTGGAGGCATGGAGAGTAAGTAGTAGCTTAGAAAAGGACCTGAGAGTCTCAGTGAACTACATGCTCAATGAGTTGGCAGTGCAAAGTGACATCCAAAAAAGCTAAAGCAATCTTGGGCTGCATGGGGATGGTCTTAGCTTCCAGGAATGGGGAAGTGACAACCCCACAGTACTCTGTCCTCATCGGAATTCATCTGCAGTATTGTGTTGCGTTCTGAGCACCACAGAGTAAGCAAGGCCAGAATTGGGCAACCTGGATTCAGTCACTGTCGGTCAACAAGCATTTATTAAATGCTTTCTACACACCAGGCACTGGGCAAAAGTAAGCACTGGGGATACTATGAAAGGGGTGGGCTGGGGGAAACAGTCCAACCTTTCAGAGTTTAGTCTAACAGGGAGATAGCATGCAAATATCTATGTACAAACAAGGTGTGGGTGTGTGTGCATACATACATACATATACATACACATATTGTGTATCTATACATACACACATATAAAACCTTTTATAACACTTTATCCTCTTTTAATAAAACTCTTAGGATATAGTTCTAATAATTGATCCACTGGGTGAAAGGATATGATCAGTTTTGTAGCTTTTACTGATATTGCTCATAAGACATGGGTACTTGAAATCCTATCACATAATTATGGGAACTGGGAATGGTTTGGTCTACAGAAAACTTTGGGGGAAAGGACTAATTGCGATCTTCAAATATTTAAGATGTTATCATGCATTAGAGCCAAGAGACTCATTCTGCATGGTTCCAGAGAAATTTGGGTACAAGTTATGAGGTAGGAAATTCTGGTCTAGATGTAGAATGCTAGGCCTGGAGTCAGAAGATCTAAATTCAAATCTGACCTCAGATACTAGCTGTGTGACCTTGGGCAAGTCACTTAACCCATTTGCCTGTTTGCTAATCTGTAAAAATGGGAGTAATAACAGCACTTACCTCCCAGGATTATTATGTGGATCAGATCATTGTAACGTGCTTAATATACTTCCTGGCTTGATGATGATGATGAAATACCACTTTTAGAACGTCCAACTATTTGTTCTACTGTAGCAAGCTCCCTTTCATTGGAGATATTTAAGCAGGGGCTGAATATCCCATTAGAGCAGCTAGATGGCACAGTGCATAGTGGGCCTGGAGTCAGAAAGATTCATTGTCCTGACTTCAAATCTGGCCTCAGACACTAGCTGTGTGGCCCTAGGCAAGTTTGCCTCAGTTTCCTCATTTGTAAAATGAGCTGGAGAAAATGGCAAACCAGGCCAATATCTTGCCACAAAAACCCCAAACGGGGTCAGTTGGACACAACTGAAAAAAAGGTGACTCAACAACAAATGCCCTGTGATGTTGCAAAGAGGATATGCAGTTTCAGTGAAGGGTTAGATGATTTTATCTAACTCATGGCTCTCAGATTCTATTAAATGGCCAATGTTCTTCTTCAGGTTAGCAGGCATCACTATCCATAGACAACAAATAGTCAAGCTATCACCATCAGTTGGATCATGGGACAACCAGGATGGAATTCAGGACATTTCACTTCCAGAAATCTATTCTAATTTAATGAACTGTTAATTATTACCACATGATTTCTAATTATGCCACCAGTTGTCTCTTCATTAGATGGAAAGTTTTGAAGTGTCATCACTTAGAATTCAGTTTTACCAATTATAGGATAACAAAGTACTCAAGTAAGCAATTAACTCAATAACTGATAAGACACCCCCGCCTTTTTAAACAGTGCATCTAAAGTAACTGGTAAGCAAAAAGACTCAGTACTCCAACTCAGCGTTAAGTACCAAGAAGTTCCTGAGCTTTGCTTTGCATTGTTGCTGCCAATACTCCCATATAGCTATAATTATCATTTCTTAGCTCGGTGACTTTGGACTTAATCTGTTTGCCTCAGTTTGCAAACTGGGCCTCTGCTGCAAAAGTTACGACTGTCCTTATAAGGTCACTGTTAGGACTCTGCACTATAAATGTATACATATAGGCACTGAAGATATGACTGATGGTCAACTTATGTTAATTGCACTTTTTACTACAGAACAGGAATTATTTTACAGATGAGGAAACAACACCTTAGAGTTACTGGGAATGAGAATGTATGTCAAATGTTTTCAAATCTAAACGTGCTAATTAAAATATTATTCTACCAGAAGATATGAACTCATCAAAAGCTTAATACTAGAAGGATCAGGCTCACCAGTTGATGCAACAACTTTATTATTTGTGGCAGCTGTGATTGGCACATGGTGTTTATTTAATAAATGCTTACTCCATTCCATCCAGTTCATTAAAACATTCCTTTTCCTATCACTACTTGTTCTGCCTTATGGATAAAAAAATTGCACTGAGGGCAGCTAGGTGGCGCAGTGAACAGAGCACTGGCCCTGGAAGGCCCTGGAGTCAGGAGGATCTGAGTTCAAATGCGACCTCAGACACTTAACACAAAAAAACTAGCCCTGTGACTTTGGGCAAGTCACTTAACCTTATTGCCTTACCCTCCCACCTCCAAAAAGCAAAAAAAAAAAAATTGCAATTTTCAGTGCATACAGTTCAGTCCTTTAAACATTCTTAAATTCTGTTCCTTTAATTAATATTAAACCATGTCTCATTTATCTTTGTATTTCGGATCCTAGTATGGCACACTCAGCTCTTGATAAATGGTTGCTGAATAAACATTAGTTGTGTCTTCCCACTTTACAACCTAACTTGCTACCGCCTTTTTCCCTTTATAGAAACTTAGCTTGTTTTGTTCCGCATCTGTAGCCCTTCACTTTTACCCTAGAATTTGGCACACCCATTAAAGCTACCAGAAGTATTTGGTTGTAAGAATTTTAATGTCTGAATTCTCTGAGTAGCCCATACTGAGCAAGACTAGAAAAACCAAGATTTTTCTAAAAATAAAACACATACACATCCAAACTGAGGCCCAGAAAAGGTAAGGTACTAATATGCAACATATAAAACTGCTACAAAACTTAAGCAATGCAAAGTTATGTAACATTTGAGTTGTAAAACTAATTTGGGAGGGCTAGGCAGAGCTGGAAAAAAGTGCCCGTTTGACAGCACCAGATGACAGCAGAGATAAGGCACACTATTATTGCCATCATTCTTCTTACATTAATCTGACAGCTCCTCCCTCCGAGTATGACTCAAAACTTTATCATGGACCTGAGCTCAAATCTGGCCTCACACGCTTACTAGCAGTGTGACCCTGGGCAAGTGACAACCCCAATTGCCTCCACTTCCCCCCCAAAAAGTAAAAATATGCACACCTTGCTATATGAATGGCAACAAAAGACAACAAAAATGAACACTGTTTGGCTATAGAGAAAACTTTTGCAGAGGTAGGATGAAACATGGGCATGAAATATTTCTTGCAGAATACTGTCAGAAACTGTTCATGTGCTGGGTTGGCCAAACAGATTTTTAGGAAAATGCTGTGTTACAAGGGCTCACTGGGTTAAAGAATGGGAAAAGACATTCAGAAAAAGTTTATATAACAAAAATATCAATAAAATTAATATGAAAACTTTCCATAAGTTGAAAACTTTTCAACACCAACTTGGATTCAGTCACAAATTTACATAAACAAGTATTCTTAATATACGTCTTTTTATTGTTTATAAAAAATACCACTAAAACTAATTTGATTTCTCAAAAATCAAAGTTCATTCAGTGAAATATCAATGTATATTTTATATTAAAGTTGTAGTAAAAATACTGACATTTAATAGTTTATACAAGTCTCATTCATGTAAAAATCACATAGCATGTAAAATGTAATTAGAAAATTCAAAATATTCACAAAAGTACATTATTTGTTGATAGCTCATGAGAACATTGTCCTCATTAACTGTTAAGATACAGAACAAAAATTTCACAGTTTGGTTTATCATTTTTAGTATTATAGGAGAAAAATAACTTTAGAAAATTTATTTAGCTCTTAATCCAGACAGTGTGCTATGTAGTAATAAAATGCACTTGAAGTAATCCGTTTAGACTACCAATGATTTGTCACATTTTAATGTAATAACAAAGAAATAATTTTTATATCCTTAAAAATAAATCATTTTCCAATTGCTGTATCTTTAATTTACAGAAGTCTGGTTGAAAATCAAGTTTACCTATATTCTTAAACAAGATAATTAGTATAAAAAAATGTGCTAGCAGCTTTGACTTTCCATTTTTTTGGAAAGTTGGATTTTTTTGACAAAACTAAATTTTGGATTGTTTAAAAATGGTATGAATTCCTGAATTGTTCCAAGAAAAAAAGCTTAAAGAGGTTAACTTTGTAAAATAAAAAAATTAAGAGGTAGTGTGTGAAAGGCTAGTGTTTATATTTTAAAAGCTTAACTTGAACCCCTGCACCATTAACATATAAAACGACTGAACAATCTATGTGCTAACTTTTTATTATTATTCCATTCCAAAGTCACTTTAAAAAAAAATAACAGTGGAATATGAATGGAAGAACTCCAGTGAATTTAAAGAGAACTAGAGTATAAAAACTAATATTACATAATGCTGTGCAGTCAGTATTAGTTTACTGGTAATATAAACAAAATACACTTAAGTATCCTGTGGTAGGTATTCAGTATTTTAGCAATACTTTCATTCTTCACATTAATTTTACTATATATAAATCCTTCAAAATGGAGTCGTTTAATTCTTCATTTAACACCACACATTATAAAGGCATTCACACTAATCCCATCATAAAGTTAATTAATAAATAATTAGTTCGGGGAATGTGTCCATAAGTCATAAGTAAAAGGAAGCATGCACTTCTTTATAAAATAGCCTTAACTTCTATATACAATGTTCATGCACATGACAATTATAAATACAAAAAAAATTAAGCAAAGAATGAAAGTTAGCAGCATTACTAGTTCTATTTGGATGCTTGTGTTAAAGCAATAAATATCCTCTCATAAAATTAATGTGAATACACTGTTTGCCACGCATTTGTCCTAAAGTGTAGGCAGCTTTCCATAATCCAGAGATTAATACCATTAAATGAAAACCAAAAATCTTTATATATAAAAAAGTGCACAAGTTTGTCCTATATGTATGTAGTTCTCTTCTCTTAATCCAAGTGCATATTACACCCATGAATATTCACATCAGAGTACATTTAAAAGGCACAAATGTACACCAACACAAATAAAAACAAAGATTTTTTTTTTCCATGAGAAGTGGTAAAAAGGAATTGTCTTAAGATTCCCTCTAAGACATCAGGTTATAACCACATGGAATGAGGTTGTCAGTAATTTTACAAGGTATGGTATGTGTGAGTACTGTCTTAAAACAACTTTCACAAAACTTCACTGCATTCAGTAATCACTTCTATGCTTCATAACAAGGTATACAATTTTGAAAGCTGTTAATTATTTTGATTCTTTGAAAGTTAACATAAAACATTGTGTTACAATTAACAAAATAAGTATAATGCAAGAAATCAAAGTCATAAAATACTGTAAACCAAGAGAAGAGAACTAGTCCTAAAGGTACCAAAAAGAGGTGGAATCAGACTTTCACATTAGAATCAGAAGACTCTAGCTAAGAGTGTTAATACAGAATAATTTTACTGGGCTCTGCATGGCAGGTTAAATATACAACCACTTCAACTGGAAATGATCTAATTCATCTTGCAGTACTGAAAATGTACCCCTTTTACTCTAACAGGATTCCCTACAGACAGAATATCAAAGTTTATAATTTCACTTCCAAATGCTCCTTAAATTCTAGTCTCAAATTCACCTCCAATCCACAATGGTTATTTTTATCAGCCAGAATATTAAACATTTTAAAGCTTCACTATTGTCTGCATGTACACTTTACGTCACTGGTACAGAGATACATATGCTTTTGAATAGCCAAAAGTAAAGTTCTATGGCACCTTCATTTTAGGAAGCCACTCAGACAACAAATATCATAATGTTATAATTGTTCCATCTTCTTCTAAAGGTTTTTGATCTGAAGCATGTGTCTCATGTTCCATCTTTGTGCCACTTACGTGCTGTACATTCACATCATTAGGAATAAAACCATTGTGAGATGACTCAAAACTCAGTTCAATTTGTGTTAGTGATTCTAAGCTCTCAGCCATAGGAACTGCCTTGGGTATTTGCTGGGGCATTCCATTATCTTCAATAATTATGTCTTCCTCATCACTATCTTCATCTTTAGGATCAAAATTTGTCTCAATATGTGGTGAGTAGCTGATAAGGCTGTTATCAGTAGACTGACCTGAGCTGCCAGAAGTCCGACTATTCCTGACAACATTATTTCTCTGGTTTGCCGGTCTTACAGTTATAATCAGGTTACGGCTATTTGCAATCATCATGTCTGTAACTTGATCAAGACTTTTTCCTGAAACTTCTATTCCATTAACTTCTAAAACCTCATCATTAACCGCAAGTAAGCCCGTACTTTGAGCCAGACCACCTGGAACCAGCCTGGATATGAAAATCCCTGGTACTTTTTCTAGGCCATGTGGTGTGACTCTTACACTAGAGCCATCGCGGATATAGAATCCTAGTGGCTTTTCTGTTCCATATTTGTAAAGACGAACCCTTCGATGTGTTTCTGGGAGAATATCCACATCTATAATGGAAGATACTGGTCTAAAGTCTTGTGGCATACTAATAACTATGTTTGGTTTCTTTTTATGGTAATCAGGACGTAATACATTTGTCAAGACATTCTTCTTCTTTGTTAGTGTATCTGTACCAAAGGCACTGTAGTCTGCTTCTTCTGTTTTAAAAGAAAAACAAAAATATTGATTATCAGTATTAGTCTATATAGAAAGGCCATCAAAATATCCCATTATGATAACATGGGGCAATAATGGCAGCAAAGTAATATACCAACAAGGATTTATAAGTCAGTTTCTTAAAAAGAACATAACCAATCAGTGCCTTTATTCAATTCATAATTTAGTACCGGTGTCATGATAATGATATGCTAGAAAAACCACTAGATGGCCCTATTTTGTGATAATCAGAAAATACCACCAAGATTTTTTTACAAAGTTGAATCACATAACCAAATCACAATTATCTACTATATTCAAGAGAGATGCAGTTTCTTTTTGAATATATGTATTTGGGGCTACAAATTTTCCATCTTAGAATTTTTTATTTAGATTGATGACAAAATAAATTAAACTCAAATAAAATTAATGACTTTATAAAGCCACAGTAAGTTTTTTAAGCACAAGTAGTAGTCGAAGGACTACAGATTTATAGTCTTTCCTGATTTATTTTTTCCAATTGAATCCAACCTCATTTCTTGCTTGAATAATTCCTAGGTACAACTATAAGCTCATCTGATAGAAGAAAGTTTAGGATTGAACTAGTGATTAAAATGCAGGCAGGAATATATAGAAATGTGATAAAGTAACTAATCAGCATGTACTTATGAATTACAAAGAACAAAATAACATTCAATAGTTTACATGTTAACATCACAAAATTTCACTAGATTTCATATGATATGAGGAAAGCAAAGAATAAATGTGACTAGTGGTCCCCAGTTTAAACTGTAATCAATCTGATGCTTATATGGTCAAATTCTGTATGGCTTACTTGGTCATTTATAGAATATTTCAGGAGTAGCTTGTTGCCCGAGACTTTGTTCAACTGGGCATTTTTTGTTTTATTATTAACGTATTTTAGCTTTTATTATTTAAAATACTATTTCTAGGGGCAGCTAGTGGTACCAGTGGACAGAGCACCTGCCCTGTAGTCAGGAAGCAGAGTTCAAATCAAGGCTCAGACATTTACATGGTTCCATGTGATCCTGGGCAAACCACTTAATCCCAATTATCTTGCCCCAAAATAAAAAATAAACTCTTTCTTATAAAGGACAAATTAAATACAACACAGAAGCAATTCAAAGAGTCCAAGGGCTAATACAACAAGCACTTGATTCCAGAAATAAGCAAGGTAACTTCTCTCAAAATTAATAGTGATAAAACAAAAAAAATTATAATTAGGTATGAATTTAAAGTAAATTTAGATCAGGGGCCAAATATAAAAGCATTAATTTCTACACGCCCCATTTCCCTAAAGTAGGCAGAGTTTTATATATTAAAAGAAGCAAAACATAGAAAACGAACAAATTAATTGTGCTAATTGAAAGCCCAATAGATCTTAACTGTTATCTAAAATATCAACTTCTTTTCTCTGATATAAAATCCTAAATACTTTTAGCTGAAATATTTGTTCAACTAACATTACTTATACCATGTCTTTTAAAAGATTTCAAATTACCTTGCCTGTGTTAAAACATCATTTTCACAAAAAACTCAGGAACATCAACAAAGGTGAGATAAAACAAAGCACTTCTGATCCCAGCGGAAAATTTTGTGCTATTGTTAGGAAGAAATGGGAAACACTTAAAGCTAGATGTGTAAATCATCCCTGTTGAAGGCAGACACATCATTCATAATTCGCTGTTCACCTCAAATACTTTTTATGAACCAAAAAACCTTACTAATTACTGAGGTAGAAAAAAAGAAAGATGAAATAACAAAACTTTGAACGCACTAACATTATGCTTTCAAAATTTATTTAGAATGGTGGGAGAAAATGAAATATGTACCAAATATGTACCAGCTCAAAAACTCGTCAGATTAAAAAAAGAACTTCAATTTTGTCAATTTTTTTCAGCTCTGCTAGTTTAAAAGTTGCCAAACTACAAGACATTAGAAACAAGTAAAAAAAGTTGCTGACAATTTTGTCAGTCAATATCACACATGAGAGAATTAGCAAATGTCAGATATATCCAAAAGATAGAAAAGCCTTTCCTAATATCTGGGTTCCCTGAATACATCATGCGCTATATTAGCAAGAAATAGTATTCTTATACTTAATGATCTATTTTAGACAGTTTGAATAGACAATGTACAATGCTTTCTTGTGGAAAACAACAGTTTGCTTGAAAAGCTGTTTGGCTTTTTAAGAAATATCTAGAAATACCAACATCTTCTCTTTGCAAAACTGTCATATAAGCACATTAAGAAAACAGCAACATTGAATATCTTTTCTCAGAACACTTCATTCTCAAATAATGTGTGAAAGTCTACATAATGGCATATATGCTAGTGAAAAATACAAGGACCCCTACCCATACAAATTTCAGACAAAATAAAATTGTTTTTCTTCACAACTACTCATAGAAAGCTTAACCAGAGAAACTAATCTGCATAATTTGGCCATGCAGCCAGACTCCATTCGTACATTCTTGACTAAATTCTCAAAAGCAATATGCCTGAGTACAAAGGCACCTTTGTTCTCCCATCTAGCTAAGCAGTTTACAGCTACTGGGAAAAGAAATATTTTGGCAGAAAGCCACAGTACAGGGTGTTAGTTTAAAGTGTAAAGGTGAATGTTCAAATAGAATGTAAGTTGACTTTCTACTTTAAGTCTATATGTGCTCTGGAAGTAAAGAGATTATGAAAAATAAACTGGAAAACTCTGATCAAATTAACTGAAAGCAAAAACTCTCATGTGCTACTGAGGGTCTTTACATTAGTGCCATAATTAGTAATCTTCTAAACTAACACCTGACTTATCCAGCAACCTCAAGAATCCAAAACAGCCAAGAACCTAGGAGGAAAAAATTTTGAGCAGTTGAACACATCACAATGTTCATGAACCAAATCATGAACATTTTCACTTAGAGTTCAAGAATTCCTCTGGTTCTCAATCAGAACCTATTTACTCTTATTTTAAGCAACGTGGTTTGGTATAAAGAACAAAGGACTTTAGGGTCAGAAGATTTGGGCTTAACTCCTGGTTTCACTGCTTATTAGCTGTGTCTAGGAAGCAAGTCATTTAACTTGTTTTCCGTGTCCTCATCTGGAAAATTAGGCTAATTCAATTTGACAAATATTTATTAAACTCTATGTGCAAGGTATTGTAACTGAACTTATACTATCTATTTCATGTTGTTAAGAAAAGTACTCTGCAGAGCACTACTTAAGTACTATAATTTTAGGTAGGCATAGGACAACAGCAGTGACAGCTAAAAGCCATTGAAGAGACAACTATAAAACAAAGTATCTCAAAAAGCACAGCATTCTGTGTTTATAGACAGTGCACTGTATAAACATTTTTCTGCCTATGAAAATTTTTTGCCTTTTAAAAATATGCAAATATTCCTAAAATTTTAAGAATTAGTGAATTGTGTTCCTTGAAACTGATGATATTAAACACCTACTCAAATATAACATTCTAAATCAAATTATAGATAATACTTTTTAAGTCTAACAGCACTCATCTGCAAAGAAGTGTACTAAGTAGGGGTTGTTGGCTATTAGGATAGCCAGACAAAAATGTTTCTGCTCAAGAAGAACACGACTGAATAATGTAGGAGACAAAGATGTCAATATACAGAACAGCAGTGCGACTGGGCAGATCACTTCTCCTTCCCTGAATCTCAGTTTCTTCATTAAAATGAGGGAGTTGTAGCAGAACTCTAAGGTCCCTCCCTTTCAGCTCTACATCTTGGTTACAGCCAAGAGGATTTAGTTATTAGAATTATAAGTCAATGAGAACAAACAAAACAGTATCATCTTTAATACTATCCTTTGGCAAACACAATGGCTGGTATATTGGCCTAAATGTTACATGTCAGTTAAACAATGACTGCATATAATGGTATGTGGTCTTCTCCTTAAAATGAGTTTATGCTTGTTTTTTGTGCTTCAGGGTTTTGATGTATGAGACCACTACTAAATATACACATTTTAACATTATCTTTCTTTCTTTAAACAAAATACCAAGAGTGGCTCCTGGCCCCTCGGATTTGGAATAAGTTATAGTTCCCGTTTACCATTTAAAATGCCTTTCAACAAGGAATACCACCTCAAGATGCCACACACAAAAAAATTAGGACCAAATAAAATGAAACCTTCAAAAAGAGCATCTTATCTGATCTTAATATTTAATTCTGTGACTTAAGGAGCAGATGTAGAAGCTTAGGAATGTGGTTCTTTAAAGTTTCTATCTTCTTTCCAAATACATAAGGTACAGTTCCAAAAGGAAAACAGAAGATGAAGGCAATCACAACAATGGTTCCTTTAAGCAGAACATAAGCTCCTTGAGAACAAATATTTTGTATTAGGTATATTCCTAATGCCTAATCAGTACTAGGAATATAACAAGAACTTCTTAAATGTGTATTTTATAGTTGGAAATCATAAGGAATTACTAATCAACTAATGCATAGATTTAAGAATACCACTACAACTTTAGGACATTTGGGAGTCTTCTTCCTTAAGGAAAGGTTATATTCTCCTGCGTCTTAAGGACCAAGGGAACAATTACCTAAAAGTCATTAATTTTTATCCTATTTCTGCTCAAATACAATTTTCCTACTACATAATGAAAAATTCTTAATAAGTAATACAGAAGATATTCTTTAGGTGCTTACTACAGGAAACACTAGGGATAAAACTAGGAAAGACAGTCTACCCTCAGGGAACTTACAAACTAAAAACATTTTTCTTAGTGATGTTTTAGGGTAAAACTGACATCCTTTTTTGGGAGAATTCTTTTACATAGTAAAGCCAAAGTTTCAAAAACAAATTTGTTTCCAAACTAGATCAGGAAATTCATTACAGCTATATTAGGATGCACTGGGGAAAAAGCATTAGATAAAAATGTAAAACATTATCAATAAGCTAGTGTCTGACATTCTCACTGTAGAAACATGAACATGGAAGAGTTAAAATAACTCATTTTATTGTTATTAAAAACATAATATTCCCTTAAGAGTCAAACTTAAAACCATATTCTAGTTTGCCTCTTCCATAAATTTAATTAGGATGTCTTTCGTGCAGCTGACAAAACAAAAAAAAAGCTAGCTAGTAATAGAAGACCTAGAATCTTCTTTGTAAAAATCATTTTCAGGATTTAATTTTCTCTCTCCCTTTTTTTTCCTATTGTTTCCAAGGCAACAGCACTAGAAATATGCACTGTTTATTCCCTGCCAACTAAAACTGGCCTTTGTAAGAAAAACAGGTATAGTATTCAGGGGAACCTCAAGCCCCCAAAAGTTAAAGTAAAAACAACTGATTCAAGATGCCAAGGTTTCCTAAACTAAAACAAAAAAAAAACCTAAATGATTTATAAAGAGTTTTATACTCTGGGAATCTGTTTTCTTTGAATAATATAATCTTAAAAAAAAAAAAATCACAACTTAAAATTTATGATATTGTAACAAGCTGTCACCAAGGTGTATGAAATTGCTGTCTACGTAAACAAATTAGTTTACTATCAGCTAAGGAAGATAGTGGCAGCAGAATATGATTTCCAAGTTTAAAACAAATTTCTTAGACCAAATAGTACCCAATTATGTTCTACAACCTGCTATATAAATAGCCATTAGGTGCTAAACAAGAAAAGTATCAAAATAAAGTGATAATGTATAACTTTAAATGGACTAACTGTACTTTTTCTTTGACAGAAAAGTCATCATTTGCATTAAGTTACTAGAAAACACACAAAACTAAAACAGAATCTCTGGTGAGCAAAATTTTTTCCCATTAAAATGTTGCTTACTTCTACAAGGCTCTAAAACATTCTAAAATCCTAGTCACAATATATACCAAGTGTTCATTTTCACTCTTTAGGAAAAGCTAAGAAAAACAGGTGTCTTGTTTTTATATTTATTGAAATTAATAACCCTCGCAATACTAAGAAATGTTGGGATAAATACCTAACAAAGGAATTTAGAAAGGTACAGACTCTTAAAAGACATTAGGACTGAATTCTAATGTTAAGTTAAAGGCAAGATGCCAAATAAATACATGAAAACAGATGGTGTTGTAATCAAAACTCCTACAAACCTTAGATAAAATGGTTTATCAACTTTTATCATGTAGTTATTGAAAAACCTTAAATGTTCACACTCTACCAGCTGAATGAATATGAAAAGTACTACATGTTTATTAAAAATTCCTACTACATAAGTCTATTATGTAAAAATTAAGGCACAAGGGTAAAAACGACAAGCGTTGAATTTTCTTCATACAAAAGATTCTATTAAAGAAGACTTGATCAAGTTCTTCCTCTCTTATGTATTTTTAATGCTTTGGTACAGCTTGAAGCAGACCAGAGCTCAGTAACAGAATGTTGTGTCAGGCCTTATAATTTAGCATCCCAGAACCTAGCTGCTACATAGCCACTGCCACGAAATCCTTATTCTCTTCCACTGTTCCTTAGAATGCAGATGCTGAATCTGATGCTGGTTGCTTCACACTTCTTCATTCACCAAAAATAGAGAAGGCACACACATTCTCAGGCGAAAAGAACTAAAAACTAAAAAGTTTTTTCTCTTAAAGGTTTTTGCTGCCATAAGCGCAGTGCCACTGAAATACAAAAAAAATGCTGTGATTTCAAATTTCTTTTTGCATCATTAATAAAGAATATTTATTGTCCTCGGAACATACAGGACAACATAGACCAGTTTTCCTGTCACTAATCATAGGAAACGATAAATCATAATATAAGCAATCACAAGTCATAGATTTAGAGTTGGATAAGATCTCAGAGATCATTTAGGTCAACCTTTTCATTTTACAGTTGAGAAAACTAAGACTCAGGGAGGTCCAAGGTGAGTTTTGTATCTAACCCAACAAACCAATTTAAAACATCAACAACAGCTTAAAATCAGAATTAAGTTCATTCTTTCAAGAAAGTGTAGTGATTATTACCAACAAGGGTTTTCTAAAGTATTTAATTTTATTTTATTTTAGTTTACATCATTCATTTCCATGAAATTCTGAGTTACAAATTTTCTCCCCATCTTTCCCCTACCTACCACCCCAAAACAGCCATCCCAGTGTATCCCCCCTCCCCC
>CM053585.1:187352744-187390552 GCA_028646515.1 Pseudochirops corinnae | reverse complement strand
ATGCTGTAGTAATCCATAAAATTCTTCAAATTTTCCAGGTTTAGAACGTTCCAGAGAAAATCGACGAAATTCTGCTCCAAACTATAAACAAAAAATACATAACAAATTACTTTTAAGAAAACTATCATAAGTCATAATTTCAACATCAACAAACAATTAGTTGCTTGTGTGCCAAAAATGGTGCTAGGCACTGGGGGACATAAAGTCACAAACAGGAGACTAATATTACGTCATATCAGTAAGTCAAAACATTTCTATCTAAGAAAGCTATGAATAGTCAACAAATAAAATAATACTTCTATTAATCAAGAAAATGCATGTCATAACAGATTCCTTACTAAAGGAAAGAAATATAATTAGCACTATAGTATAGTGGACAGAGCACTCATTTGAGGCAAAAGGCCTCCAGGCATTCTGGCTCTGCCAATCAATACACCACCTGGTTTCTGGCCTGGATTGTAATAAGAGGAAGATGATTCCTAAGGTCCCTTCCAACATTAAAATCCAATAATTTCCACCTGAGAAGGTTGGGGACCTGTCCTTGTTCTCTGTCCCCCTAATCTTTCGATGGCCAGGACAGTCAATATACCACTGTCCTACGAAAAAATCATTTGAACACCTAGGACTTCTTGGTTGAGGCCTAGACTCAAGATCTGACAAAAAGGACTCTGCTACTATATGAAGTCAGTGTAGAGACCAGAATTTTATCCAATCCACCCATCTGCACAACAACTTAGTTAAAAGAAGCTTTGTTTCTATACTGATTGAATCCCTTTTCAATTTTATTTTTTTAGTTTTTTTTTCTAATTTTTCTTCTAGGTGCTTTCAAACTAGTCTGGACAAATACACTAGAAAAAATGCAAAAGTAATATACACAGGCAAATGACAACAGTTGTAGTAACTTCAAATTGGATACAAAGGTGCTTTGGGGTCGAATACATAAAACCTCACCAAAATGCCCAATCATTTTAACTTTACACAATTTTAAGTAAGATGCAGAACTCAAGATTTTAAAAGATATAATATCATCAGTAAAGGCATTGTTATTTGAGTCAGTGTAGTATAGTGGGGAAAAATATACAAGTCCTAGGCTCTAGGCCTAGATTAGGCACTAACCCCACCACTTAATAGCTATGTGTGATCTTACTCAAGATTACTCAGCTTTTTCACCCGTGAAATGGGAATATAACTAGCTTATCTCACAGGGTTGATGTGTGGAAAATGAACGTGAAATTTCTTTGAAAATTGTATTATGACATCAAAAGGTGAAATATGTATTTTAGTGCTTTATATTTTCACTATATATAGGTACTTTCTGCAGAACCTTTCCATGATTAAGGATCACAGATTTAGATCTAGAATGTACCCCATATCATTTAATCCAATCCCCTCATCTTACAAATTACAAAAATAATGCCAAGGGAGGCCAACTCACCTGACCAAGGTCAAGGATTAAAACAAAATTCATGACTTCAAACCAACACTCTTCTTATTGCATCCCTTGGTGGATTATCTGAGCACTACTACTATCAGAAAAGTTATCACACTTGCCACTGGCCAACCTGAGAATGAGTCCTTCCAAACCTAACAACTAGGTTAGTCCTCAGACAACAAAAGTTCTCCAGGTCTTTACAAAGTGGTTGAAAATATGTCAAAGTGTACTTCATTTGCACAGTTTGCAAAAAGCTACCTCATGGCACTTTCAGTGAGATTTTTCATAAAGAAAGACAGAATTTTTATATTATTAACATGTGCTAGTAAGATCAAAGGAAAGGTTAAATTGTTAAACAAAGAAGATGGAATAGTAATTAAACCAGAATCGCATCGGTATAAAAGATGAAATTCTGCCTCTACCACTTTCCTGTTACCCTTTGGCCTCTCATCTGGTCAAGTTCAGGTAATAACGCAGAAACATTCAACTGATTTGTGTTTTTTCACTTCCTCAACAGTTAACTATAACTGAGGCAAGGTAAATGGTTCAGTGGATAGCACACTGGGTCTGGAATCAGGAAGAGATGAATTCAAATCCAGCCTTTTTAGCTGTCACTCTGCAATGCTTGTGAGAATCAAATAAGATAGTATTTGTTAAAAAAAAAAAAAAGGCACTTAGTGCAGTACCTGGCATAGGGCATTGTACAAATGCTTATTCCTTCCCTTTCTCTAAAAGGAACTGAAGTCCTATTCTGAAAACCACCACAAATCTTTTTTTTCAAAAATCATACCCTAATAAAGTAAGCATAACAAAAAATGGACAAAAATATAATCAAAGCAACATTAAAATTAGAAAACCTGACTTAGAAGGGATCTCAAAAAACATCTAGATCAACCCATAGTTGAACAGTAATCCCAGCCAGCAATCATAAACACAACAGCAGCACAAAATTAGCAACCTAAATTTAAGTACATACATGAAAAGTAGTTTTCTGTACAAATGTAATAAAAATTGCTGTGTACTGCTCTCATTAGAATATTGTGTAGATAATTACTAAAACGCACAAAAAGGACGGCAAGCTCTTTGGAAGATGCTACTTTTGAAAATACGTGTGATAATACAAGCATCTTCATTGAACACAGCAAATATACCTCTCTTGACAAGTCAATGAAACAAACACAAAATTCACGACCATTGTCTATCTTTCAATTTCCAGGCTTGTTTTTCTGCAAAAGAAACTTACTTCTCCCCAAGTACTAAAAATAAGGTAAGATGACGGATGTCTCAAAAAAAAAAACAACTCCTTAGTTTCCCAATTACCTTTAAAAGTTGGTCTTTTAATCATCTCTTATCTACTATGTATTTAGATCACCCACCACCTAACTAGGGAAAATATTAAATCCCTGTAATCCCTACTTTTCTAAGTGTAGAGGTTTACATGGTTGTCGATTCATTTCCCAAACTTCGCTAGAGACATCTGCATCACTATATAGCTAAATCCCTTACTTGCAACAAGTATTACAATACACACTCCAGTTTTAACAGGTAATAAATTAAAATACATTTCTGAAACATAAACACACTACTTTGTCAAGAAAATAAGGTGATTCATACCTACACCTATCTCTAGAGTTCAGTCACACCTACACATTACAAAGTAAATAAAACTCAATAGAAACACCCTTCATATCAGTGTTAGATGTCCTATGACAACATCAAGTCAGTTTCTTGTTTTAATTACCCTGATATTATCAAAATTTCATATTTGCTACTAACTAGGAGAAAACTTTTAATAGTGTTTCAACACAATTTTAATAAATATTTTATATTTAATAGCTTAACATTTTAGGTCATTTTGCTAAATATTTGCTATATAAAACCTTTGAGATGTTTCTTTTCCCTTAATATGAAAAAGATAGATATTTTGATTACGGCAATGGAAAATTTTATGACTTTACGGTAATCTGTGCCCTTTGGTGAAAGCTGTTTCATAATTTCTGGCAAAAAAAGTGTTCTGAATAACAAAGATATTGCTATGCCTTTTGCAAAAACACAATAGGATTAAGAGGAACTTTTTACACACAAGGACAAAAAGTAGACACATTCAACTGTTATCTTCAAGAGAATTATCACTAGGTAGACTTAGTACCAGTTTTCCATTAGTTTATTCCTACCATCTAGCATGTCTATACAGCTAGCAAACTTCTTCCATAGTCATTGGATAATTAACTTTTAAGATTGGCCCAAGAAAGGCAGTCAAATCAGGAGGGCCCACAGCTCAAAAGAATCAATCCTCCAAGGTTATCAAGGACACCGTAGTGATAAATGGCTGTGAAATCTCTCACTTCACAAGAGATAGGTAAATCTGCTACACAGTAGAAAATACATTTCAAGTTCAAAGAATACCCCTGTTAATGGAAAGAAAGATACCCACTACCTTACATTTTAAGGGTCAATTCTGAGCCAAATAATAATACTGATTTATATGAAATCAGTCAACTTTTACAATGATCATGGCACAGTACATTAAAATTCAATGCCATTAGAGACTGAAGCAATACATGCTATCGTTCTTTTTCATGTTTGGTTTTGCTTCTTTTTTCCCAGTGATCACTCATTGGTTACAACCCTCCTATACAACCAGACTATTGTACAAAGTATTTGCAGATCCTATACATGATTGCATGCCACCAAGGGGGGAGGGGAGAAAATCTGAAACTCAAGGGATTGTGGAACTCAATCTTGTAAACTAAAAGTAAATTCAAAAAAAAATTCAATGCCATTATATAAAAGTTGTGGCATTATTAAAACATGATAGAGAACTACTGTTTAAAATTCACTATATTTGTGTGGAAAATAGGAAAAAAAGGCATGGATACCATTTTCATCATTTTAAAAATAAATCTGTCCAAGTTCCAGGAGACCTTAGAAACAATTCATTTTCATCATTAAAAACAAATTTACTGACAAAAATCTGCTTAAAAGTTAATATGAACAGAGAAAAATGTATTGATCCTATTGCTTTGTCTATTTACCTACCATAAGCTAAGAGTTACAGCAGGCTCTTTATCAGTGGTTCTCAACCTTCCTAATGCCTCGACCCTTCAATACAGTTCCTCATGTTGTGGTGACCCCCAGCTATAAAATTATTTTTGTTGCTACTTCATAACTGCAATTTTGCCATTAATTTGAATGTTATGAATCTATCTGATATGCAGGATGTATTTTCATTGTTACAAATTGAACATAACCCACAGGTTGAGAACCGCTGCTCTATATGCTATGTAGCTCTTAACAGCTTAAAAAAACTTTCCTAAGAATATATATCTCAAATTGAGCTCTTCTAATGTATGGCTATATGAAAAAGAAAAGTTTATAAAACTTTAACATATCAAATATGCCATGTAAATGGTTTAACTGCAACTGCATACATGTGAGAATGTTAAATCAACTGGCAAAAAAGGAGAGGAAAATATCTAAGTCTGGTACTATAATACATATTATTTCAACACGATTGAGGGCCCCTATTCGAGGCACCCTAACAAATGCTCATAATTGTGTGGTCTAGAACAATTTAAAATTCCATCATATTAAACATAGCATGTTTAGATTAGTATTAATTCATTTTAAAAAATGTTAAAACCAACTGGCCAAGCAGAATCCAATCCCTGGTTCTGAGCTAAGCTCCCACAAAACCAAATCTGGTGATAAAACTGCAGAAAGGCATCTCAATCATCTTGCACGGACTCATTACTGTTACAGCACTACCAAGATTTATTTAGAATCATATTACTCTCATGCAAGCAATTTCAATTTGCAATGACAATTCCATGAAGGATGGAAAGAGTATGTTCTTTCAAAATGCAAATCTAGAGTTTAATTTGATATGACTACATTTATGCTCTAATTAAATATTACACAAAGTTTCAACCAAACTCTACAATATATACACACATACAAAGGGAATGGAGTTTCAAATATTAACTTTTAAAAACAAGGCAAATGTGGATATCCTTGACCTCATTTTAAAGATTACAAAAACTTGGAAATACACTGTCATCATCCCTTGCAGTAGAATGCATTTCCTCTTCTACGTATCCTTTAAGAAACTTTTCCCTAGTACCTTCATTCCACGGATCACTACTCTTACTCGGCAAACCTTCGGTACTCATGAATTCAATTACGTAATATCATGTAGCATTCGATACATTATTTTGCAGCTATTTTCACGGCGCTTTCCACGTTTTAAGTTTCCCCTGCTGTACCGAACGTAAACTTATGATAGGCAGAGACAGTCTTCTATTTACATCTCCCAAAGCCTAAAGCAATATTTGGTAGTTTTCTCACGAACTGGCTATGTGATCTTATGAAGGTCTCTGGGCCTCACCCACTAAAGTGGGGTGGGGGAGTAGAAGTTGAACAAGTTCTATATGGTTCTATCTAGCTACTATTATCTGAATTCAAGTAAAGGTCTATTGGAATTGATCTGTCTCTTCCGCAGTCTCCTCCAAATCCATAGTTAAAATCAACCTCATTTAAGAAAGCCTTCTCTACCATACCTTTGATTATACCTTTACTCTAAGGCTTTTAGTGATACCCCCACTACTCAGGCACTCAATCAATATCTAATTAACTGGTTCATGGCTCACAGCAGTCTTAGAAACAGTTAAATAATTTCACGTTTTATGTTGTTTGGGTTTTGTTTCTTTTGTGTTCTCTCCTGTCGTGAAGTAT
Source organism: Pseudochirops corinnae (assembly GCA_028646515.1). Classification (NCBI taxonomy): domain Eukaryota; kingdom Metazoa; phylum Chordata; class Mammalia; order Diprotodontia; family Pseudocheiridae; genus Pseudochirops; species Pseudochirops corinnae. The sequence goes on along the minus strand of CM053585.1, from coordinate 187,384,386 downwards.
TAATGAAATTTAAAAACTTCACTTGTGATGAGCTAATATTCTCACAGAGTAAACAGACGAGATAAGTAAGAGACAGGACCTTATCTCTGCTAGGACAAGAAATAAATCTAATTTGGTGAAGTATATTTTCTACTCCTCCGGCTTGCTTAACAAAACCCTCACCGCTGACTCCAATCCAAACCACATCAAGTTTTCCCCTCTCTGATCTGGTGTAATCTCCTCCTTCCGACTCTCACCTGCGGGTTACGAGCAGGGGGTGGGGAGAGGAGGAATGCTGGTCAAGCTCCGGCTAACAATACTTGATCCTCTCCAGTCTCCCAGGGCAGGGCTGGGGCAGGCGTGCTGCCAGTTCTCCCCGCCGGGGCCCCCCAAGATCCTCCCCGAGTTCTCAGCCCCGACGCTCGGGTCGCACACGCGCCCACCCTGCGCCGCGCCATCTCCTTTCGCACTCCCCCGCCCCTTCCGCCCCGAATGCTCCCGGGGCCCCGTACCCACCTTGCTCTTCACCTCCATGGTGCCCAGGCAGCCGCTGCCCGCGCCGTGCCGGTGAGTCCGGTTCATGGTCAGCGCAGGGGGGCGGCCCGTAGGTCCGGTCTGCTGTCCGTCTGCCCCAGACGGCCTCCTCTCTCGGGGCGAGGGGACGAAGGGGAAGGAGCGCCTCTGGCCTGCGCCGCGCACAAACCACCTGCAGTTGTGTTGGCGGCGGCAGCTTCTTGTCCTCCTCCTCCGGCTTCCAGTCCCTCAAGCCGTGGAGCTGAGGAGGAGGCGGCGGCGGCTGCAGCGCCCGGCTAGGGACGCGGAGGCGGCTCGGGAGACTAGAGGAGGGGGGGAGGGGGCGGCAGCCACCGCTCAGCCTCGTTCTCAACTGGCGCGATCTCGCGCGCGCCCCTCACGCACCTGCAGTGTTATAGGGGGGCGGGGATACGCCACGGCTGCGACGAGCGCGTTCACCTGCCAGCCCCGATCCCGGAGGAGAGGCCAAGGAAAAGCGTCAGATTCCTCTCGCCTGCCAGGGACCAAAGCTGCAGCCTACAGCCGATAAGCCCTGCTAGTTGAATGGAATGGAGAAGAAATGAAGGGAAGGGAAGAAAAGGGAGGGGGAACGTCACGCGCCCCTCCCACCCCCGCGCCCGCCTAGAGACGCCTGGGGGAGCACCTGAAGAGCGGGGGAAGGTCTCCACCCCTTCCCCATTCAACCCCTCCTTAGACCGCGGTGAAGGAGGGAAGTAGAGCGCATGCGTGGCCCTGGAGTTTCCGCTGCAGAACGGGGGAAGGGAGGGGGTCGGGGCCGGAAGCGAGAGCGCACCTGGAGGAGGTCTGTGGGGACTGCGGGCGCGGAGCCGCTTTCCCGCGGGCTACGCTCCCCTCCCCTTCCTCCCCGCCTCTGGGGCTCTGTGAGCGGGCTCCGAGTCTCCTGCGGTTTGGGGTTTTGGGGCTTTTGCGAAAGAGCACCTGTTACTCCGGTGGCACTGGACCAAAATGCTTGTGAGACGCTTAACGAATCTTAAAGCGCTGTATAAATGTCATCTATTACTAATCAAGCGTGCCAAAGCATGGGCTTTCTTGCGGGATGGCCCAAGGAGAAATTTCTGTTTGCTTCTTTCCAAATCCAGGCTTGGGGCGCAGAGTCGTCCTCCACTCTCGTTTTAGCTCTGCCGGTACCACTCTTAACGCAACTATCTCCTGGCTCCTGAGAGCCTTGGCTGAACGGTGGAGCTCTTCACACACCCCCACCAACCCTCCGTATTAATTTGAGACACAATTTATGACAGCTAGTACCCTTCTTGTGGAACTTGAAAATTAATTCCCCCACCCCGTATCTGCTGGGTCAGAAGTTGCCGTGGCCAAATAATTCATCCTCTGGGCATGACCCTTTTCTCACTCTACAGATAGGCTGGTACTTGGATAGCACAAAGCACAGTTCGGTCGCAGGGCCTTACTCCATATCTGACCGGCTAGGAAGACACTCACTGTCAAAGTTTAGGCTCTTTTGGCCTAATTTTTGAGCCGCCCCCCTGCTGCCCTTTCCTCCCAGTCTAACATCAGTTCCTTTCCTGGTACTTTAAAATGCTATCTTAGAAGTTTTTAGATACTAGTCACCTTGACCACCAACCCCTACCTGCACTTTTCCATAGTGGACCATCCAGGCAATGTCCCTTAGGGACAAAAATTTCTATTATCTTCTGTGTTTGCCTGGTAGGCATAGTACCAACTATTTCATCAACAAATTGACCCGTTACCTCTTATCCTGGGGAGAGAAAAGTGAAAGCTCCTAGAAATATCTCCCAGAGGGCAAGTTCCCAAACTCCTGGATAAATTTGTACTTGGGCCAACAAATTCTTATGTGAGGTTTATTAGAGATGATTCTGGAGTGGAAGGAATGCCAGACTTGAAATTATGGAACCTAGGTTCAAATTCTAGCCTTATTATGTACTAGCTGTGTGACTAGCTGTGGCCAAATCACTTTACTCTTTTAAGACTCGGTTTTCTCACCTGTAAAATGGGGATAATGATACATGCACTTTGTATCTTACAAAGCTGTTTAAGAGAAAATGTTTCATGGGCATTGAGCCTTAAAAAGCTGCAGAAATGTTAGTTATCATTACTGCCAGCAAAGAACTGTACTAGGAAATACCAAATTTAGCTTAGAGTTAGTCCCAGCCTTAATGGTATTTGAAGTTTTGTTGCGGGGTGGTGTGGGAGAGATAAGCTGCAAACTCATATAGCAAAGACTCACTACATTCCTAGTTAAGTGTTTTGGAAAAAAGGACGAAACAAGGATAAATTGCTTTTGTCTGGGTACTTCCATAGTTTCTGGTGAGTAATTCCATCCCTCCAGCAGGATAGCAAGATCTTCTAGGGTACGGACTCCACCTTACCTAGAGGGAAATAAGAAGGGAATTTGCCTCTTGACCTTATTCACTCTTTCAGCTAACCTGGGAGAAAGTTACAAAAGAGCAGCTCACACAACTTTGTGATTTCCCTTACTTTAGAAAGGTCTAGAGAAGAACTCAGAATTTGAAATCTCCTGATTCTACTACGAATACTGCCTTCTACTAGGCTCTTTGGGCCTCTGAGTTATTGTTCAGTTGTGTCCAACCCTTCATGACTCCATTTGGGATTTTCTTGGCAAAGTTATCGGAGTGAGGCAAACAGGGTTAAGTGATTTTCCCAGGGTAACTTACCTGAGTGTCTGAGACCAGATTTGAACACAGGAAAATGCCTTCCTGACTCAAGACCTGGGCTGCAACCACTGTGCCATCCAGCCATCCTAGCTGCTGTGTACCTTTAGCCTTAAAATGAGAATTGAACTGGATGATCTTAAAAGGTTCTCCCAGTTCTAAATCTGCTCTAACTCCGCTCTAACTCTGTAAGGTGGATTTTTCCTAGGATCTCTGAGGTAAAAGTATTATCATTTATGAGATTAGGCATCTGAGAAATTCTTAAAAGGTTCTTGGGAGGGGCTCTACATTCCTTAGGGAGGAGGGAAGTATTTGGATCCCTTAGGGAATTCTTCCTTGCCATTTCTGTTTGTCCAGAGGTCTCCTACCACTGCTTTTCAGAGCTCAGAAGAAGAAGTGGGGAGGAAGGGAGCTGGAGCCTACATAAGTAGTTAAGAATCTTAGCTCATAACTTGCTCTTCTCACCTGGATATAAATCAGGATTTGTTCCATTCTTTGTATTTTTATCCCTTGTACCTAGCACTATGCCTGACATATTTAGGGGTTTAATGAATGCTTGTTGATTCATTGGTTGATTGATTTGAGGCTGGGGTATGGAGACATTTGGGCTTCTTGGAAATATTACTCATTTGGCCTGGTACCTTGAGAAGTATATACTAGGTTTTGTAGAAATCCTCCTGTCTCACCCTCAAAATATACCCTAAGCCAACAGATCCAGGAGAAAGAGAGTCTTTTGAGAAAACCTTTCTGTCCAGGAAGTATGGATGGTGGTTTATAACTGTGTTTCAGAATCTCACGTTATCAATGCTGATTTATCAGAATTCTTCTGACGGAATGTACATAAGCCAGCCTCCTGTGGACATTGCATTCCTGAAGGTATTGTCATGCCCCCTCAGGGTGTGGTTTCCCTTACTTGGACTTTCCTTTCTAGATGTAAGGGCAATGCTTATGCTTCCTGGTTCTCCGGGGAGGAATTCACTCTTAAGGCTAGCATCACTGTGTAGCTAGAGGTGTAAAAAGTGGTTTAAACTTGATAAAGGGGAGGACCGGACCATCCTCTTCCAGGTCCTTTTCCTATCACCGAGTCAGTTTGTGATTCAGCCTTTCCCAAGCTATTCAAAGCTCATGAAATTATGAGATTGACACTAATCTTTATCCAACCCTCCCCCAAATCCCCATTCACCTCTAAAGCAGAAATCTTATATCCTATTCTTCATTGGAGTACTGCTATTGCATAGAAGGTACACAATAAATACTCTGAATAAGTAAATGAGGTCAGAGAGACTTACCCTTAGTGAATTTTAAATCAATTCAACAAATATTTATTAAGGGCCTACTGGGCATGGGGACACAAGGACAAGACGGAAAAGAATCCCCGACCTTAAGGAATTTACATTCTACCAGGAGATACTATAATTACACAAATAAGTAAATGTAACACAATTTCTGACACCACTTAACTACAGTAAAATCGCTGTATTTAAGGCATACTGCCAATCCTTTATCTGCTAATCTCATGGTCTTTTCTTAGGTCTCTTTTCTTCTGCTTTTGAAACATTTAACCTCTTCCTCTTCCTGAATATTCTCTCTGGAAGAGGTTTCCAGTCTCTTCTAGTTAGCCTACTTGTCAGAAGTTTCTTTCTCAGTCTCCTTCACTAGATGGTGGTTCATATCCTGATCCCTATGTATGTATGCAGTCTGGACAACTTCTCTTCTTTGGGGCCAATTATCACCTATATGCAGAGACTCCCGAATCTACATATTCAGTTCTCTTTTCTGTCTAGGGAGCCCTTCCCTGGGCAACTGCCTGCTAAAATAAAACAGTGAAAAAGCATTTATTAAGCACTTAGCATGTGTTGAGCACTGGATATGAAAATTTTAAAAAATAGGCCAAACAGTTCCTGCCTTCCAGAAGCTGAAACCAAGGACTTAAGGATGATGAATGAGGTCATTAGTTAATTAAATGATATACCCTAATTTGGAATAATAGAATTGAGTGATTATTATTCCAGGAGATGGAAGTGGAAAGTGGGATGGGTTATCTTGAGGAAGGGAGAGGGCAGGATGCCATTAAGATGGTGTATTTGTGTAAACTAGATTCAATAAACTCACCAATCAGAAGCCCTTGTCTTCAGGGCAGGACCTGGAATGTCTGAGGAGAGGTGTTTCCTGGAGCCCAGGAGCATGGCTAGAAAATGTCCCATAACCATCTCAAGCATAATGTTCAAAACAGAACTCTGTATCATTCCTCACCCTGCTTCCTAGCTTCTCTATTTTCTGTTTCGAGCATCACCTTCTTTTGTGTTACCCAGGTTAACAAAGGAATCATCTCCCATTTTTCACTCCACAATTGACTCCAGATTCAGTAGGTCTTTACTGCATCTAGGATAAAATGTGAGTGTCTCTGGCCGTATAAACTCCTTAAATACCTAGCCCTGATCTGTATTTCAAGAATGATTTCACCTTGCTCTCTCTCATCTACCCTGTGTTTCAGTTGAAATGACCAACTTACTGCTCCATGAAAACAATAATCCTTTGCACAAAGTAACCTCTCATGGCCTGAAATGTTCTCCTTGCTTAACCTCTACCTCTTGGATTCTCTAGCTCCCTTCCACACTCTGTTCAAATGCCAATCCCTCTAAGAAGCCTTTCTTGATCCTCTTCAAATATTCTCCCTCATGTGGGAAAATTACTGTATTACTTTGTATTTGTTGCTGTATTACTTTGTATTAATTGTGTATACCTTGTTTCTACCTACCCCCATCCCTACCTACCCCTACCCCCCTCAAGAATGTAAGTTCCTCCTAGTGCAGGAACTTAATAAATTGTTATTGAATTAAGGAGAGGAGGAGATAGAGAGGGAAGTGGGAATCTTTTGGATCCTTTTAGACTAGAAGGGAATCTTTGAAGCATCTAATCAAAATCTTTGTTTTACATATGGGGAGACTGAGACTTAAGTGGATTGATTACCCAGGCTCACACAGCTAATAAGTATCTAAGGCTTATTCCTCATCTGTCATTTAGCTAAAAGGTCATTAGCATCATTTTATATAGAACATTGAAATAATTTCATTTAATATAATGCAGTGCAACATAATATTTGATATGATATATTCATGAATAATTAATGTCTCCAATCATTTAGATTTGCCTTTATTAGTGTAAAGAGTTTTCATTTAGTTCCTCAATACCCAGCATTGCATATGGCACTTAGTAGATATATAAGAAATAAAAAACTTAATAGAATGCTGGCCAGTTGACTGATATGGTAGGCAGTTGCCATGCCAAGGCCTATTTCCACAGCTAGCCAAGTGAATACAAACTTGCTTATGGGCCAGAGTAATTGTGCTTCCTAGGAGCCTCAAACCAGATCATAAAATTCTTAGGTATGAGTCATGTCAGCCACTTGCATGAGCCCAGTGTCTTTCCCTTCCCTGCCCTACCCCCATTGAAATATCTAAATGACAAGGTCATGAATTTGTAGTACCATACTATAGACATGAATTGCGTAGTAAAGTGCTTTGCAGACACCCAAGTTATACTGAAGATTAGAATCTGCTGGTGTGTTGAAAGGAAAATTTGCATTTTTTCATAATTGGTTTAAGTAATTCACCTCTTGCCTCCTAAAGCTTTCTCTTCACCTTCCTGTGTCTTCAAGTCCTCAGGGATAGAAAAAGTGGTGGTAATTGTGTCAAGTATGGAGAATGCACAGAAATAGTGGTGACAGATTTTTAAAAAAAGTTTTCGGTGCTAGCCTTTGTTTCTTACTTCTCTGGTTGCAGTTCAGGGCAGACTAGTTAATAATTCTTTTTAAAGTAGTTCATGTGTACATTATGAATCTCACACACATAACCAAAGTATTTGAAATCCTTCAGTAGAGGTGGAATTCAATCACATGTTTACTTGCCTTTTCCTGGTTAATAACCTACAGTGCTTTGTTACTTTGTGTGTGGGGGCAGGGACAGTGTTCAGAATTAGAGAAATTGTAGTATAACTACTTTGGATTGTTCTTTTAAAAAGTTGGATGTACTATTATAGTGGAATTAATAGAACGAGAAGTAGTACACCCATGTTCTAGCAACAGTTATGCCACTTAATTATTGGTGTGAATGTGGATAAATTACTTTGTCTTCTTGGAACTTAGTTTTCTCATCTGTAAAAAGATGGGTTTCTCAATACCCTCTGTAGTCCCTTCCAGCTCTAAAATTCCTCCCCTGTGATGAAGGATGTAGATTCTTATTCCATTATCATCAGGAATGAACTTGAGGTATTTAAAGTCAATTATCTTGCCCAGTTTATGCAGAGGGACAGTAATAAACTTGGTAAGGGCTCTGCCCTATAATTAGGCCTTGGTAGAGTGGGTATAGAATTCATTCAACAAATAATTATAGATCACTAACAAGTCACATAATATGTTTTTCAGTGCTCAAATCCTGACTCTACTACTTTTCACTTCTTTAAAATCTGTTAGTTTAATAGTCTGGCCTAATTATCCACACAAGAAAAACTAAGTAGATGAAGAATGCCTATTGTCCAGACCTTGATATGCAGTTGAATGGACAATTTGTAGAGATGAAAAGTAAAGTCAAGGTCATCTAGTCCAAATCTCTCCTCTCAAGCCTAGAGGTTAAACAATTTGGCCAAAGTCTCATAGGTAGTAATCTATAGAGCCAGGATTTGAATCCACATTCTCTGACTCTAGATTCAGTACACTTTCCATAGTACCATGCTGCCTCTCAATATATACTTTTGAACAAACTGCAAATGAATAATGGGTTGGGACCAGGAGTGAACAGGAAGAGAAGAGCAAACTGAATAGTCCTTGAGAGGGCATATAAAGTTCTTTTAATGACCCTGAGCTTCCCCGTAAGACAAAGGCTTATCTTTTTGACATTTTTTTTGTTGATATGTAACTAAGACATAAACACTATAGTCTCCAAAGATTTTAGATTGAGCAGCTAGGTGGCTTAGTAGATAGAGCACTGGACTGGAGTCAGGAAGACCTGAGTTATATGACCCTGGGTAAGTCTCTTAATCCTGTTTGACTTAGTTTCCTCATCTGTAAAATGAGCTAGAGAAGGAAATGGCAGACCACTCCAGTATCTCTGCCAAGAAAACTCCAAATGGGATCATGAAGAGTTGGACACAATTGAAATGATTCAACAAGCTCACCTAAAGGTCAATGGAGAAACAAACATGTTAGGTGTGAACAAGCCATAAAAATTACAAAGATTTACTTAGGAGAAGTGGTATTAAAGGTGTTATCAAATAAATACATGATTGAAAAAGATAAATAGACTGATCAGGTAGGTGGGGTAACAATTATTATTGTTTGGTTGTTTCTGTTGTGTCTGACTCTTCTTGACCCCATTTGGGGTTTTCTTGGCAAAGATACTGGAGTGGTTTGCCATTTCTTTCTCCAGCTCATTTTACAGATGAGGAGATGAAGTAAATAGGCTTAAGTGACTTGCCCAGGGTCACCCAGCTAGTAAGCACCTGAGGCCAGATTTGTACTCAGGAATATGAATCTTCCTGATTACATACCCTTCCACTGTGCCCCCCTAACTACCCCACCAGTATACTCATGATCTCAAGAGAAAATGAGAAAAATCCCATCTCCTTGAGGCTAGGTACTATTTTGTTTCTGATTTTGTAGTCTCCTTGCTTAGTGATATTTTGCACTTATAATACATGGTTGTTGAATTGAATCTTGTGAAAGTAACTTTAACCTTCTGGACCTCAGTTGCTTCATTTGAAAAATGAAGGGGTTGGGAAGATAACCAAGAAGGCAAAGTAGAAGAAAGTAGTACAGTCAAGTTCTCTCCCACAAACTCTAGATCCACAAAGATTTAGAAAATACATTTGATTGAATCCTGATTGGGAAATCTAAAGAAAAAAAAAATCATTTTTCTAGCTTAGGTCAGTTTAACAAGACAGAAAAGGCTACTGCAACTAGAGACCTAGTCTAGCCAGGAGCTCACCAAAAGAGCCTTCCAGTGTCTACTGCTGTGCACTAGGACAAAAAAAGATCCCACCCCATTATTGCACACAGGGGACAAATCTTGTGCAGGGAGCAGGGAACACACTAGCAGCTCTGTTGTTTACAGATGCAGTGCTGACTGACTGAGTAGAGAATGTGTGACTGGGGAAGGTGGTTCAGCGCTAGGAGTGGTCAGAGGACCTAGGCTGTGTTTTGAGCGAGGAACTTTTCTCAAACTTTTTGAGCAAGCTTTACCTATAGTAACTCTGACCCTGGGAGAATTGATGAGGGTTGAAAGGTTTTAGAAGAGATGCTGTGGTGAGATAGTGAGTGAGATAGTGAGTTAATTAAAGAAGTATAAAATGATTTTGCCTGGTAGCAATGAGGGCACAGTTGAAGTTATATAATATAAATTTGTAGTAGACCCAATCAAGACAATTTCATGATCTTTTCCATCTTCTTTCAGTAGCACACATGTAGGAATGAAGGCAGTGAATGATGGTAGCAGTCTAAAGCTTTGGTTTGGCAGGGCATATTTGGAGATATGATAAGGGGCAAGGGATTCAAGAGGACAGTGTGAAATTGAACTGGTTTACCAAGAGGTCAAGATGAAAAAAGAAGGGGTGGCATATATAGGGGTGATGACATGGGAAACAATTTGAGGGATTAGGGGTGGATGAAGAACAAGGTTTGGTATTGGAAGGAAGAAGGTGAGGTGGAATGCTTATAGTCTGATAAGAAGTGAATTTCAGAGTTGATGAACATGGAAGTGGAACATTTGTGAATGATCAAAAAAATCAAAGGTATGGCCAACTTTGTGTGCAGAGGAAATGGGGTAGAGGAATTGGTTATGTGAAAAAGTTGGGGAACTGTGAGGTTAGGATTCATAATGAAGCATGTTACTCACTTCCTAACAGAGGTGCTGGACTTGGAATGAGACAATTTTTTTTTTTACATAATCAATGGAAATTTGTTTTGCTTGACTATGTGTATTTGTTAAAAGTTTTGTTTTTTCAGTGAGGGATTGGGTGGGAAAGAGAAGGTAGATTTTTGTTAATTGAAAAAAATTAAGTTAAGTTTTAAAAAATGAAGATGTTGCACTAAATAATCCCTGTGGGTCACATCTCATGATTCCGTGAACTTTCCATAGGTCACACATAGGCTCTCCCATCCAAGAGCATGCAATCTGACTCGGGTAATAATATACATATGAAACAGTAGGTTACAATCCCATACAATACATGACTAAATGCCATTGCCTAATTTTGTTTTTAGCAATCATATGAAATAAGTTACATAGTTATTATAATCTACCTTTAAAAGAGAGAAAATTAAGTCTCAAAAACTTACGTAAGGTCTCAGAACCATAAATGATAAAATCAGAATTTGAACTACTACCTTAAGGCTTCAAATCCCATGTTCTTTCCACAGTACCACATTTTATATAATCCCTCCTTTTTCTCTTGGAGTTTATGATCTAATGCACATATGAAGTGGTTCATTACAAAATATGATTAAGTGCCAAAATTGCTGACAGTAGGAGTCTTAAGAGTTTCAAAGAAAAGGCAGATTGTTATGGGTTAGGGGAAATTCAGATAAGAATCATGAAGAAGGTAGACAGATATTGTCAGAGGCATCATCAAACACTGTAGGGAGATTAGGAAAAATGAAGGTTAAGAAAAGCTCACTAAAACTGGCAAAAATCTAAATAGTCATGATAGACTTTGAGAATTGCGTTTTAGTAGTATAGTGAGAGTAAAGGCCAGAATACAATGGGAGAATGGATAGTGAGGAAACAAAAGAGACCCAGCAAGAAATATGGGGAAAATGGGGGGGGAGGGGTGATTTCTGAAGGTTTTTCTTTAAAAGCACATGGCCTGATTTCATATTTGTGTCTGGCAATGGAATGCAATGCCTGCTACTAGTGGACAGTTGGTGGAACTGAGAGTACAATCATTTTGGAAAACAATTTGGAACTCTGTTCCCATTTGGGTTTGAAATTTTGACTTGTACTACTTGGCAATTACTCCAAGGAGGGAAAGGACCCGTATGAACAAGAATAAAGCAGCACTCTTTAATGTAGCAAAGATCTGGAAACTAAATTGGTACCTGTTAATTGGGGAATAGCTAACCCAGTTGTGTGAAGATAATAGAATTATTTTGAACCATTAGGAATTCAAATTGAACAATTAGGGATATGATGGATCCAGAGATGATAATTGAATCCATTGGTACTCATGAGATTACCAAGTGAAATAGTATAGAACAATTTACAATGAGGAGAAATAGCTCTGAAAGACCTCAGAACTCTGAACAAAGCAGCAACTAATAGTAACTCAAAAGATTTATAATGAAACATACTTTTCTTGACTAAGAGGTGATTAATTAGATGCAGGGGTTATTGACCTTTTGTATATCATGAAGCCCTTTGGCAATCTGGGGAAACCAGTGGACCTTCTCAGAATAATGTTTTAAAATGCATCAAATAAAATACATAGGACTTCTAAGAAAACCAACTGAACTGAAATACACTTAACAAATTTTTTTTTTAAAGTTCACAGACCCCAGGTTAAGAACTCCTAGATTAGAGGTACAGTATCATATATGACCAATGTGATGGTTTATTTTGCTTGGCTATACCTACCTACTTGTTACCAAGGAGAGCTTTTATTGGTGATAGGTTAGTGGATAGAGATAGACATGATAGAAGGAGAATCAATAAAACTTTTTGATCTTAAAAAAAAGTCTAGAAGGGGATATACATAGACAATTTTGTTATTATTCTTTTCAAAATGCTGCATATTACAGAGAGTCATATTTTTTATATAGTCTTTTTCCCTGTTGGAAGAAAGAAAGAAAGAAGGCAAGCAATGACTATTTCTTCCTCTTTCCTCTGAGAGATGCACTGCCCTGCCCCCCCCCCCCCCCCCACTGCAGAGTAAAATATCAGTTGGAATTAGGTTTCCTGACCTTATTGCCTCTTGTAAACATGATACTATTTCCTGTATATACCATACAGAGAAGAGCATTTGACTAGAATTCCTTATGGGAGGAGACTCTGAAATAAAAACAAACAATAAAACCACTCTATCAACAAAGATTTAGTCTGATTAAATTCAATATTGGGGGGAAAGTTTACTTAAAGAATTATTTTTTCAGGGAAAAATCTAAGGAGTCACAATAACAAAAATAGCATTCATTGTCCAGACCTATGATTTAATTGACTTTAGGACCTCCCAGTGAGGAAAATGCCATTATCAATGTAGATAGGAAACTATTCTATAAAAAATATAGGCTTAGAGTTGTCCAGGGCACTAAGGTTCAGTGAATTACCAGGGACAAACTGCCAATGGACCTTAAGACCTGAAGAGTCTTCTTGAGTCTGAGCCAGTTCTCTAACCACTATGCCACATGGCATGGCCATACACACACAGAAACACATACACAGTCATTATATAGAGTTAAATAATTGCGTTTTTAAAGGATTATGGAAATAAGGAAAGCAGCAACAAATTCAGTCAGTGTAAGATCTACATTGATTTTATGCTCTAAAGAGAATAAAAAAGGGTAGAAAGAGAAAGGGAATTAAAGGAGAAAAAAAAATGAGCTTTCTATTCAGATAAGATTGCCTCCAGTATCACCTGTTCCTACCTTGTATAGCTTCTTGGCCACTGATTTTGTGGTCTTGGGCAAGTCAGGTAACCTTGCTAAGCCTCATTTTACAACAGTTCTCAAATTGTGGTCCAAAGACTCTTGGGGCTTCATCAGACTCTTTCAGGGGGTCTACAACACCAAACTTTTTTTTATAATAATATTGACATTGTTTACTGATTAAAATATTACCATTTCCAATTATATATTGTGTGAGGGCAGATTTTCTTCATATATTTCAACCAGAAAAATGTATCACAAGAGATAGTATGCAGAAGGAAATAGGAGAATCCAGCTGTTTTTGATTAAGCCAGTTGTGAAAGAGACTTGAAAAAAATAAGTAAAAACGTCACTCTTCACTCATTTTTTTGAAGTTGGAAAACAGTTTTTTTCATGAAAATGTTATGTTAACATGTAATGGATTTATTGTTATTTTTAATGAATTTAAAATATTTAAAAATTTTATCATTTTTAATCTCAAGCACAATAAATATCAATTGTTATAACATACATAAACAAAAAATCTAGTGGGGGGAGGGGAGCCTCAGTTTTTAAGAGGGCGAGAGAGTCCTAAAACCAAGAAGCTGGATTGATAATATGGAAATAGTCTTTCCCCTCCATATCTACTTCACAGGATTATTATGAGGATCAAATAAAGTAATGGACTGCAAGCCTTTCCAAACCATCCAATATATAAGTGTAAGCTATTAATATTAACAATAATAACAGTAATATTGCTTGCTGCCTCCTTCATGAAGCCTTCCCTTATGCTTTCCCCAGTCAGAATTCTCTCTTCCAACCGTGAACTTCTACTGCATTTTGTTCTTCTACCTACATTTTACTTCCCTTTATCGTTATTGGCATACAGGTCTAATTTCCCCCCACTAGACTCAAGCTTATGAGAACACTCTTATTTTCACTAGTAAAGTAGGCTGTCTCTAGTAGGTGCTCGGTTAGTACCTATGTAACTAAGTGGTACAATGGACAGAGTGGAGTCTGGAAGTTGTTGTTGAGTTGTTTTAGCTGTGTCCTATTCTTCATGACCCCATTTTGGGATTTTCTTGGTAAAGATACTGAAATAGTTTGCCATATTTCCTTCATTAGCTCGTTGTACAGATGAGGAAATTGTGGCAAATAGGGTTAAGTGAAATGCCCAGTATCGTAGCTAGTAAGTGTCTGCAGCCCGATTTGAACACATGAAGATGAGTTTTCCTGATTCCAAGCCCAGTGCTCTATCCAACGTACCACCTAGCTGACCCTGAGTCAGGAAGAGCTGAGTTCAGATGGTACCTCAGACACTAGCTATATGACCCTGGATAAGTCACTTCACATCTCTCAGCCTCAGTTTCCTCATCTGTAAAAATAGAGATCCTAATATTATCTACTTCCCAGGGTTTTAAAGATTAAATGAGTTAACTTATGTAAAACACTTTATAAACCTTAAAGCATGAAATAAGTACTAGTTATTATTGTTACTATCATTATTTGATTGTTATTATTACTTGTGGCATAAGAACAATGATGTTACATTTGACTAAAAGGAACCCTGTACAAGCTTAGTCCCTAGTCTCAGCGTTCTCACTATTCACTATATGACCTTGAGAAAGTAATTTGATCCCTTTGAACCTCAGTTTCCTCATCTTTAAAATGAGAATAATGTCATTATTCCACCTTGTAGAATATTACTCTGTTATCTACCTTGTATTACCTACTTTTGTCGGTTGTTGAGGAAATAATTTTATAAAACAGGAAGTGCAATGTAAACTCATTATTGTTATTGTTAATAACATTAACAAACCCTTTCATCTTACTAAATAAGAAAAAGTGATTGCTTGAAGAATCTACGACAAATTCAAACTGACTGCCTACCCTATGGTCTTACCAAGCATCAATTAATCCTCATTCCTTCTCATCATAATGAATTGTTCCATCAGAACTGTAAGTAAAATTTGCATTCTCAAAGAAACTAAAAATTTGACAATACTTTCTTAATTTCAGTCTTTACAATATGCCAGGAAATACCCAAATCAGCTGGAAACTACCAGTGGAGATTTTTCAAAGCAAGAACAAAGTGTGACTCATTAGCTTCTTTGGGAGTTTTTGATTATGTTCATAGAAAAAAACCTTTTGATTCTTGCTGTGGATGGGAGCCATTTGAAGCTTGGGGAGATCCTAGTTTCCCGCTAAGCCCTATCTCTCTTAGAACTAAAGGTGTGGAACCAACAACCTGAAGGATAGATTGTGCAAGTTCCTTAATTATATTAAGCTCTCACACTATGTTCATCAATATTATTCAATACTATTTTAGACCATCTAAAATAACCTTAGAGTATACCTGCCAAAACAGACCAAGGAACTACATGAACATAATTATAAAACAATATATATATGAAGTCAGATTTAAATAATTAGAGAAATATTAATTGTTCAAGGGTAGGCAAAACCAGTATAATAAAAATGACAATTCTACCTAATCTATTCAATGCCATCCCAATCAAATTACTAAAAAATCATTTTGCTGAGTTAGAAAAAAATAATAAAATTCTTTTGGAAGAACAAAAGGTCAAAAATTTCAAAGAAAATAATTTCTAAAAATATAAAGGAAGGAAATTCATCAGAACCAGATTTTAAACTATATCATAAGGCAATAAATATCAAAACTATCCGGTACTGGCTGAGAAATAAAAAGGTAGAGCAGTGGAACTGAATAGACATACAATACACAGCAGTAAAGGACTATAGTAAATTTGTGTTTGACAAATGTAAAGATTTAAGTTTGGAGGATAAGAAAAAAAATTGTTGGGAAAGTTGGAAAGTGCTTTGGCAGTAATTGGGCATAGACCAATATCTTAGTCTGTGTACCATGATGTCAAAATGGATGCATGACCTAGATATAAAGGGAGATGTCACAAGAAAATTAGGAGAACATGGAACATATTACCTATCAGACTTATGGATAGGAGAATAATATATAAAGAAATGAGATAGAGAGAATTGTGAGGTATAAAATGATTAATTTCAATTATATTAAAAAGCACTTGTACAAATAAAATCAATGTAGCCAAGACTGGAAGGAAAGCAGAAAATGGGGGGATGGGGAGAAATTTTATAGAAAATCTCTGAGATAGATAAAGGTCTCATTTCTCCAATATATAAAGAACTTTTTCAAATTCATAAGAATGCAAACCACTCTATAATTGACAAATGGTCAAAGGATATGAATAGGCAGTTTTTTGGTGAAGAAAGCAAAACTACATCATTATCAATTAAATCATTATTGATTAGAGAAATGCAAATTAAAACAACTTTGGGATATCATCTCATAGCTATCAGACTTACTAAAATGATAGATGTCCTTCATTTGGGGAATGGCTAAATAAGTTGTGGTTATCTGTTGTGATATAATACTACTGTGATACAAGAACTGGTTGATTTTAGAAAAACATGGAAAGACTTGGACCTATGGAAAAAGATGCTATCCACTTCTAGAGAAAGAACTGATAAATAGAAATATGCATAGTATGGTCTTACATATATGTATATATGTATGTATATAGATGTCAATATATATTACATTTGTGTTTAATTGTAACCTTCTCTAGTGTGGGGTGGGGAGGGAAGGGAGACAAAAATAGAAAGAGCCCAGCAGAAAACAAAAGAAAACTTGGAAGCACAGAAAATCTGGGTACCTTTGAAGACAATGCGTAGTATTTATTACACAGTTTTCCAAAAAAATAGTCAACAGTGTGAAATGGTAATTTACTGTTTTCTATTGAATCCTCTGTTTTCTGCTGTGTACATGGAAATGTTCCCTTTTTTTCTTTTCTCATTTTGTACTTAAGTTTAAAATGAATTAAAATTTTGAAAAATTGTATTAAGTTTTCAGAAGTATTACTTTTAAACATTTAAAATAGAATTTTCTTGGTACATACGCCCTGTTTTCATTGTTGTTCATAGGATTCATGGAATTTTTACAGCTAAAAGAGACTGAAATCATTCATTCAGCAAATAGTTATTAAGTGCCTACCAGGCACGTGCCACAAGACAAAAAGCTCAGTTACACGTGCCCAGATCAGCGAATGTGGAGTAACGGGGGCGGGGCGGAAGAGGGCGGGGTTAGAGCACTCAGAGCTGCAGAGACCAGGAGAGGTCCTGTACGGGGAGGGGCACACGGCCAGAGCCCTGAAGGGGCCTGGGGGTTCTGGGAGGCAGAGGGGCGTCTGGAAAATGTCTCAGGATGGGGAAGAGCTTGCGTCATCTGTTAGCCAGCACTTACTAAATTCTTGTGCCAGCCACTGTGCTAGGCACTAGGAATACCAAGACAAAAATGAAGTAATCCCTGCCCTCAAGGAGCTCCCATTCTGTGGAGGTCTAGGGAGGAGAGAAAGAACCAAAAGAACCCATATAAATGTATACAAAAATATATAGAAGGTAAATTTTGGGAAGGTTACCTACCACCTGAATGGGAGTCAAGAAAAGCCTTGTGCAGGAGATGGTATTTCAACTGATCTTGGAAGGAAGCTAGTGATTGTAATAGATGGAGTTGAGTACATATGGAGCTGGAGTCTAGAGTGCATAGAGAAGAGTAATGTGAAATTAATATTAAAATTTTTTTTATTGATTTGTTTGTTTGTTTTTTGTTTACAAGATTCAGTTCCACAATCCCTTGAGTTTCAAATTTTCTCCACTTCCTCTCCCCTTCCCCCCCCCCCCCATGGTAGCATGCAATCAAGTATAGGATCTGCAAATACTTTCACATTAGACATTAATCTGGTTGTATAGAAGGGTTGTAACCGTTGAAATGAACAAGGGGAAAGAGGAAACAAAACCAGACATGGAAAAGAAAGAGAGCATGTAGTTGTGAAATTAATATTGAAAGATGATTTGGGGGCAGCTAGGTGGTGCAGTGAATAGAGCACCAGCCCTGGAGTCAGGAGGACCTGAGTTCAAATGTGACCTCAGACACTTCACACTTCCTAGCCTTGTGACCTTGGGCAAGTCACTTAACCCCAATTGCCCTGCCTTCCCCCTGCAAAAAAAAAAAAAAAAGGATTTGGAGCCATGCTGTGAAGGGTTTTGAATTTCATACAAAGTCATTGATACTGGAGCCAGTAAAGCTTCTTGAGCTTTGGACTGAGATAACCTTTGCTTTAGGAAAAGCAACTTGGCAGCTATGTGAAAGGCAGGTGAGATAAGGTAGAGCCTGACGTTAGGGAAAAATATTAGGAAGCTACTTAATAGACCAGGTAAAAGATGACAAGAGCCTGGACTGGTTTGGTGATCGTATGAGTAAACAGAGGAAAACAGATGTAAGAGATGTGAGGTAGAACCGATGAGACTATTGAATTGAAACTGGTAAATGTAATAAAAGAGGGACCAGTAGTGGTTCAGTGTCAACTTGACAGCAAGTCTCTATTGGAGTGCCTCAGGGATCTACCCTAGGCCTGTGATGTTTCACATTTTTATCAATAATGGGGATAATGGCCTAGATGGCATGATGTCATGCTTATCATATTTGCCAATGACACCAAGCTGGGAGGGATAGCTTTACACACTAGATAGAAGTCAGGATCCAAAAAGGTCTTGATAGATTAGAGTACTGAGTTGAATCTTTTAAATTAGGTAGGGATGAATAAATCTGTAATGTACTTGTATTAAAAACATCAACTCCACAAGCATACGATAGAACAAACCTAGATAAATAGTTGTTTGTCTGAAAAACACAAGTCAGCAATATGATATGATAGCTCAAAACAACTAATGTGATATCGTATTGGATTTGAAGATGGGCATAACTCCCAAGAGTAAGGAAGCAGTACGTTCTTTCCTCTGTCCTGGTAACACTATATCTAGTATGTTGTGGTCATTTCTGGGCACCAGAAGGAAATGAATCAGCTGAAAAATAGAAGAGAGCAACCAGGATAGTGAAACATTTGGAATCTAAGTCATATGAGGATGAATGGAAGGCTCTGGGGATGATTAGCTTGGAGAAGAGAAGGCTCAGGTGGGACATGAGAGATGTCTTTAAGTATTTGATGGGTTGTCCTGTGGAAAAGGGGATTATACTTGTCTTGTTTGGTCTTAGAAGGCAAAACCAGGAGCACTGAGTGGAAGTGGCAAAAAGACAAATTTAGACCTAATGTCAGGAAAAGCTTCCAAAGGATTAGACCTGCCCCAGAAAGGAATGGGCTCCCTGAAGAGGACAGCTTGAATTGAAGTCGAGCACAGACTGATGACTACTTATCAGGTATGTTGTAGGGTGGAGTCCTTTCTGGTATGGATTTGACTAGATGGTTGCTTATGTCTATTCAAACTCTAAAACTCTGTGATTCTTTGATTTTAGAGGGTATGAGGATGATCAGAAAGCAAAAATTTTTTAGGATGACTAAGGTTAAGAATCTGAGTAATTGGAAATGGTGACTCAACAGAAAATACGAAATTTTAGAGAAAGAAGGGTAGTTTTATGGGAGAATATGTTCTATTTATAGGACGGTTTGAGTCTGAGATGGCCATGGGATTTCCAGGTGAAGATGTCCAGCAAGCAGTTGAAATGCAAGATTAGAATTCAGGAGGGAGATTAGGACTAGATACATATAGTTGGGAGTTACCTACAAAGAGATGATTGAATACATGAGAGTAATAAGATCGCCCAGAGGGGAGGGTATGAAGAGAGAAGAGGCTTCCAGGCCAAAGCAGGGGACAGCACCATTTAGGAGAAATGGAATCTGAAAAGGAATGGTCAGCCAAGTAGAAGAGAACCAGGAGAGGACAGAATTAAGGATGCCAAAGGAAGAGGAAATATCCAGGAGGAAGGGATAGCTAATAGTATTAGAAGCTGCGGAGAGATCAAGGATAATGAGAAAGTGCCATTGGATTTAGCAGTTAAGAAATCATTGAGGGAGTGGCTAGATGGCGCAGTGAATAGAGCACCAACCCAGGAGTCAGGAGGACTTGAGTTCAAATCCAGCCTCAGACACTTGACACATTTATTATAATTCACTTAAGTCACTTAACCCCAATTGCCTTGCCTTCCTCCCTCTGAAAGGAAAAAAGAAATAATTGAGAAGACCATTGAGATTTAATTGGGTTTAAGAATTAAGTGAGATTCAAAGAAGTCTCTCCTCAGGACTTTGGCTAGGAAAGGGAAGAGATTGAAGCTTAAGGATTATGGCAAGTCAAATTCTATAGGAGGAAAAACTGAGGCCCTAGAGATAAAATAAGTTGTCCAAAGTTACACAGCAAATTAATGGTACAGGTCAGTTTAGAACACAGTTCTACTGACTCCTATGTTCAGTGATGTTTCTATAAAGTACAGTGAGATACAACAGTGTAAAATTCCTAAAGCTAGTTTTTAGTGGTAATAGGAGTAGGAGTAGTGGTAGTATTAATATTAGTAGTGGTGGTAGTAGTAGCAGCAGCAGTAGTAGTGGTGGGGGTGGTAGTAATGATGGGGTGCTTGGGTGCTTGTGCTTGGACCCCAATTCCAAGATCACATTTCTTCTTAGGCTCAAAACATTATCCCTGACAGTTTTCTCCCCAACCCAAGGATACTATGCCTAGCAATAACCCATGGGTGGGCCCCAGTAAAAGCAAACTGTTTTTCCCCATCGCAAAAACAAGCTGACCTCTGAGAAATTCTCTTGTAAAAACAGGACTATCTTGTAACCACAGAATTTTTATATATAGATTCCCAAAGTTATCATATTCAATCCAGAGGTCAAGCTATAGTCATCAACTCTCAAAACTATCTTGCTACAGATGTAACAGACCAAAAATATACCCCTGAGAAATCCCTTCCCCTGGTCTCCAGTAGTGAATGACACCTATGACCAAGGTTGTAAGTTATCACCCAATTAGCATATCTGCCAGATAATCCACTGCTTTTCTTACATAAGCTTTAGCATCACTCCTATTAAATTGCAAGTTCCTTAAGGAATACAGGTTCTCTGTATTCCTTAATACAGAGGAATTGTGTTCCTCTGTATTAGAAGGATAATTCCTTCTATATTGGTGTTACAATAAACCTTTGACAGCTTGGCTTAAAGAATGCTTGAGTTTGTGAATTCATTCCAGACAACCCTCTCCTGTACTCCGGTCCTTGAGGGGTCTTTGGACCCCCTCAAACCTCAACAGTAGCAGTAGGAATAGTGATGGTGGTGGTAGTGGTGATAGTGGTAGTAGTAGGAGTAGTTGTAATGTGGTCATAGCAGCAGCAGCAGTGGTGGTGGTAGTGGTGATGGTAGCAGTAGTAGCAATGTGGTAATAGCAGCAGTAGCAGTAGCAGCAGCAGCAGCAGCAGTAGTATGATGATAATAAAAATATTAACATTTATACAGTGGTTTAGTCAAGATCAACAGAGAAAGTGACAGAATTGAAATTTGAGTATTCGTGTTATGATTCTAAATCAGGTGCCCTTTGGACTATTTGACCTCTCAGACATCTTCTTTTCTGGAATTCAATGATTCTAAAAATCAGGGGCAATGCTTTTTTTACCCGATGGCATAATGCCTGGCACAGGACCATGTAGAAGTCCCTTTTAATGAATGATTTTTATTGTCATTATTAGTTTTAAATGTTTGATCTTCTGTTGTCTCACCTCAATACTAGATTTCTGTAGGGTGTCTTACCTCTTCTGAAATATTTTCTTGCATCCATTTGTTAAAATTATCTCTGTGTGATCTGTCATACAAATTTCTTCTCACCCAAGGTGATTGAAAGGTTTGGAAATTGGGGAGAGGGTGTCCAACAGAGGGCACTCTGTTACATGGAACTAGTTTAGATATTCAAGTGAAGCTAGGTCACTCAGTTTCTAATTTGTTGATAGAAGGAAGTTTTGGCTGAAGTTATAAATAATTCTTTCCTGACTTTTGGTGCAATAAATCTGAATTCCAATCACTCATGAAGCTATCTTCTAAGGTGTGAAGAGGACTGTGATTTTTGTTAGTGGAGTAGTCATCCACATAAATGACGTGTCTATTAAAATACAGGAATGGATCAAGTGAGAAAAACTTCAGGTCCCAGAGTTTTGGGACTAGATGGAACACCTCAGAGTTTTAAAGAAGTAAAATTATGACAAATAAAATTGCATATAGTATACTTTTAGGCAGGAGATATAAGTTTATAAGACTGGATATCCCCAGATATAGTACATGCAAAAAATAGAATCACAGAAATGGAATAGTAATAGCTAAACTATAGCTTGATGAAATTTGCAGAGTGCTTTATTTATATTCTCATTTGGTACTCAAAACAACCCTGGATAGGGATAGGTACTATTACCACCCCCATTTTACAGAAGAGGAAACTGAGATAGAGGTTAAGTGACTTGACCAGCGTCTCACAGCATGCAAATTGAATTCCTGTCCTTCCTGTCTCCAAGTCCAGCATTTTGTCTACTATGCCATGTAGGGAATTTTTAATAATCGTTTAGTCAGTTCTCATTCAATAATTATTTTATAGAAAATTAAATTAAGGGCCTAGGGAAGTGTTATGATAAGATTATACCATGACACAGCTGGAATTCATGTCTTGTTAAACCCAGGTCTCATGATTCCCAGTCCATGACTTTTCCCACTATATCTGTAAGTTCAAGAAGTGTTTAGTTAAAGAAAACTAGGAGTGGCTGAAGTACGTACCTAATCTTTTGAGACTGGCATTGTGGAAGACAGCAGTCTTCTTCAGTCAAATATGCTTTCGTGCCCTGATCAGAGACCTGGAATCTGCCTCTTACTCCCTCTGTAATGTTGGATACATCTTATTACTTTCACCTGTAAAATGGGAGAATTAAATTAAATCATCTCTAAGGTTTCTTTCACGTTCTATGATCTTATGATTCTCTGATGCTTTGAACTAGATCAACAGCAGTATTCTCCTCCCCCCAGGACGGAAATTTGAATGTACTTAGGTTTTGCCCTGAATCTTTACATAACCTTATTTCCCACACACTACAATTGGTCTCCATTAAGGAAGATCAAGACCCCTAGCTCCATTTCCCAAGGTACATTAGACTAGGAATCCCAAGGTCTCCAGTCCAGTTGGCTACTTATTAGCCTTCGACCCTGGGTAAATATAAAAGCTTTCCTCTCTGGTCCTCAGTTTCCTCGTTTGTGGAATGGAAATAATAATATTGCACTTGTACCATCTGTCTCACTGGGTTTTTTAGTAAGGAAAATATTTTGTAAACTTTAAAGCATTATAGAAGTGTGACCTGTTATTACCATCACTTTGGTCCTAACATGTATTTTTTAAGTTGAACCAGAACTAGCACAGTTTTTAGAGATGAAAGAAGGCAGGCAATGTATATTCAGATCTTCTTCTGCCATGTAAGATGTTTGTATATGTTTTTGCCTATTCTTAAGTTTCAATAATCCAGGTTTTTCTCCCCTATCTTTCAAGTCTTTGAAAACTTTATCCATGGCTTTTAAAACCATGAAGATTCAAGTACTTTTTAAAAATGTGTTACATTAAAGCTTTGATTGTATCTTAACAAATGGAATCTAGGGAGAATGAAAAACAAATTGAACAAATATGTATTTGTTTTGAGTACATAGGGTTCAGAGCAAAGCCAGGGAATTTAAGTGGACAGAATAAATACAAACATTCTATTTAATGTAGGCTAACTGTCCTC
Source organism: Pseudochirops corinnae (assembly GCA_028646515.1). Taxonomy (NCBI): domain Eukaryota; kingdom Metazoa; phylum Chordata; class Mammalia; order Diprotodontia; family Pseudocheiridae; genus Pseudochirops; species Pseudochirops corinnae. The sequence continues at coordinate 187,360,946 of CM053585.1, read as the reverse complement.
ATGCCTAAGCTGTTATAGCCATGGCTAACCAGATAGGATTTCTGCAGCAACCAAGGTATGCATTTTCTATATTGTTGGGTAGACTTAATCTGCTATCCCTCCCTCCCAGTAATGGGTTACATTTGCCAAACAATGACCTGAATTTCTCTTTCAAAGGAAATTGTAATCTAAAGATATGAGAGGCTTGAATGTTTGACTTAGTACTGAGTAGCAAGAAAGTATAGTCTTCACATTTAAAAACAAGCAAAATCAGAGTAACATTTGGGGTGCTAAGGATGGATAACCTAGAGATAATAACTCTTTTCAAAGTGGTTTTCCCACTTGCTTGACACAACTAGTATAAGTATTATCACCTAAATATTACAGATGGAGAAACTGAGTCTTGGAGAGGTTAGATGACTTGTCTAGAATAACATAACTAGAAAATGGTAAAGTTGAATTTTGAACTCAGGTCTTCTGACTCTAACGCTAATTTTTTTTTTTTTACTACTTTTCATACACCATACTATATTCTTTAGCTAAATTTCCTAGGGTAGAAAGACCCTTGGAATTGGCATCAAAAGACCAGATTGCAGTCCCCCTCCCACCCCTTTTCACCTTTTACTTGGACTATTGAAAAAGCCTCTTCATTGTTTTCCCTGCTTCCAGGCTCTCCTTTAGGAATGAAAACAACATTTATTAAAACTCTTACTATGTATCAAGTTCTGTGCTGATAACTGGGGATACAAATACAAAAGACAAAGGCAGCTCCTGCCTTCAAGGAACTTACTTCCTAACATGGGAGACAATACACAAAGGGAGTTTATCCAATCTACCCTTCACATTGCTGCCAAAATAATCCTCCTAAAGCATAGGTCTGACAATATCACTCCCCTGATCAATAATCTTCAGTGACTCTCTGTCACCTTGATGGTAAAATACAAACTCACTAATCTGACGGTTAAAGTTTATAGTCTAGCTCAGTTCTATCTGTCTACACTTATTTCACATCCTTTCTCTTGTTGAACTCTCATTTCTAGCCAAACTGGCCTGCTTTCTGTTTCCTGAACTAAGTATTGTCTCCGACCTCCATTCCTACATGTTGTTCCCCATGCCTTCCTCCTCATTTTCACTTCTTATACTTAGCCTCCTTCAAGGCTTAGCTCATATCGTGTCCTATTAGAAGCCTTTTTCCTGTTCCACAGGGGTAGTCTGTCTCCAGTTATCTTGTGCAGGGGGTAGGGAACCTGTGGCCTCAAGGCAACATGCGACCTTCTAGGTCCTTGGGTACAGCCTTTTGACTGAGTCCAAGTTTTACAGAGCAAATCCATTTATTAAGGGGATTTGTTCTGTGAAGTTTGCGTTCAGTCAAAGGACCACACTTGAGGACCTAGAGGGCCACATGTGGCCTCAAGGCTGCAGGTCCCCTACCCCTATCTTGTGACATCTGTGATACATGTTGTATCCTCTAGTAATAATAACAGTTAGCATTTCTATAGAGCTTAAGGTTTACAAAGCATGTTAAAATATCGCCTCATTTTGGTGAGAGGTATGGACTAGTCTTCTTCTTCTTCTTGATCTTTTATTTTTATCTCATCTACAATTTCATTGTAACCCCCTCCACACACACACATACACACACAAAACTGTAATCTACAACAAAGAAAAAAGGGTGGGGCATTCCACAAGCTAAGGAACAGATTAAAAAAAGTCTGTATGTTCTATTATTATTCCCTTTTTACAGATGAAGAAACTGCAGTTGAGAGAAGTTAAATGATTTGCCCAGCTAGTAAGTGTTGGAGGCTGAGGATGACAAAGACTTCCTGACTTCAGGAGCAGCTCTCCATCCATTATGCCGCTCGGCTGCCTTGTAGAATGTAAGTGCCTTGAGGACAGGTACTATTTTTGAAAATTAATTTATTTATTTTCTTGTTTACGTCATTCATTTCCATGAGATTTTGAGTTACAAATTTTCTCCCCATCTTTCCCCTACCCAACACCTCAAAACAACCATCCCACTACATAACCCCTCCCCCAATCTGCTCTCTCCTATGTCCTCTCCCTCACCCCTCTGACTTTCTGGTAGGGCAGGATGGATGACAGTCACCATTTTGTATGTGTCTTTGTGTTCCTAAAACTTAGTATAGTGCCTTGACTTTAGTAGGAACTTAGTAAGTGCTTGTTGAATTTAATTGAATTCTCTGACTTTTATAAGATCGCCTCACTTCTCACTTTTCTTATGTATAAAATAATGAGGTTGGATTCAGTGGACTTTGAGGTCCCTTCTGATTCTAGATGTGTGGTCCCATGATCTTGTATTTCAGCCTGAAAAGGACCTTAGAGGTCTTTGAATCCAGCTGTCTCATTTCATAGATGAGGAAACTGAGATCCAGTGAAATTAAATCACTTGCTGACGGTCTCACATATATTAAGAGACAGACCCCAGTCTTTTTTTTTACATAGTATTTTTTTTCCAATTATATATAAAGATCATTTTTAGCATTCATTTTTATAAGATTTTGAGTTCCAAATTTTTCTCCCTCACTCCCTTCCCTTCTTTGGAGAATGGTAGGCAGTTTGATATAGTTTATACACGTGCTGTCGTGTAAAACATATTTCCATATTAGTTACAAGTGTGGAAGAAGAAACAGATGAAAAGGAAATAAAACCATGAGAAAGAATAAAGTAAGTAGAAAAAATACGCTTCTATCTGCATTCTGAGACCATCCATTCTTTATCTGGATATGGATAGCATTTTCCTTCATGAGTCCTTTGTACTTATCTTGGATCATTGTGTTGCTGAGAAGAGCTGAGTCATTCATAGTTGATCATGACATGCTGTTGCTGATACCATGTACAATGTTTTCCTGGTTCTGCTCATTTCACTTTGTGTCAGTTTGTACAAGTCTTTCCAGGTTTTTCTGAAATCTGCCTGATCATCTTTTCTATTGCACAGTAGTATTCCATTACATTCATAGTCCACACCTTGTTTAGTCGTTCCCCAATTAATGGGCATCCCTTTGATTTCTAATATTTTGCTACCATGAAAAGAGCTGCTATAAATGTTTTTGCACATGTATGTCCTTTTCCCTTTTTTATGATCTCTTTGGGATACAGACCTAGTAGTGTTATTGCTGGATCAAAGGGTATGTACAGTTTGGTTGTCCTTTGGGCATAGTTCCAAATTGTTCTCCAAAGTGGTTGCATCAGTTCACAACTCTATCTGCAATGCATTTGTGTTCTAATTTTTCCACATCCTCTCCAACATTTATTATTTTTTTCTAGCATATTAACTAATCTGATAGGTGTGAAGTGGTACCTCAGAGTTGTTTTCATTTACATTTATCTAATCAAAAATGATTTAGAATAATACTTCTTCGTTTGACTATAGATAGCTTTGATTTCTTTTATTTTATTTTCTAAATTCTTTCCATTTTAATGATCAGAGGTGTTATTAAGAACACAAGATTAAATATGCCATGCTTGGTCTATTACCAAATGCATAATAACTGGGCAGGATAATAATAACAACAAGGCCTTGTACAGAGTCATTCCTTCCCTGGGAAGATCTTCAGTCCTTAATAGCATTCAGCCTCATACTGTTCCTAAGATAACTTAGAGAACATTTGTACTAGTGGTAGGTGCCAGGGACCATTCCACCCAGGGCCTGGGAGGTCAGAATATGAAAGACTGAACCCAATGAGGAAGGAATAGGGAGGGAGAGCTAGAGAGGGAAAAAGCACTGCTAAATACGACCTGAATCTGAGGAAGCAGAATTAGGGCTCACTTTGATTTCTTTATCTGAAAACTGCCTGTTCATATCCTTTGACAATTTATCAGTTGGAGAACGGTTTGTATTCTTATAAATTTGACTTGGTTCTCTATATATTTGAGAAATGAAACCTTATAAGGGACACTTGCTGTCAAGATTCTTCCCAAGTTTCTGCTTTCCTTTTAATCTTGGTAGTATTGGTTTTGTTTGTGCAAAAACTTTTAAATTTAATATAATCAAAAGGATCTGCTTTATATTTTGTAATACTCTCTATCTCTTGCTTGGTCATAAATTCTTCCATTCCCCATAGATCTGACAGGTAAACTATTCCTTGTTCTTCTAATTTGTGTATGGCATCACACTCTGTGTCTAAATCGTTGGACATGAGCCTTCTAACTTGGAGTCCAGCCCTCATTTTACTATACCGCAGTGCCACCTATTACTATCATGGGTTTAATATAATAATAACTCCCATTTACACACTATTTTAAGGTTTGTGCAGGACTTTTCTTATTAACCCTTTTGGCCATCACAACAACCATGCGAGGTAGACACTATTATTATCGCTATCTGACAAGTGGATATTAAGACCCCATGAGGTTCAGTGGCTTTCCCAAGCCCATCAAACTCAGGTTTTCCTGACTTTAAGTTCATCACTCTATCAACTTTGTAGTTATAAAGTATTCTATAACTGTGAACTTGAATGTGAACTATATGACTCTTTCCATAAGTGTTTCTTTGAAAAGAAAGGTTAGTTTTGTGCTAAGGGCGTTCATGCAGAAGTCTGCTATTTCACACTGCTCTGTAGTTCCCTCTCAAACCAGGCCCTATCATGAGGTATTTGTTGTTTTCAATATAATTCATAAGTCTAAACATATGCGAGGTTGTTTGTCCTCCCCCCCAACCCCCGACAAAGTAGATTCCATCAAAATCAGCCAACAAAAATAAATTGTACACGTATGTCCATTGTTTTCAGTGAAATGTAAATTGTGGTGCTGAAGAAATAGCTTTGAAGAGAATGCCCCATTAGTACTCTCAACATCAGTGTTCAATTTGGGCAATGGACATTTGAATAATTTACTAGGTATTTGCCAACTTGGAAAGAGAGTCCTTAGGCAAATTGTGGATTTAAAAACCTAAGGCCATCTTAGCAAGGACACCAAAGAAAATTCCTCCGTGGTCAAAGTCAGAATGAGAATGCAAAGGTCTCATTCAGAAATATGTTTCAAAGGAAATGACAGTAACCAAGCTAATCTTGCTAGGTCTGAAGGGAGACCCTGTGGCATGCTCACATGTACACATTTGTTTGTTTAAGCTTGCATGTGTGGAATTTGTTCTAAAACAATGTGGCTCTGGCTGACCCCTGTGGGAGCCATGTGGGTGTCTGAGAGTCTCTTTCAGATCAGCACTTGCCCTTTACTAATCCTCCAAAATGATAATGCTAAAAATTTCAGGACAGACTCATTCCTCCGCTCAGCCAAGATTTATGGACTGGCTGAGGCCTGGGAAATGGGAGGAAGACATTTGGAGACTTGCCATTACTAAGGCTTCCTCATTTGGACCAAGTAGATATCATAATGATAAGCTTGAGGTTTGTCAGAAATTGCCAAAATGTAATTCTGTCAGTTGGGATAGAGGGGTGAGATAAGGGAGAAAGCCAACCATTTAAGTAGTTGCTGATGGGCAGAATCTAGGAATCAGCTTTTTCTTGTCACTGATGAAAGCTGAGAAGATTGATAGCTGAGGAGATGGAGGAAGAGTCAGGTGGCTCCTTGGGGAAATAGAGGACCAGTTATGACATCTATCTATCTGTCTATCTATCTATCTATCTATCTATCTATCTATCTATCTATCTATCTATCTGTCTATCTATCTATCTATTTATCTATCTTTTCTCATCTAACACTTTGTCTCTATTTCTTGCTATCAAGATACACACACATATCTTGAAGGTATACAAAGTATGTTCCTTAGAACAAGCCTATGAGACAGAGAGTACACATATTAGTATCTCCATATTTTAAAGATGAAGAAATCAAAACTTAGAGGACCAATGACTTGTCTTTGATTAACAAAGCTAATGGTGTTGAAGCTGGAACTTGAACCCAAGTTTTCTGACTTCATGTCTGGTGCTCTGACTACTACAGCAAGCTGTTTCCTTTTGTTAGTAATAATGAGTTTAGACTAAGGATTCTACTAGTCTGTCCTTGTGCCTTTTTGCCAATTATACCTAATGTCCCCAAAGTACAGAAATTTTAGCAGTATGGTATAATGGAAAGAACATGGGTTAGGAGTCAGGAGATGGGAGTTCTCTTTCTGGTTCTGCTGGGTGACCCTAGGTAAGTCAGTTTACCTCAGGCCTCTATTTCTCCATCTGCCAAATGGCTTTCTCTCATGGATGCTACAAAGTTAAGATGAAATAAGAAATGTGTCAGTGTTTGAAAAAGGTAAAAGTGGCATGCAAACATAATTGAGGAATGGAAGGAGAAAAGAAAAGATTTGGAGGGAGCCACTATGACTCTCTATAGTGGCTAGAGAGACAGCATAGTATAGGAGAAACAGAAGACCAGGGTCTTCTTCATCAGCTTCATTACTTAACTAGATCATGAGGAAAGTGCTTTGTAAACTTTAAAACATCTTACACATGTGAATAGTTACTCTCCCAGGGCAAGACAACAGCTGTAAGTGGGCAGATTTTGGAGACTGTATCTTGGGTGGGTCTACAGATGAAAATTATAATTTAATAATAATAGCTAATATTTACACAGTGATTTAAAGTTTGCAATGTGCTTTGTATCTGTTATCTCATTTGCATGCATTTAGGGTTCTAACCCTCTCTTAGTCACATATGGTGCCAATCTACATCCCTGAGTGTTCTCACTGTGCCCCTCAGGAGTCACTCCTTTAAGGACCTGCCACATACTTCAGGAGTCACTTGGTTAATTATTGCTTCCCATAGAAGTTCAAAGACTTGACAGGCAAGTCACAACCATTCCTTACAAGCTGCCTTTGCTTGCCAAAGACTGCATTTAGTCAAATGGAGCTATCTTCCTTGGCATTGCTAGACATACCAACACAGGCACCAAGCCCTCCAATGTCAAGACCCTGTTTCTCCAAAAGGGACTTTGTGTTTCCAAAGAATTATAAGAGGCTTTGTTGTGTAGTCCAAAGATTACTGGACCTGGAGTCAGGAGATCTGCATTTGAATCCTTGGTTGATCAAAGGATTTAGACTTAGGCTTGCCTATTCCAACTTCTAATTTTGCAGATGAGAATGCTGAGGTTCCAAGAAACAAAGAGATATGTCAGACAGTGGAAAGAATACTGATTTGGGAGTCAGAGTGTCTGGATTCAAATCCTAGCTCTGATGTTTATTTCTTCTATGACTTTAGGCAGGTTGATGAATCTTTCCAAGCCTCAGTTTCTTCAATGGTAAAATGAAGAGGTTATAAAACTGAAGAGTTGTATTGGTAAAATGAAGAGTTGTATTCTGAAGCCCATTCTAGTTCTATGAAGTGTCGTGATTTGTCCAAGGTCACAACTGGCTAGGAGGCATAGCGAAGTGATGTAGCAGATAGAATGCTGGATTTAAATTTGGACTCTCTGAGTCTGAATCCTGCCTCAGATATTTCATTATTGTGTGTTTGGCTGCTTTCCCTTATTGGTTTGCAGATACTGGAAATTACCATTTGCTCAAGTTAATTATCTTGTCTGTGTTCACTAAACAAATATCTTGAAGGGGAAGATCTTGAGAGGAAGAGTTACAAAGTAGAATATTATGAGCTAATTAGAAGTTGCAATCCATGAATTGGTAGTTAACAGAGTGAAAGATGACCTAAACTCCAACTACTATATTTCTGTTTTATGTGACATGTGATGTAGTAGAAAGACTAGGTTCTGGAATCAGAGGAACTGGGTTTGAAGCCAAACACTACCGCTTACTATCTGTGTAATCTTGGATAAGGCATTCCTCCATTTGGGGCCTCAATTTCCTCAATATGTAAAATGATTTCTAAGGTCCTTCTAACTCTAAAACCATAATAAGGGAAACCTGACTAAACTTAATTTTTTTCCTCAATACCTCTTATAAACCTTCTACATGCTTCAAAAGGCTGACCACACCATATGTTCAAGGGAGAAACAAGGCAAACTGAAGCCTATGTTCATAATAATTTATAAACAAAAATGTAATCTGTGAACAGAAATGTTGCCTACATTCTTTTGCATAGTAACAAGAATATGTAGTAACGCTTATGTAACAGCAATTTCAATAGATTCCCCAGAGATAATAGATAACTGTTATTGTATCTTCAAGAAGCAACAAAGTCTTGAGTGACTGGCACTTTAACTGATATTCTGGAGTAATTCTTATTTGTCATGACAGAAGAAAGATTGAATGTAGTATTGAGAATAAAGAGTAAGAAAATTGGACTTAATTGTTTATGTTTCAAA
>CM053585.1:187341145-187352244 GCA_028646515.1 Pseudochirops corinnae | reverse complement strand
TCCCCCACCCACCACCCCAAAACAGCCATCCCACTGTATAACCCCTCCCCCAATCTGTTTTCTCCTGTGTCCTCCCCCATCACCCCTCTGACTTTTCGATAGGGCAAAATGGATCTCCCTACCCCAGTGCCTGTACATCTTAATTCCCAGTTGCATGTAGTTAATAATAATAATAATTATATATATATATATACATACATATATGTATTTTTAACATTTGATTATAGAACTTTAAATTCTGGATTCTTTCCCTTCCTCCTTCATCACCCACCCCCACTGGAAAGACAAGCAATTCAATACAGGCTGTACATGTGTAGTTATGCAGAACATCTCCACAATGGACATATTGTGAGAGACTGATTATATGTTCCTCCTTCTCATTCCATGCTTTGATCCTTTTTGTCCAAAGAAAGGAATCTAAAGTTGGATTGCTGTTCTTACTTTGCTTCCTTTGCCTGCTCATGTTGCCAGTCAATTACTTGACTTTTTGGCTCTGTGGAACTCTGCTTCCAGAGGGGAAAGCTGTATCCCAAATCGTTGGGGTTTTTGCAGCTGCCAGAGCTATTAGGACACTGCTGCAGCCCTCACCAGCTTTGGCTCACTGAAAATGCACCCCAGGTCCACCACCCAAGACCACAATCCCAATCCAGGCAGCTTAAGGCAAGAGCACTTAGCCTCTGAATGATTGCTTGGCCCCCCTACAATCTGCAGGCTGGGAGCTTCTGAAGCAGCCATGTGGAAGTGGCTGCAGGGCCGCTTCTGTTGCTTCCTTGCCCTGGAGGCAGTTCGTTTGGACAGCTCCCCCAAATTTAGCTGAATTCCACTAACCTTTCACTTAGTCCTTATTTCTTATGGCTTGATAATTCTGGAAATCACCACAGCTGCCACTGATCCACTCTTCTGAAGGCTCCAGCTTGTCCTGACCACCTGAGGTCAAGCCGCGGTTTCAGCTCCCAGCATGCTGCGTTGTGATGAGCCCTTCCTGTCCTTCCTGCTGAGCTGCCTTCAGTGGGAGATGTGTTTTTCTATAATTTTGTGAGTTCTGGAGCCCTAAAATTTGTTTAGAGTCATATTTTATGGGTATTTGAGGTGATTATGTGGGAGCTGCGTAGTGTTCCTGCTTCTATGCTGCCATCTTGGCTCCGCCCCCTCCTTTTACTGTCTTAGTAGAAAAATGATGTCTGTAATGAGTGGTGATGGTCTCACTGAACTATCCCTTGATTAGACCAAATATCAAGTATTGTGGTTAGTTCATTTTAGAAAGGACACTGACAAACTGGTGTGTGTCCAAAGGAGATGGACCACTGCATTAAGGGAGCTCAAAATGATGACATACAAAACTTAGATCAGCAGGGTGGGGCTGTGGAAAGGGGGATTGCTTTACATTCAGAGGATCTAGGTTCAGATCCTGACTTTGGCACTTGCTATATGACCGTGGGTAAGATACTGTTCCCTTAGCAAGTGGATTCCTCCCACATCTGTAAAATGAGAGTGTTGGACCATATGATCCATGAGGCCCCTTTTCAGTTCTAACTGATTCTATAACTGAAGGACATTTATCTTAGAAGAAGAAAAGTTAGGGAGGGCATAACCATTTTACAAATATTTGAAGAGGGATTAGATTTCCTGCGCTTCACCCTGAGGAGGGAACGGGAGGGGAAAGAAGTAACAGGCAAAAGTTGCAGAAATGCCAATTCTAACAACATAGGGGAAAAATTTTCCTAACAATTAGAACTGTCCAAAAAGTGGAACGGATTACCTCGGAAGGCAGTATATTCCCAACTCAATTTAGCAAGCATTTATTAAGTGCTTATTATGTGCAAGGTCTTGGACTAGACTCTAGGAATACAAAGACAGAAATGAGAAAAGAATGTTTTCTGGTCCTCAAGGGAATTTTGTTGTTGTTGTTTGTCCTTCATTCTAGAAGAAGACCATGACATCAGGAAGATGATGCCATGACTTGCAAGTGAATTGGATTTAAGTGAATGAAGGCTGAACAAAGTCACCAGCCTCACATTCTTTTCTGGAGCCATATGGGCCCAGTGGCAAGATATAGATCTGGAAGATTGGAGGTGGCTCCCAGACAGTGGGAGGCCTTGCCTAAGGTCTTTACCAGGTTTCAGTTTGTCTGAGGCAATGCCCATTCAGTGATTAAGTCTAGATAAGAAATTAGCAAGTAGAAAGAAACAAATCAATCTAGGAGAGAAGCCGCTCAGGGTTTCTGGCCAAAACAGAAACAATTGATATTTACATTCACTCTGAGCCAGTCAGGGCCCAAACAATAACCACAGGGCTTGGCCTGGGGCCTATTGGCCAATCCATGGGTGCCAGAATGATTTATGTTTAAGCTGCAGGGAATTACATTCTATTGGAATATAGCATATAAACAGATAAAATAATAAGAGGAGGGAGAGGCCATTAACAACTAGGAGCATAAAAACAGACTTCTCATAGTCAGAAGAACATTAGCTGAGCTTTAAAGGAAGCTAGGGACCCTACGAAGTGGAGATAGAGGAGGAACATTCTACATATGGGAGAGATTATGGAATATTTTCAGTAGGAAGTTTGATAACCTCTTATTGGTGGCATCATATAGGGAATTCTTACTCAGGTACATGTGGGACTAGAAGATCTTTTACATTTTTGATATTCTATGATATTTTAAGATGACTAGAATCTTATGCCTTCCCATCATCAACCTCTAGTCTCACTGTCCAGGTTACTTAGAGGTTCATTTTCTGAAATATCTTCAACCTGAGAATGATTGCTTAATAATATTGATTAATGATCCCGGCATAATTGGGCAGAATTTTGGATTCAAAAAAAGTACAAATACAAGATGATAGAAGTGTGAGGTTAGATAGCAGTTTGTGAGGAAAAGATCAAAGAATTTTACTGGATTACAAATTCAATGGGAGCAAATAGTGTGATGTGGCCATCAAAATGGTCAATTCAGACTTGGATTGCATTAAGAAAAGTATAATATCTTGGAATAAGGAGGTGAAAATTCTGTTGTGTTTCACTCCTGTCTGGTCATATCTGCAATACTGTATTCCATTCTGGGACAGTTTAGGAAGGACATTCATGTGCTGAAGAATATCTAGAACAGCGGTTCTCAACCTGTGGGTTATGTTCAATTTGTAACAATGAAAATACATCCTACATATCAGATATTTACATTATGAATCATAACAGTAGCAAAATTACAGTTATGAAGTAGCAACAAAAATAATTTTATGATTGGGGGTCACCACAACATGAAGTACTGTATTAAAGGGTTGTAGCATTAGGAAGGTTGAGAACCACTGATCTAGAAGAAACCAACCAGAATGGTAAAGGGACATGAGTCTATCACTTATGAAAATGGGTTAAAGGAGCTAAGAATGTTTTGTGTAGAAGAAAAAAAAGACTCAAGCAATCAACAAGCATTTATTTAAGAATTTACATGACAGAATTGACAAGTCATTCTCCAATTGATAAAAAGTCCAAAGGATATGAAAAGGCAGTTTTCAGAAGAAGAAATTAAAGCCATCTATAGTCATATGAAAAAATGCTCTAAGAAGAAATTAAAGCCATCTATAGTCATATGAAAAAATGCTCTAAAGAGAAATGCAAAATAAAACAACTCTGATACCACACCACACCTGTCAGATTGACTAATATAACAAAAAAGGGAAGTGATAAGTGTTGGAGGGGATGTGGGAAAATTGGAACACTAGGGCATTGTTGGTGGAGTTGTGAACTGATCCAACTATTCTGGAGAGCAATTTGGAACTATGGCCAAAGGGCTATAAAAATGCATATTCTTTAATTCAGTAATACCACTATTAGGTCCGTATCCCAAAGAGATCATAAAAAAGGAAAAAGGGCCCATATACACAACAATATTTATAGTAGCTCTTTTTGTGGTGGCAAAGAATTGGAAACTGAGGGGATGCCCAGTAACTGGAGGATGGCTGAACAAGTTGTGGTATATGAAGATAATGGAATACTATTATTCTATAAGAAAGGATGAGCAGGTGGATTTCAGAAAAACTTAGAAAGACTTATATGAACTGCTGCTGAGTGAAGTTAGCAGAACCAGGACACCATTGTACACAGTAATAGCAACATTATGTGGGGACCAACTTTTATAGACTTGGCTCTTATGTTCTCTGGACTTATTCTCCCAACCCTCTTGCTGCCACTATTGCCACTACTTCTTTCCTTACCTGAAGGATTACAATAGTCTTTGCCTCCATTACCACTAAGAAAGTAAGGGATCAGTTTTGACAATGCTTTTTGTATGCACAAGCAATTCTGGTTCAAAAGCCTTTAATACATAGTAAGTAGACAGGAAATAGGGAACTGGCTCATGCTCTAAAGTCCATGTGCCATTTGTGCACACTTAGAAGGACTGGTCTTTTATTGGCCAGTCCTCTTAGATATTGATGTTTTTTCCTTTTTTAAAAAATCACTGTGACTTCCCAATTACTGCTCTATCATCCTCCCTAGAAAACCCTCCTTGTAACAAATAAGTACAGTATAATAAAGTACATGAGCATGTTAGGCACATCTGTCAGTGCCTCATTCTGCAGCCATAGTGTACTACCTGTCAGCTGAGAGGAAGGAAGCAGTTCTAAGGGTATCTTTTTATCTTGGCTCTTCTTTGAGGTCCTTTATTTGTTATGTGTTATAGTGTGCCCACACCCATTGTTTTCTATGAGATACTTTTATTCTGAATTTTTATGACATTTTAATAGAGAATTAAACTAAGTCCAGTTTCTTCATTTATTTAATTCAGGTTGCTTATTTTATGTTGCTCTTACATTTATGATCACATGCTGGGAATTCCTGCTTAGAATGGAATTGAGCTGGATGACCTCCGAGTTCCTTCCAATTATGATTTAATGTCATTGCCTCTGAGGTCATTTTATTTTTGTCCATTTCTTTGTTAATAAAACCCTAGTTAGCAGGGAGTTTCAAAAAATCCCTGAACAGATTTATGGTAGGCCTTAGAACAGAACTTAAATTTATTCTAGTTAAATGCTTTAGCAACTCCTGGAAAAGGTTAAGTGCCAGATCTCAAGTAATCATTTGAGTCCTTCTGCATTGGCTGCCTTACCTGACCCTGAATTTTAACAGATCAGAGGCCAAGGGAGTAATGGAAAAATGGTGGAGGGAAAATAGAATTTCCCTAGATTCTCATCTTTGTTCCAGTGTGAGCCTGGACCAATGAATGTGGCTCCTATCCCATCTTCTTGGGCTATCCTTTTATTAGGCAATTTAATCTCTCCAATGATCTTAATAGCAAACTTTAATAATAATATAATAATATTGCTTTCCTCTATTAAAGCCCAACTCTAGGGCCTCATCCTACTGTGGAGGTGGAGCAGAAGTTTTGAAGATTATGCCAATGGAACAAAAGCACTGATAGGTCTTACACAGATTGAAAGGCCCAGTAACTGTTATGAGCCTAGGACCAGCTTAAGTTTGGAGATGTGACCCTCTAGCTTGTTCATGAGGTGATAAGATTTTTGGCTATGTTTACTTTTTTTTTTAATTGATTAATTTATTTTTAGTTTTCAACATTCATTTCCACAAGATTTTGAGTTACATTTTTCTCTCTCCATCTTTCCCCTACCCCCACCCCAAAATAGCAAGCCTACTGAATACCCCTTCTACCAATTTATTTTCTCTTATATCCTCCCTCATCACCTCCCTAACTTTCTAGTAAGGCAAGATGGATTTCTATACCCCAGTGCCTGTTATATTTACTTTCAAAGGCAGTTTACCACGTTGTGAAGGGGTAATGATTGCCAAGCATGGCACAGTGGGATGTTGGATTTGGAAAAAGAGGGCCTGAACTTAAATCCCAGTTCCACTATTTACTGTCTCTGTGATCTTACGCATTTCACTTCTCTCTGGGTTTCAGTTTACTTATCTGTAAAATAACGGTTCAGAGTAGATGACCTTTTAGGTCCCTTCATTCTCTGAATCTATGATCCTGTGGTTCTTTGATTTATGCATACAGGGAAGAATTCACACTTTAATCCATTATACACATGGTATGTTGGAAAGATCACTTGATTTAGAATTAGAACACATAGATTTTTTTCTCAGTTCAAGTATATACTATTTGTGTGTGATATTGGATTAATCACTTATACTCTCAGGGTCTTAGTTTTTCTCCTTTGTAAAATGAAAGGTTTGAACAAGAGAGTCTCTAAGATAGAGGGAAGGAGAGAGAGGGAGGCAGATACAGAGAGAGACAGATGGAGTCAGAAAAACAGAGGAAGAGAGAGAATAAAATGCCCCCAAGCATAGACCTCATCTGGGTGGGGGGAGGGAGAGGAGGGGAATGACCATTTGACCTGTGCCTTTGCAGGTCCCTGTCCTAGGTGTTCTCTTCAATATAGGCAGCAAGATGAAGGAACTAAATTTCATCCTGCCATTGTCTGAGTTAGCCAGATTTTGCTATTTATTCACTATGTACTGCTTCTTTTCTCTGGTTCTCATTTTCCTAATATGTGAAATGGGTGGTATTGGTGGTTTAGAACTAGGATGCCTAAGGTTCATTCCAGTACTCAATCAATGATTATGTGATCTTAAGACTTGAACCCTGAGGTGTGAGTCCATGGAGAAGAAAAGAAAGAGACATTTGTCAGAAATGGACAACTAGGGATAGCCTACTGAATTGTCCATGTTGAATCTTTGGTGGGGAGGTTTAGAAAGATGAAATGGATTTGGACTGGAAATTGAGGTGACTTTGGGGATTCTCTGATTGTGTAGAGCCCTTTGAGGGATGGGGAGGTATTCTGAGCTCTGGAACGTGCTCGGCAATGGTGATGGCGTTCTCAAATCTTAATCACTCAACAGATATATACTAAATGACTACTGTATGCCAAGCATTATTCTGGTTGCTGGGGATACAGAGTTAAATATGAAAATTCCTTCCCTCAAGCCACTTACATTCTGTCAGGGGAGACAACATTTGCACATATATGAATATGAAAAATAATTCCCTCAAATCTCCACAAGGTAAAAAAATTTTTTGGAGGGAGAGTGGGGAATGACAATAACAGCTGTAGGGATCAGGAAAAGTGGTTCTTGATCTGAGTTTTGAAGGAAACAAGGGAATTTAAAAGCCAGAGGTAAAGCGGGAGTGCATTCTAGACATGGAGATAGAGTACCATCTGTGAGAAGTAAGGTCAGTTTGGCTGGACCATAGTGTCTAACTCTAGTGGGGGATGGGAGCTATCCAGACCTACCCCTCTCCGCCCCCATCTCAGCAATCATTCTATTCTTTGTATGTACTCTGAAAGTTTTCAGAACGTTGACCTGAGCCTCTGACAGATACTGACCTGAGCCCCTGACGCCTCTTTATAGCCTCCTGCTTTGCAGGAGCTGAACAGGCTCACAGTTCTAGAATCTAACCCAGCCGACAGAGGAATAACTAGGGCAGTAATCCCAGACTAAAGTGGAGTCTGCAGTTCTGTCACTCTGAATCAGCAGAACTTCCTAGCTAACTGATAGAGGCTGAGTCCAGCAGTATTCTCTTCCTGCTTTTTGATCAAAACCCAAATCAGGAACTTATAGAGTTCAGACTAAGAGGGCAGGAATCACACTTTGCCCCAGATCAGACCCCTCTGGAAGCACTAAAAGCTTGTAGGTCTCTAACCTGTCTTTGAGATCTTGAAATAATATAACAATACCTGAAGAAAACATCAGCAAAATCAGTCCAGACCTAACCTCCTGAGGTGTGTCAGAGTCCAACTCTAACATCAAATCCAAAATAAAGAAGTAGGCTAGAAGAATAGGAAGACAAAAAATGAACTCCATTGTAATGAGTTATTATGGTGGTGGAGATGCACAAGACACAAATGCAGAAAAAGACAATGACTCCAAAACATCACCAAGCCATCCATCAGAGAAAAATATAGCTTGGGCACAAGTTCAACTAGATTTTCAGGAAAAGATGAAGCAAGAGTTTAAAAAAGGAATTTAAAAATTTTTTACAAATCAAATGGGAGTACTCAAAGAAAAAAATGAGGAAAAAAAAGACAGCTACAGAAGATAGACTTGGAAAATGAATTACCAGTTTGGCAGAAGAGGTACAAAACCTTGTCCTGAAAATTTAAATGGACCAAATGGGAAGCCAATGACTCCATGAGACAATAAGAAATAATTTTTTAAAAGGGCAAACTGCTAAAAAAAAAATAGAAGAAAATGGAAAGTAGCTCATAGCAAAATAATAATAGGCTAAAAATAGATTGAGGAGAAGAACTTTAAGAATTATTAAGCTATTTGAATGCCATGATCAAAGAAAGAGCCTAGGCACCATATTTCAAGAAATGTCAAAAGGAAACTGGTCAGATCTCTTAGAACCAGAGGACAAAATGGAAATAGAAAGAATCTGCCAGTCACCTCCTGAAAGAAACCTCAAAATAAAAATTCCTAGGAATATAACAGCCAAAATTCAGAGCTTCTAGGTAAAAAAAAAATATTGCAATAAGCCAGAAACAAAGAATTCAGGTACTGAGAAGGCAATCAGGATTACATACACTTCAGCAGCCACTATAAAGGAACAGAAAACTTGAAATATGATATTTCAGTAGGCAAAGGATGTGTGTGGTCTTACAGAGAAGAATAACTGAGCCAGCAAAACTATGCTACAAGGTAAAAAATGAGCTTCTAATTAGATAGAGGACTTCCAAACATTCCTGATGAAAAGATCAGAGCTTTGGAGAAACTTAGAAGTTCAAACATAGGAGTTAAGAGAAACATAAAAGGAAGATAATGACAATCGACTAAATAAGGATAACTGGCTTATATTTTAATATAGGAAGATGACACATGCATCAACTCTGAGCCCGATTATCAGGGGTCAGAGAGGAAATTAATTAGACAAGGCCTGAGAGGAATTAGTTTTGTCTTGATGATCTTAAGAGAAGAATGTAAAGAGAAAGACAGAGTAATATACTATCAGAGGATGGGAAGGAAAGGAAGGTCAGGGGAAAATATGTCAGATAATTAGGAGGGGATGAGGAAGAAGCTGGCACTTGAAGTTCCCTTTCATTTGAATGAGCTAAAGGAAGAAAATACACACACATTAAAATTAATATAGGTACGGAAATATATTTCATTCAATAGGGAAATAGAAGTGATTGGAGAGAAGGGAGGATGGGGAATTAGAGGGAAGGTAGATTAAGGGAGGTGTTAGTCCTCAGCAAAACAAATTCTAAGGATGAGGAAATATATTTACAGCTTTTTTGAGATGGAAAAGAATGAAAATCTGAGTACCTACAAACAGGAAATGAATGAACAAGTTATAGCAATATAAATGTAATGGAATACTGTTAAATTATAAGAAATGATGAAGATGATGGTTTTGAAGAAACCTGGAAAGATGTGTTTGATTTTATGCTGATTGAAGTGAACACAACCAGGAAAACAATTTATAAAATGGTAGCAATACAGTAAAAGCAAATAATTTTGAAAGAATTAGGAACTCTTGTCAGTGTAATGACCAACCGTGATTCTAGAGGACTAATGATGAAGCATGCTACTTGCTTTTTGATTGAGACATAAAAAACTCACACTGCAGGATAAGACTAAAACAATTTTTTTAAAAATATGACGAATGCAAAAATTTGATTGACTATACATGTTTATAATGGAATTTCACTTTAGTTCTTGTGTGTCAGAATTTGAGACAGAAGGGTGAGAAGACAGATTTTTGCTGATTGAAAAAAATATATAATTTAAACAAAAAAAAGAAATTGCCTAGAGCTGGATGAAGTGGGGCTTTTTTTTGTTTTTGAGGAAGAGTAAGAAGTCCAGTGTCATAGAATTGCAGAGTATTTAGGGGGTGGGGTAAGTTATAAAGAAGATTGGAAAGGCTGAGGGCGGGGCAGGTTATGAATGTCTTTGAACAACAGAGGATTTTATGGAACAGAGGTGATATGGAACCTCTGGAGTTTACTGAGATAATATAGTCAGACCTGCGTTTAGGAAAATTACTTTGACAGCTGAGTGGATGATGGACTGGAATCAGGAGTGATTTGTGGGAGGGAGACTAGCTAGAAGTCTATTCCAATAGTCCAGACATGAGATGATAATGCTTTGCTTCAGGATGGTGGCAATGTCAGAAGAGAGAAGAGAGCATAGGCAAGGCATGTTAACGGAGGAAAAAATGAACAGACCTTGGCAACAGATTGAATAGGAACGGTGGGAGAATTGAAAGGACTTTGGAGTGACAGCTTGGTTACAAGTCTGGGTGACTGGGAGGTTGGTGGTACCTTTGGCAGTAATAAGGATGTTAAGAAGCGGGGATGGTTTGTGGGGGAAAATAATATGCTCAGTTTTGACCCTGTTGAGTTTAAGGTGTCTATGGGACACCCATTATAATATGTTCAATAGACAGTTGGAGATGTGAGATTGGAGTTCAGTAGAAAGATTAGGGCTGAATAAATAAATTCGTGAATGAATAGCATATAGATGAAAATTGAATACAAGGGTGTTGATGATATCACCAAGTGTAATAGAATAGGAGAAGAGAAGAGGACCCAGGACAGAGACCCACAAGACACCCCAAAGTTAGCAAAGGTATGGTCCGGGGTAGAATTAAGCAAAGGAGACTGAAAAGGAGCTGACAGATAAGTAAGACAAGAACTAGGAGAGAGCAGTATCCTGTGAAGTTGTTTGTGATTTCTAGGGGAATTTGTGAGAAATTAGAATCCTAGATTTTTAGCAGTAGAAGGAATTTTATAGTATAGCAAAAAGAATATTGGATACAGAGTCAGAAGGCTTATGTCTTAATCTTAGCTCTGCTTCTACATAGGCTTGTGATTTTGGACTAATTAATTCCCTAGACCTCAGTTTTCTCATTTGTAAAATTATAGGATGGGTTAGATGTACCCTTTTAAGTCTTAACCCTGCAATTTCTAATTACTTTCCTGTGGAATCTTGTGTAATTCCTGTGGAATCTTGTGTGATCAGATGGTCTAGGCTCACAGTAGAGATTTCATTGAAGACAGCTGCTACTTTTTACAATATACATGGAGTTTGAGAAAAGTCATAAATCTAGGTGCCTTCTCTTCAAGAAGACAGTTGGGGAA
>CM053585.1:187315393-187331077 GCA_028646515.1 Pseudochirops corinnae | reverse complement strand
TTGATTTCTGTTTAGTCAATTCTAGTTTTTAGGCAGTCTTCCTCTTATATAAGGCTTTCCACTTTCTCTAAGTTATTTATTCCCTTAATTCTTTTCTCCAGAGTTTTTATTTCATTTTTCATCTCTTGCTTCATTTCTTCTAGGTCAGTGGTTCTCAACCTTCCTAATGTGGAGACCCTTTAATACTCATATTTGGGTGGGTTATTTCCATGTGGGTGGGCCCTCCTGGAGACAGATTGAGGAGCATCCTCTGTTATCTGGCCAAATTGGCTTTGGAGCTGTTCTTCACAGTCAGTCATTCCTTCTCCATTGCCCTGCCTATGCAGGTGTCCTCTGCCTGTAAAAAAGGCTCCCTCCTTTCTCTTCCCTTGGTTTTTTTTTTGTCTTTATGACATTTTATTTTTATCTTTTCCTTTTTTTTGAAGGGGGGAAGGCAAGGCAATTGGGGTTAAGTGACTTGCCCAAGGTCACACAGCTAATGTGTCAAGTGTCTGAGGCTAGATTTAAACTCAGGTCCTCCTGACTCCAGGGCCAGTGCTCCGTTCACTGTGCTGCCTAGCCTCTTCCCTTGTTTTTGCCTCTTGGAATTCCTCATCTGCTTTAGAACTCACCTCAGACTCTATCTTCTATCTGAAGCTTTTCTTGATTCCCCAGCTGTTATTACCCCCCCATCCTGCCCTCCCCCCACAAAGAAGTTTGTATTCATTTTGTGTATATATATATATATATATATGTATGTAGGGTCTCTCTCACTAGAATGTAAAGTCCTTGAAAGGTCAGTAATTCTTTCATTTCTGTCTTTGTATCTGATGCTTCTTTTGGTTCTTTTAACGTTGCATGAACACTAGTTTAACAATGGACCGGCCATCCTTCCCTCTTACTAGATTTTCTTTTCTTATTACATTTGTTTTTGATTATATGTTTTGTGTCATTTCTGATGAGCAAATCATTTTTGGTAATACCCCATAAACTCCCAAGGTTTCTTTGTTGTTATTGTTTGGTTGTTTCAGTCATGTCCAGCTCTGTGACCCTATTTGGGGTTTTCCTGGGTAACATACTGGAATGGTTTGCCATTTCCTTCTCCATCTCATTTTACAGATGAGGAACTGAGGCAAAAAGGATGTAGAAACTTGCCCAGAGTCACACAGTTAATAAGTGTATGGGATCATATTTGAACTCAGGTCTTCCTGGCTCCAGGCTCAGCACTCTGTTCACTGGACCACCTAACTAAGGACCACTCTTCACCCCCAAAGTATTGGCATCCCCATTTTGCAGATGAGGCTATTCAAGGGCTCATAGCTAGTAATGTTACTCAAACCCAAGACTCCCAAACAGGTTAGGTTCTCTCCCCACTATACCAAACAGTCTCTTCTGACAACAGAGCCATAACCAGGAATCCTCTTGCCTGGAGTTAAAAACAGTTTTGGGTGAGCATAGCTCTATCACAGAGGTCAATTTGAGGAGGGGGGCAGCAAGAATGAAGAGAACAGTTCAACCCCAACCACAGGTGCAAGTGTACCAGTGCCTTTTCTTAGTAGTCTGGCTCTCCCACTATGGTAGCAGGCAGACAAGATGGCCCCAGGTGAGGAGTACCAAGATCATAAGACCCTGGGGATATTGCAGCATCCTGGGCCAGTAGTGCACTAGGAAGTAAGTTGTGAGTCCAATAGGCACGACTGAGAGGAATTATGCTGTGCAGGGGAGGAAGCACCTCAGGGAGTTGGTGTCCTGAGGCAAAGCCCTTTCAGCCCCATGTTACTTAAGGTCCTGCCTGCCAGAACCATACTGCCTTTTACTTTGGGGTCTGGGTACCTGAGGGCGACTTTGACTTTAAAACAGTCCCTGCCCTTGAGCCCTCCCACCCAGGTGCATGTAAGCAATATTTCAGGACCAGAAATAATACCCGGGTCAGTTTGAAGGAGGAACTGAGATTGGTCAGCCAGAGTTACCTGTGATAACAAATGTCGAAACGTCACTCATAACACAAGTGCCAGATTGTATCAGGACAACATTCCTGTGCTATTCAATCCCTCACCAAGGCCCGAAACCATAAGGAAATGGCATTTGTTTCTTTGTCAGTGACTAAGGCCTGACCTGGAGCAGGTTATGGGGCACTTAAAGCAATACTGTACTTATATAACATAAAAGAATTTCTGTTTTGTTCCCATGGTTGGCTGTAGCACGTGCTCAGCCTACATCTATGGTATGTACTGACTTGAATTTCAGGTTTTCCTTAGCACTCCCAAATGCCTTTGGCAGCTGCTTTAAAAGTATGTCTTAGTTTACTCAGTTGAAAATTATTTCTTTTTAGTAATTCAGGTTCTAAATCAGAAATGTGGTGATGCTTTCAAGAGGATGACTATCATTTTAGTAATTCAGGCTCTAAATCATTAACTTGGTGACTGTCTCAAAAGGATGGAGAAGAATGGTAGCCCAAATGTGACTCTATCAAATAAGGGACTACAAATAAAGGAGTGACCCATGACAGTGCAGAGACAGTCAAACTTGTCTGGTGACCAGAGATTAGCTTTGTCACCTGAAGAAGGAATCTTGTGAAGGTGGAAGGCCTTCAATAACTACTAGACTTTTTTCCCAGGGCCTTGCTAGTTACTTTTCTGCTCTATGACCCTGGGCAAATCATTAGTTCTCTGAATCTCAATTTTTTAATCTGTAAAATAGGGTTAATTGAGCCATATCTCACAGGTACTCTGGTTTAAGACCTGACTCCTCATTACTAGCCTCAGTTTCCTCATATGAAAATGAGGGGACTAGACTAGATGATCCCTGATGCCCTTTCTGCTTCTGCATCCATGATCCTAGCTACACTACCTTGGGCAAGCTTCCTTACCTGCAAAGTAAGAAGAGTAGACTAGATGAGTTCAAATCTGGCCTCAGACACTTACTAGTTGTATTACTCCATGCAAGTCACTTAACCCTATTGGCCTCAGTTCCTCATTTGTAAAATGAGCTGAGAAGGAAACGGCAAACCATTCCAGTATCTCTGTGAAGAAAACCCTAAAGGGGGTGATGAAGAGTAAACCACAACTAAAATATGACCAAAAAGAAGGATAGAAAAATCTTTTCTAGTTAGTCTAAATCCTATGATCCCAATAATACATGAAGTTTAAAAAAAAAACCCAAAAACTCTCATCCAAAACAACTCCAACAATCCAATCCAATCCAATAAGTATTTAGTTAGTGCTACCAGCTATGAGGCATTGTGCTGGGCTCTGCAGATGCAAAGACACAGTGAGATAC
Source organism: Pseudochirops corinnae (assembly GCA_028646515.1). NCBI lineage: Eukaryota > Metazoa > Chordata > Mammalia > Diprotodontia > Pseudocheiridae > Pseudochirops > Pseudochirops corinnae. The sequence goes on along the minus strand of CM053585.1, from coordinate 187,327,819 downwards.
AGGTGTTGCCTTCGTGGAGCTTACATTCCACTTGGAGGATAGAACATGTAAACAGGTAAGAATATACTTTACAAGGAGGAAGTGAGCATCAGGAAAGGTATAGGAGATGAGTGTTCAAGGAAGTTAGGGATTCTAAGAGGCAGAGAAGAGGAAGGAGGAGTACATTCTAGAAGTGAAGGACAGCCTGCACAAAAAGCTATATATAACTCACTGCAAATTCAGTTGCAACACATCTCTCTGGCCAGAAGCCCTGCCTCTTTTCCCCACCTCCAGGCTGTCCTGGCACCCGCATCCTTCCAGGTACAGGATGCCAAGATGGATGGCATACACCACCAGCAGCTAGGACTTCAGAAGAGGCAGGGCCAATGTGATTTAGCAAGTGGCCGGTAAAGGGAGATGTGACCCATGCCAAGAATGCCAAGAAAGGAGCCCAGGAGAGAAGCCAAGCAGTGAACCTCTGAATGGACTAGATTAGCTCTTGACAATGATTCAAATATCCCTGTTGTCCTTTCCCACAACTGCTTGGATACCAGAGAGAAGCTGAGTCTTTTGATAGCATGTTTACTTCTCCAAGCACTTTGCAATTGTAAATCTCCAGTTCCCAAAAGATATCCATATTAGGTTCATAAGCGTTTTTAGGAAAGACACCTGGGTTCTGGTTCTGTTGCTTACTCTCTGCGTGACCATGTAAGTAGGGAGAAAGGAGGTCATTCCCTATCAGCGAATCTCAGCTTCCTTATGTATAAAATAAAGGAGCTGTAGTCTGGAAAGGAAAAAATTTTTTAGTAATTATGCAAAACAAAAACAAAACACTGTACTGTTAATTCCCCTTGGCTGGGGATTAGGAGATTGGGGTTTAGTCCTAGCTCAATTAGTTCTGCCAATAACTAGCTATGCAACATTAGGTGACTCACTATCCCTCTTTGAGTCTCAATTTCCTCATCTGTAATAGTGAGAAGGTTGTACTAGAATATGGTGCCAGGATTCCTTCTGGCTCCAAAACTCAATTCATATCCCTAGAGAAAACATAAACTCCTCCAGGGCAGGAACTATTTCATTTTGGTCTTTGTATTTGCAGTGCTTAGCATATAGTAAGCACTTAATAAATGCTTATTGATTGATTGATGGATTGATTGATCCAAAGTCTCCACTACTTGGCATATACTCTAAGGAGGTAAAAGACAGAAAACATGCAGATTAAAATATTCATAGCAGTACACTTTGTACCTGTAAAAAAAAATATGGAAACAAAGTAGGTGCATGCACACTGATTGGGAAATAGCTAAAAAAAATGATATACAAACATAACAGAATATTATTGCACCATAAGAAATGATGCTTGGGGTGGCTAGGTGGCACAGTGAATAAAGCACTGGCCCTGGAGTCAGGAGTTCAAATCTGACCTCAGACAATTGACACTTGCTAGATGTGTGACCTTGGGCAAGTCACTTAACCCCTACCCCCCCTGGCCCCCCCCAAAATAAATAATGATTATGATAATTCAGAGAAATGTGAAAAGCATATGAAACAATGCAGATTAACAGAAGCAGGACCAGGAGAATAAGATGAATAATAATTAAAATAATGTACCAAAAAATAAATATATTACAATAAAAATACAATAAAAAGTGGTTAAATGTTGAGTCATTGTAATGACCAGTTTGGGCACTGAGAAGTAAATAGGTGGGAGGGTATGGCTGCAGAATGTTGTATATACTGCCAAAGTGCCTGTATTAGTTGGAAATAACTATGAAATAAAAACAAAACATAGCAGCTTTTTTAAAAAATTAAATGAAGGGGTTGAACTAGATAATCTGCAAGGTCTTTTCCTTCATGTTGTACTGTAAAGAACAGCATTGTGATAATCTTCCGAAAACACACTTCTAATCATGTAGCACAGTTCTGACCATATTACAACCCTGCTCAGTAAATTTCAATGGCTCCCTATTTCCTCTAGGATCCAGTACAAATTCCTTTGTTTTTAGCCATTTAAAACCCTTCACAACCTGACTCCAAACCTACCTTTCTACTGTATTAGACCTTATTCCCCTTCACATCCCTAATGGATCAGGCAAACTGACCTTCTTACCACTCCTCACATATAACACTCCAACTCCCAACTCTATTTCCTTACAAAAACTGTCACCCATGTTTATGATGCATTCCCTCCTCATCTGCTTAGCTCAAGCATCATCTTCCATATAAAATCTTTCCTGATACTCCCTCACCACTAGTACTTTTCTCCCCAAATTACTTTATTTATTTTGTTTATGTATTCCCTCTGGGCCTACTCACATAACTCACATTTATACTGGAAGTTTGGGGTCTTCAGAGGATGGTTATCTATTCCCTTTCAAATTTCTAGGGGTAACCCTGAGGGGCCAGGTTTCTAGTACCATCACTCATGAATTCCCTTTAATGAATTTCCTATCAACCATCAGCCAGTAGACTTAAGTAGCTTTACAAAGGAATTTATTAAAGTGGTAGGAAAAACACAGTTGGGACAAAATATTCCTCCCCAAACTTTGGGCATGCTCTTTTACAAGTATGCACAGGTCCATGAGGAGAAGGGTAACAGATTTAGAGTACAATGGTAGTGAGATATTTGTAGGGGCCATGTGACAAAGAATAGGTAACTCAGTTCCTGGTGCTTTGTGACCTAGAAGTCCTTTCACGAATCCATATGTAGCATTATTTTCTGATGCAAAGAGTCATGCTCCTTGAAGCTGCCTCTTTTTCAGATAACTTTTTCCACTCCTCTCCCAGAGGGGATATGTGATGTCTTCTTGGTTCAGTCTCCCTGATCCTAGCTGGATGCACTGTCTGCTACTGATTTATTCTCTCCTACAACATGGTCAGTGGTAGAGGAAGAAAGAAGCTGTGTTCTCCTTCAAAGAACCATCCTCTTTTGGGAGCCTGTATCCAATTCTAGAATTCTCAGCTCTTGAATTTGGGGTCATCCAGAACTGGATTCGCCCACTGCTTCAAGGCCTACTATGTTTATACTTAGACCCAGAAGGATGTCTGATTCTTTCAGCCAGCCATGAGACCTTTCCTATGGGATATCATTTGTCTTCTCCCAGTGGCCAAAAGCCTTATCTTCTTCTCAAATGAATTAATGACGTTTATACATTCAAGTAAGGTTGTTGGAAGATTTCCTAGCACTTAGTCTGTCCTATTGATTAATTGATCTGAGGTGTCTGAGCCTTTTGTGATTATATTCGTTGAAGTGATTGCCCCTCTGCCCTTACATATATATGTACACATATATGTATATATGTGAATATATGAATATTTTATTTTACTTTTTTCAATTAGCAAGAATTTATTTTTCTTCTCCCTACCTCCCCCAAACTCCCTCAAATTTAAAACTAAAACTTGTAATACATAAATGAATATATAGCTATAGATATCAATGTCAAAATTCCTACATTGGCCATGTCCAAAAATTTTCATATATGTATTTTGTATATGCTTATTTATGAAATATTTTTTTTCTTCCCATTAGAATGTAAGCTCCTTGAGGGCAGGAATAATTGGAGTTTTTGGTTTTGGGTCTTCTATCTTTTTATCACAAGCACTTAGCATAAGGCTTGGTACAGAGTAGATAGTTAATTAGTGTTGATTTGCTGAATAGCGCCATTATCCAAAACCTTCAGTGGTTGCCCAATTCCTAATAAATAATTCTGAGCCTGACTTTCAAGACTTTTCATAGTCTGGCTCCAATTTAGTGTCCCACTATATATCACACTACTTCCCTTCATTTATTCTCTAGTCCAGTCAAACTGGACTATTTTACACACGTCATTTTCATCCTGTCCTTTCCCATCTCCATGCCTTTCCTCATGGCATCTACTATGCTTGGAAGGGACTTTCCCTATGTTGAAGTGCTTTCCTTCTCTCAAGACCCAAATCAGGTGCTACTTTCTCCATGAAGTCTTTCCTTAAAAATTAGCATTGAGCAAATGGCAGCTAATTATTTTATGAGAAATCAAGAAACAACAAAACAAAACCTAAACAATGAAAAAATAGAAGACAATGTGAAACATCTCTTCCTCCAGCATGCATACACAGAGTCTGAGTGATCTCTTCCTCCTCATGTTTCTCCTAGTAATTTGTCCACATTTCCACATTGCATTTACCTAATTATAAATGTTTGTGTTCATAACCTCCCCATTAGCTTGTATGGTCCTAGAAAGCAGGGACGAAGGAGGCAGAGTCAGGATGGCAGAGAAAAGGCAGCAACTCACCTGGGTTCTTCCCAAACACTTTTAAATAATGCCATAAAACAATTCTTGGAGCAGCAGAACCCACAAAAGGATGGGGTGAAATACTTTTCTAACCAAAGGCAACTTAAAAGGTCAACAAGAAAGGTGTGTCACACCTGGGTAAGAGTGGAGCACAGTCCAGCACAGGCCACACCAGCACAGACCTAGCCATAGCAAACCAGAAGCAGATCTTAGGAATTAGCAGCAAGCTCTCAGCCCATAGATGGTAAGGGGGTTGAACAATTGGTGGGAAGAAGATTACCAGGGTCTCTTTACTAGCACCAAGGCAGGACTCTGTTGTTTTCCCCATATTTGGATCTGGGTAACAGTCCTGGATGGCAGTCCCAGGGTGAGGAGGAGCACTAGCACACCAGAGCTTATGGCTGTAGTGGAGCAGGGACCTTCCTCATAATTCTAAGGGCACAAAAGAGTGCTTGTGTTTTCTCATAGATCAGAGCACAAGCCAGGAGAGTAATAAATACTCCTCTCCTTAGATCATACTACCTTGGAAGAACTGAAAACTTACAGATCTCTAGAAGTATCTCTGAAAACAGCTACACAAAAACCCTGAAGCTTGGGGACACTTTGCCCTCCACATTGGAAGCAGAGCCCCACCCTAACAAAGAGTTAAAAGTCAATAAATAGGTTGGGAAAATGAGAAAACAACAGAAAAAATTCTAACTAGAGAAACATACTTTGGTGACAAGGAAGATCAAAACACATACTCAGAAGAAGACAACAAAGTCAAAGCTCCAACATACAAAGTCTCCAAGAAAAATATGAATTGATGTCAGGTCATGGAAGAGCTGAAAAAGGATTTTGAAAATCAGGTAAGAGAGGTAGAGGAAAAATTGGAAAGAGAAATGAGAGTGATGCAAGAAAACAATGAAAAAAGAGTCAATAGTTTGGTAAAGGAGACACAAAAAAATACTGAAAAAAAACCCACCTTAAAAAACAGACTAGGACAAATGGTAAAAGATGTACAAAAAGCCAATGAGGAGAAGAATGCCTTAAAAAGCAAAATTGCCAAGTGTAAAAAAAGTCACAAAAATTCACTGAAGAAAAAATTTCCTTAAAAAACAAAATTGGCCAAATGGAAAAGAAAGTCCAAAAACTCACTGAAGAAAATAATCCCTTAAAAATTAGAATTGAGCAAATGGAAGCTAATTATTTTATGAGAAATCAAGAAACAACAAAACAAAACCTAAACAATGAAAAAATAGAAGACAATGTGAAATATCTCATTGGAAAAGCAACTTACCTAGAAAATAGATCCAGGAGAGATAATTTTAAAATTACTGGAATACTTGAAAGCCATGATAAGAAAAAGAACCTACATGTCATCTTTCAAGAAATTATCAAAGAAAACTGCCTTGGTATTTTAGAATCAGAGGTTAAAATAGAAATCGAAAGAATCCACTGATCACCTCCTGAAAGAGATCCCAAAATGAAAACTCCCAGGAATATTATAGCCAAATTCCAGAGCTCTCTGGTCATGAAGAGAATATTGCAAGCAGCCAGAAAGAAACAATTCAAGTATTATGGAGCCATAGTCAGGATAACACAAGATTTAGCAGCTTCTACATTAAAGGATTGGAGGACTTGGAATGTGATATTCTGGAGGGCAAATGAGCTAGAAGTACAACCAAGAATCACCTACTCAGTAAAATTGAGTATAATCCTTCAAAAGAAAAAATAAATTGAATATTCAATGAAATAGAGGACTTTCAATCATTCTTGATAAAAAACCAGAGCTGAAGAGAAAATTTGCCTTTCAAATACAAGACTCATGAGAGGCATAAAAAGGCAAATAGAAAAGAAAAGTCATAAGGGACTTAAACTGTTTACATTCCTACATGGGAAAATGATACTTGTAACTCATGAGAAATTTTTCATTATTAGGGTATAGCAGCAAGCACTCCAGCATACTTAGGATGGCTGCTAGCACAGGTTCTTTGATCTGCTTTTCTAAAGGAAAGCAACTCAAAAAGAGTTAACAATCTTATCTTAATCAAACATATTCCATTTATCTAGTTCAGGGGGGAAAGTCAGCACCCTGAACATCGGAGGATACAAACAGAAGTTGCAAGCACACAAAAAATACAGACAGAGAAAATAATACACTTCCACAGACAGGGCTTCTAGCTGTCTGACCATCACATACATACTGGTTAGTCGTCAGAGAGAGAGAAGCACCACCATCCAGGTTTTCAAAGCCAGAGGGTCTCAACAGCTGCCCAGAGTCTCGTCTGGCCCAATCACACAACTCTTCCCAAAGTGAGCACCAAAGTAAAACCTTACCTCAGAGGTATATATAGCCTTCTCCAGGGTCAGAGAACATCATAACCCTCATGACCCACTTGACTATAAAGTAACAAAAGTTGTGCCTCACTGAAAAACAAACCTCCCACCATAGGCTACATGTGACCACATTCAGCCTATTAGGGGGCAGAATAGATTGCTTTTCTTTTCTTTTTTTTTGCTTTTTAGAGAGGGAAAAGCAGGGCAATTGAGCTAAGTAACTTGCCCAAGGTCACATGGCTGGTAAGTGTTAAGTGTCTGAGGCTGGATTTGAACCCAGATCCTCCTGACTGCAGCGCCAGTACTCTATTCACTGCACCACCTAGCCGCCCCTAGAGTATATTTTCAAATCAGGGAAGGTCCTCAAATTAACTTAAGCCTGTCAAGGGGCAGGGAAGATCTTTAAATTCCCATTACCATTACATAGGGTAGTTAGAAGGAGTACATATAGACAGAGGGCACAGGTGTGAGTTGAATATGAAGGGATGATATCTAAAAAAATAGAATTAAGGCATGAGAGAGGAATGTACTGGGAGAAAGGGAGAGGTAGAATGGAGTAAATTATCTCACATAAAAGAGGCAGTGGAGGGGAAGAGGGGGAGGTGAGGGGGACTGAGTGAACCTTACTCTCATTAGAATTGGCTCAACAAGAGAATAACATACACATTTAAATGGTTATAGAAATCTATCTTACCCTACAGGAAGGTAGGAGGGAAAGGGGATAAGAGAAGGAGGGAAGGGGTTGTGATAGAAGGGAAGACAGATTGGGGAGGGGATAGTCAAAAGCAAAACACTTTTGAAAAGGGAAAGGGTGAAAGGAGAGATAGAATAGAATAGAAGGGGGGTAGGATGGAGGGGAAAACAGCAATACGACTGTGAAAAAAATTCTGAAGCAAATTTCTCTGATAAAGGCCTCATTTCTTGAACACAGAGAAGTGAGTGGAGGGCAAATGAGCTGGGAGTACAGGTCATTTCCAGTTGAAATTTATAAAAATAAGAGCCATCCCCAATTGATAAATGATCAAAAGATATGAATGGTTTTCAGATGAAGTAATCAAAATGCTCTAACCCACTATTCACTGGAGAAATGCAAATTAAAACAATTCTTAGGTACTACCTCATATCTATTAGATTGATTAATAGGACAGACAAGGAAAATGACAAATGTTGGAGGGGATGTGGGAAAAAATGAGATGTCAATGCATTGTTGGTGTTGTTGTGAACTGATTCAAGCATTCTGTAGAGCAATTTGGAACTATGCCCAAAGAGGTATAAAACCATGTACACCCTTTAACCTAGCAATACCACTACTAGGTCTGTATCCCAAAAGAGATAAAGGGGGAAAAAAGGATGTACAAAATTGTTTATAGCAAACCTTTTCTGAGGGCAAAGAATTGGAAATTGAGGGGTTGTCCATCAATTGGGGAATGACTAAACAAGTTGTGGTATGTAATCATGATGGAATATTATTGTGCTGTAAGAAATGATGAGTAGGATGCTCTCAGAAAAACCTGGAAAGACTTACAGGAACTGATGCAAAGTGAAATGTGCTGTGTACAAAGTAACAGCAATATTATAAGATAATTTAATTATTTTCAGTAGTACAATGATCTAAGACAACTCTGAAGGACTTATGAAAAATGCTATCGATCCCCAGAAACAGAACTAATGGTGTCTGAGTATAGATTGAAGCACATTTTTTTACTTTACTTTTCTTGAGGTTTGGGTTTGTTTGGGGGTTTTTTTGGTCTATATTTTCTTTCACAATATGACTAATATGGAAATGTCTTGCATGACTACACATGCATAACCTATATTGAATTGCTTGCCTTTTCAATGTGGGGTTGGTGAGGTGGGAGGTAGGGGAAGGGAGAGAATTTGGAACTCAAAGCTTTAAAAATAAATGTTAAAAATTATTTTTACATGTAACTGGAAAAAATAAAATACTAAATAAATTCAAAAAAAAGAAGAAGAAGAAAAGAAGGAAGGAAGGAAAGAAAGGAAGAAAGAAAGAAAGAAAGAAAGAAAGAAAGAAAGAAAGAAAGAAAGAAAGAAAGAAAGAAAGAAAGAAAGAAAGAAAGGTCTTTGTAAGGGAATGGGAGTGGAGGGCTTTTATGAGAAAGTCCCAGAATGTTCAGAGCCCCATAACATAGACCTTGGAAGCAAATGAGAATGTTAATCACTACCAGTCCAGGTATAGCAGCTGTCAGATTAGAATACCCCATGCCCAGATCTTTGAGGTTGCTAGTGCTTTGTTCTGAGAGAATAGTGAAGGTCCAGCACTCTGAACCTCAAAATCCAATGTGCCCTAACCTAGGAGGTAGAGGTTAGGACACTTGCCTAGGCAACCTGCGTTGAAATCTAGTAAAGCTAACTACAAAAAGAGATATAGCAAGAGTCGGAGTTTAGCCCTGGTACAAATCCTCAATTAAGGAACTAAGGCTGGAGAGATGAGAAAATGGAAGAAGATACATACCACTTAATGAATTATAATAAATATAGTGAAACTAAAAAAACAAACCTAGAATAAGAGAATAATTCCATAACAACTGTAAGCAGAGGCTCAACAGAAATAAAAATTGATTTTCCACAACCGCATACCTCAGAGAAAATTTTAACAGAAGATAACAAGATTATATAAAAGCCCTAAGAGAAAAAATTGGAAGATTAAATTGGAAGATTAAAGTGGTGAACCTCATCCAAATAATGGGTTCCCTGAAAACTAGAATAAATCAAACAGAAATCAATGATTCCATGCAACATGAAAAATAGTAGTAGTAGATAGACAGATGAATAATTGGATGGACAGATGGATGAATAGAGGAAAGATTCTAGAAAGATAGGTAGAGAGACAGATGAAGCATTTATTGAGTGCTCATTATGTGCCAGGTACCATGCTAAGAGCTGGGGATACAAATAAAAGGAAACAAAACACTTCCCTCAAGGAACTTACATTCTAATACATAAAGACAACACATAAAGAGGGCAAGTGACTTGCCCAGGGTCACATAAGTAATAAAAAACAGAGTCCATTTCTTCATATGTATGGAAGTGTCTAATGTAAGGGGTGGATAAGATGTCCTCTCAGGTCCCCGCAAGCTTTATTTCTATGATGTTAAGATCCTTCCACTCCCATCCTAAGTTGTTGTTTGTCCTTCATTCTTGAAGACTAGACATCAGGAAGGTGATGCCATGACTTGCAAATGAATTGGATTTAAGTGAGGCAGGGCTGTGCAGAGTTACCAGCCTCACTTCCTCCTCTGGAACCACCTGGGTACAGTGGCCAGATATAGATGAAGATAACTAGAGGTGGTCTCCATGGGCCAGGTGGTGGCTAAGACAAGTATGCCAAGAAATACAAGAATGTGATGAGTCCATAAGAGAAATATAAAGTGCTAGGAGAGCAGATGAGGGAGAGGATGATTCCACTCGAGAATCAGTGAAGGTTTCATGGAGGATGGGGCATTGAAGCCAGTCCAGTAAAACCAATCATATATTCATTAGTCAGCTAAATGAGGCTGTATCTAAAATCCTGCCCAAAGAATTATCACTGAGTTAAGCTATTTAGAACATAGTTTAGTGTCCTGCTGAGAGTAGCACAAGTTGAATTTGTCCAGAAACTATATCAGATCATCAGGCATTCATTTGCCTCTGTTCTCTCCTTTTTTAAACATCTCTGTCTCTTCCTTATTTGACTATAAATTCAAACCTTATTTGGCACCATTTGTAATGCTAGTATGCACATAGTAGTTAAACAACAGCCACAATTTAGATGAAGCCATTGATGGAATGTGTAACAGTTTTGGTGATGACACATAGCTAGGAAGGGTGAATGATTAAGACACTGGATGACAGACCAGGGAGATCATAGCTGAGCAATAGTTTATGTGAAAAAAAACTTTGGGTGTTGAGTTTACTATGCATTAAAAATGAGTCATCAGCATGACAAGTCGGGCAAAAAAACTAACGTGATCTCATTATGAAGTAATAGTCATCTAGCTTCTGGAAGAAGGGAGGAAATAGTCACATTGTCTTCAGATCTGGCCAGAACCCATCTGGAGTATTGAGTTCAGCTACAGGCATCATGTTTGAAGAAATGTTCTGAGAAGTTCCAGCCAAGATGGCTACCTGAACAAAGAAAGAATGTTCAGCCCCCACACATTGATACTCAAGCAAAAGTTCACACCAGAACAAATAATGATAAAGAAATGCAATGAAAAGCTATAATAAGTAACTACTTCTGCCCTAGATACAACTGGAGTTTCAGCGGAAGTACTCAAAAAGTCAGCCAGAAGATCCTAGGAAACAGGAAAGGGAGCATTTGCCTGAGGCCACGGGCCTTAAGTTGTGGCTCTGCCCAAGTCTTTAGCCCTCCTTTGTTCCAGCAATTTCCTATCCTTGATCCTCCTGTTCCACCCTTGAACTGGCCTATAGTCTGTCAGCCCCAGGTAGCCTCTAGCAATTTTCTACCCTTAATCACTCATTACTGGAGTCTGACCTCATCTGACTCCTCCTGAAGACCCTCCCCAAACTCCTCCTCTAGACCACCCCTAGATTCCTCCCTCAACCTTTCTGTATATAAAACCCCATCTTGCCTCCGTGTGTGAGAGTGCTATAGAATGACCTAGCACAGACTTACTTTGTGTCACTTACTCTGGCCTGCTTACCCAATGCAAGGATCACAGATACCAATCTACCACAGGTAGACCTAGGTATCTAGGGTAGATCCTAAGGGTCTACCCCATATGGCAAACTTTTAATGAACTATTAATAAACTTTACTTTTCTTTGGCTGAGAAGACTTGAGTCGAATTCATTTGGCAGGACCCAGCATGTTGGTATTTTGGGGTCTCCAGAGCAACCCTAACCCTAACTTCTTCAATCCCAAATGGGATCACAAAGAATGGAACACAACTAACAACAACAAAAGAATCAGAAGGGAAAAGGGATTCATTAATTGTGGAACAACTGAACAACTCACATTTGAATGTAATAGAATATTATTATGTCACAACGATGAAAGAAATGATTTTAGAGAATCATGGGTAGAATTAACTTTTGTAGAGTGAAATGAGTAGAACCAGGAGAATGCTGTATACAATGAAAACAACAATGTAAAGGAAATCATCTTTGAAAGATTTAAGCATTCTTACCAATGAAATGATAAACCGTGTCTCCATGATGAGTACACCCACTTACTCCCTTCACCAGATTGGTGATGGATTCAACATACACAGAGAGACATTGTTTTTGTCCATGACCGCTGCGTGGATTCATTTTACTTGACTATGTTTATTTGCTAAAAGGTTCTTAATTAGGGAGTCTGCATGGAGAGAGATATTAGCAAGAGTGATCTCAAGAAAAAAGAGGGTCATTTAAACTTTTCTTAAAAAAAGGCACAGAAGAGAACAGAAGCACATTCAGAAAGAAGCACAAACTAGCAGGACAGATGTGAAATTATTGTGTGAAATGTGTTATATGCTTTTCTTTTGTAACATGATTTTGTGCATGCCCAGATCACCTGAGATGGCAGGACCTATACAGGAGATGGAACGAACCTGCTTCTGGGGGAAGACATCCTGCATTCCTCTAGGGCATGGTTGGGAGCAACTTCTTTACCTCAGCCTGGGTAACTGGAACAGACCAGCCTAAGGCAGTCTCTCTCTTTCCAGCAGTGCCCAGGGGGCAGATGTGTTGTTCATTAACAGATTGGGGGTGGTGAACTAAGCTGTCCTGGGGTCTAAAAGGTGGAAGGTGGGGGATAGGGAAACAAGAGATATGCATATATATAAAAACAAAGATCAGGAGTAGACTAGGCTTGGGAATGTATGTGTCTCTCTCTCTCTCTCTCTCTCTCT
>CM053585.1:187294085-187314893 GCA_028646515.1 Pseudochirops corinnae | reverse complement strand
TCTATTTTTTAAGGTGTTATTTTCTTCAGTATTTTTTTGGATCTCCTTTAGCAGGCTGTCAACTTGCTTTTCATGATTTTCTTACGTGATTCTCATTTCTCTTCCCAATTTTTTCTCCACTTCTCTTACTTAATTTTCAAAATCCTTCTTGAGCTCCTATATGGCCTGTAACCAGTTCATATTTTTCTTGGAAGTTTTTGATGCAAGAGTTTTGCCTTTGTTGACTTCTTTTGGTTCCATGTTTTGATCCTTTTGTCCTCAAAAAAGGATTCTGTGGTCTTATTGTGCTTCCTCTGCTTGCTCATCTTACCAGCCAATTATTTGACTTTTGAGCTCTTTGCCATGGCAGAACTCTGCTTTCAGAATAGAGCGCTTTGTCCCAAATTTCTGGAGTTTTGGCAAATGTTTTTAGAGGTCTGTACACCCTCTGTACAGACACCCTAGGCTCTGGCACACTGGCATTTCTCACCCCAGGACCACCACCCAAGACAGAGACCCAGATCCAAGCAGGTCAAAGCAAGAGTGATTCCCTCTGAATGGTTGGTTGCTTGATCCCCATATAATCTGCAGGCCAGGAACTCCAGAGGCAGCCACAGGGGCTGGACCAACCTGTTCTGTCACCCAGTTCCAACAGGGTTCCCCACTGATCTTTTACTTTCTCTTTGGTATTTACGGGTTGAGAAGTCAGGAAACTACCACAGCTGCCAGTGATTCACTCTCCTTGAATTCTGCTCCAGCCAGTCTGGGCCACTGGTTGGGCTGCCCTGGGCATGGTGCAGCTCACATGGGACTGTGCTCAGCACCCAGTTTGGTGTGATGGACCCTTCCTGTTGGCCTGCCAGGCTGGCTTCAGTGGGAGATTTGTTTCTCTCTGTTACTTTGTGGGTTCTGTAGCTTTAAAATTTGTTTAAAATTGTTTAAAATCATATTTTATGGGTATTGAAGGTGGTTGTGCCAGGAGCTCATGGAATTTCCTGCTTCTACTCCATCATCTTGGCTCTGCCCCCCAATCTATGTTCTTTAATCTTCTGTCGGGGGAAGCACCTTGCCTTCCACTAACCAGATAATCAGGGCCTTTACTGCTACTCTCTATCCCCAGTCCAAACAAATTAATTCATACATAGGAAGTGAGAGACTTAGTCATGTGCTGGCAAGTGTTTAACAACTGGCTTTCCAATATTTATGAATAATACACATTTAAGTTTAATCTCAGTTTTTGTCATTTTCTCTATTACTTTTTTAAGCCTACGCGGTGAAGAAATCAGTAAAGAAAATCCTGATTTGTGTCACTTGATGATTTCTGAGGTATAAATGCTCACACTGAAAATTTAACAATCAGCTCTTTTACTGGTTTGACTTGGCTCCAGCACATCTCTGGAATTATCTTCTAGGTTTCTAGGGATGGTGTGGAATAATAGGTTTAGAGTCAGAGCACCTAAGTTCCTATCTTACGTTTGCTCACTATAAACAAACAAACAAATAATTATCACCTTGGCCAAATCTCCTGACTACTTCCCTTGGCCTTAATTCTTCATTTATTAAACGAAGGAGCTAGACCAGATGGCCTTTGATGTCCCTTTCAACTTTATAACTATTATCCTATGTCTAGGCAGCAAGGTGTAGTAGATAGAATGTAGTCAGGAAGACCCAAGTTTGAATTCTGCCCCAGAAACTTATTAATTGTGAGACCCTTGACAAATCACTTAATTTTTCTTAGTTTCTCATCCAGATAAGAGCACATACCTCACAGGGTTGTTGCAAAGATCAAATGAGAACACACACTCACATATGTACATATACATATATGTAAAACACTTTGTAAACATTAAACCTCTGTGTGTTAGCCACTATTATGATTTAAAAAAAAAATAAAAATCTTGTCAGGACTTTCTGGCTTATGCATATCCAATCTATCCTTCAAAGCCCTATGTGAATACCTCTTTCGTGAAGCCTTCCCTGATTACTCTAGCCCTCACTGATTTCTCCCTTCTCTGAGACCTTATTCTTCTGAAAGCTTAATTTTATCCCCATTTTATATTTTCTGTATTCATTTTATATTTCCAAGTAGAATATAATCAGTCTGTAATCAACCTATTCCTGAAATGTTCCTTTGCAATCTTCTCTATTCCCGAATTTCTAAACAATCAGCAAACATTTATTAAACTACCATGTTCCAGGCCCTGTGTTAAATACAAGAGATAAAAACTACAAAAATGAAAGTCTATCCTTGAAGAGCTTATATTCTATTGAGAGACAGTGTCCACTATAAGTAGATACAAAATATATTCAAAGTTAAGTACAAGTCATTTTTATGTTAGGGCAGCTAGGTGTTAAAGTGGATAGAGTGTTGAGCCTAGAGTCAGGGAGACTGCTTTTCCAGAATTCAAATCTGGCCTCAGACACTTATTACCTGTGTGACCCTGGGCAAGTCATTTCACCCTTTTTGCCTCAGTTTCCTCATCTGTAAAATAAGCTGGAGAAGGAAATGGCAAATCACTCTAGTATCTTTGCCAAGAAAACCCTGAATGGGATCACAAAGTCAGATATGACTGAAAACAACAGCAACAACACTACTTTTTATGTGGAAAAACACAAGAGGCAGGAAAATCAAACGAAGTCATATTTAATAGGTGAAGCTTGAGCTGAGGTTTGAAGTAAATTCTAAGGATTCTAAGAGGTAAATTTTGGGAAGGAATGTATTACAGGCATGGAGGACAATCTCTGCAAAGGCATGGAGAGGGGTGATGGATTGTTGTTTGTGAAGAACAGTAAAAAGGCCAGTTTGGCTGAGCCACAGAGTCTATGATGGGGAGTAGTTTGTATTGAGTTAAAAAAAGTGACCAGAGCCAGGCTGTGGAGGTCTCGGTGCTGCACTCAAATGCTATCTATGCTAGGAAGCCTTTTCTGAGCCTCCTTCCTGCTCATGTAGCACTTTGATTGATGAATCATTTACCTATCATGTAATATAATAATAAATAATGATAGTTGGCATTTATGTAGCACTTTAAGGTTTGCAAAGCACTTCATGAGAGTTATCTCGATTTATCCCCACAGTACTCCTGTGGGGTGAGTTCTATTGATATCACCCTCATTTTACAGAGGAGGAAACCGAGGCAGGTGGTAGTTAAATGACTTACCCAGGATCACACAGCAGGTGTCTAAGGCAGGATTTGAATTTAGGTCTTCCTGACTTCAAGTCCAGGAGGCTACTGAGCCACTTTATTTGTGTATATATTATGCTCTTTCCTAGACTAAAAGCTCCATGAGAACTGCCCCTGATCTTAACTTTGTACTTAGCCCAGTAATCTGCATATAGTAGACATTTAATAAATGTTTTTTGAATAAGTGAATGAGAACAAGGGATTATGTTCACCACTACTTCTCAGTCTTCCTATAGAGCTAAACTCACTTCTGGGAATCTAGGTGGTTAAAATCCCTAATTACCGGCTAATTGTGGTCTAGGAAAGGCAATACTCAACCCAAAAGAATAACTCTAGAGGCAGAATTTTAGATGTTACATCATTTGGCTGTGGGGCTAGAGGTTTTCTTTTTTAGAGGGCAGTTGGGGTTAAGTGACTTGCCCAAGGTCACATGGCTAGTAAGTGTTAAGTGTCTGAGGCCAGATTTGACCTCAGGTCCTCCTGACTCCAGGGCCAGTGCTCTATTCACTACACCACCTAGCCACCCCAAGGGGCTAGAGTTTTTAAGGTGGAATCTGCTGGTCCCTTCTCACTGTGTAGTCTATTCTGTCTGTCTATAGAACTGACCTAGGCCAAGTAAAGATGTCTGGTCCAATTAGTGTCCTAGGCAAACTGTGCCACAGAAATACTTCTTCTCTCAACCCTCTCCCCACTCCCGACTCCATTCCAAGCTTCTCATCATCCTGCATTCAGCCTCAGTGTCTCCTGGCTTCTGGGGAGCTCCCCCCCTTGTACAGATCCTCTGGCCCGGATGTCATTGAATGAGCCTGATAACAGTAGTTCAGAAGCTGAGAAGAGTTCGTCCGGGGGACAATGTGTTCCTGTGGCTAAAAACAAACCCTTCTGCCCTCATTAAAAACGAACATGTCACTGGGGTTGGATGAGGAGGGGAGTAGGGGACTGTTGAACTTCAGATCCTAAATTCCTTTTTTGTATAGAGTTAGGACAGTGGCCCCTAATAAAGTATTGCAACAAACTGGGGCTGAAATCTGAAAGCTTCTATTTGGTGACAGGTTAACGGTTTAAAAAAAATGTATAGGTTTGACTCATAGGTAGGTGGTTATGGCCCTATTTAATACCCTAGAAGCCTATGGGCTTATTATTATTAATATTAGAACTACAGAACACTTTAGCTCGAGCCTTATTCGGTATTACCACCAAAGAAAGAATCTCTTCTATAACGTCCTTTATTCAAATTCCATGGAAATTCTTCCAGTGACAAGGAAGATGATACATGCTACCGTTTTGGCAGACCCAGGTATTGCTAAGTTCTGTTTTATGTTGAGTTGGAACCTGTCTCCCTGTAACTTCTACCCATTGCTCCTAGTTCAAAGGACTCCAGATATAGAGCTCTAAGGGACCTTAGGGACCAACTGGTCCAACCTCATCATTAAATACTGCTAATTGTGGTCTAGGAAAGGCAATACACACACACACACACACATTTATTTCATTAAAGATTTCCCAATTACATTTTTAAAAAATTTGTTGTTCAGTCATGTCTGACTCTATATGAACCCATGGACATTGTCCATGGAGTTTTCTTGGCAAAGATGCTGAAGTGCTTTGCCATTTCCTTCTCCAGAGTGTCCCCGTTTTATAGATGAGGAACTAAAGCAAATGGGGTTAAGTGACTTGTCCAGGGATACACAACTAGCAAGCATCTGAAACTGGATTTGAACTCAGATCTTCTTGACTCCAGGCTGGTACTCTATCCACTATACCATCTAGCTGCCCCTCAGTTACATTCTTTTTTTTTTTTTTTAACTTAGGTCTTTTTAAAAAAAGTATTCATTTTAAATTTAATACAAGAGAGAAAAAAGAAAATTTCTATGTATAAAGCAGACCATAAAGCCATTCCATTTCAGACTTTTTTATTTAAAAAAACCTATGTAATAAACACTACACATTGTTTTCAAAGCTATACAGTTTTTCTGTGCTTCTAAGTTTTCTTTTGTTCTCTACTGTATACTTTTTCTTTTCTCCATCTTCTCCACCCCGCCCTAGAGAAGGCTACAATTACACATGAATATATATGCCTATATATGTACAGATATACACTCACATATATACATATATGTAAAACCATACTGTATATACTTCTAATTAGGAGTTATTTCTCTGGAGGTAGATAATATCTTCCTTCATAGGTCAAAATCTTTCCATGTTTTTCTAAAATCAGCCAGTTCATCATTCCTTATACCATGGTAATATTCCTTCATAATCATATACACAACTTATTTAGCCATTCCTTACTTGAAAAGCATCTATCATTTTAATCAGTTGTATTAATTTGCATTTCTCTCATCAATAATGATTTACAGCATTTTTATATGACTATATATAGTTATGATTTCTTCAATGAAAAAACTCCCCATTTATATCCTTTGACCATTTATTAATTGGGGAATGACTCATATTCTTATAAATTTGAAAAAAGTTCTTTATGTATTTGAGAAATGGGACCTTCATCTAAGAGACTATGAAAATTTCCCTCCAGTTTTCTGCTTTCTTTCTAATCTTGGCTACATTGTTTTTATTTGTATAAGAACTTATCAATTTAATATAAATGAACTTATCCATTTTACACTTCATAATGTTCTCTCTCTCTCTTGATTATCCATAAATTGTTCTCCTGTCCATGAGTCTGATAGATAACATGTTCCATGTTCTAATTTTCTTGTGATATCTCCCTTTATAGCTAGGTCACGTATCCATTTTGACCTTATCATGGTACAAGGTTTAAAGATATTGATCTACACCCAATTTCTACCAAACCGCTTTCCAGGTTCCTCAATACTTTTTTTTTTAAACGAAAGGATGAGTTCTTATCTCAAATACTTAAATCTTTGTATTTGTCAGACATAAGATTACTATAATACTATACAACTGTGTGTTGTATGTCTGCTCTGTTCCACTGATCCACCCCTCTTTCTTAGCCAGTACCACATAGTTTTTATGTTTACTGCCTTATAATATAACCTGAGGACTAATATTGCTGAGCCTCCTTCCTTTACATTTTTTATTAGTTTCTTTGAAATTCTTGATCTTTATTCTTCCAAATAAAAATTTTGTTACTATTTTTTTCTAACTCAGTAAAGTAATTTTTAAAATAATTTAGTTGGGATGGCATTGAATAAGTAGGTTAGTTAGGTAAAATTGTCATTTTTATTATTTTGGTTTTGCCTACCCATGAACAAATAAAATTTCTCCAATTACTTAAATTTGACTTTATTTGTATAAAAAGCATTTTATAATTATGTTCATATACTTCCTGGGTCTGTTTTGGCAAGTATTCTCTCAGTAATTTTATACTGTCTACAGTTATTTTAAATAGAGTATCTCTTACTATCTCTTCTTGCAGTTTTGTTAGTGATATATAAAAATACTAATGATTTATTTGGGTTTATTTTACATCCTACTACTTTGCCAAAATTAATTTTTCAGCTACTTTTTTAGTTGAATCCTTAATCATATTGTCTGCAAAAAGTAGTTGGTTTTTTTTTGCTTCATTTCCCACTCTGATTCCTTCAATTTCTCTTTCTTCTCTTATTGCTATTCCTAACACTTCTAAAACAATATTTAATAATATCAGTAACATAGTATAGTTTCCCTGTTTATCTCTTTTAATTAAATCTATTTTAGCTTTAACTCTGTCTGAGATCTAAAGCAAAATAAATTCTACTCTAGCCCTTTTGACTCTGTGTATCTCTCATTTTTAATTGTGTTTCTTGTAAATGACATATTGTCAGATTCAGATTTCTAATTTATTCTTCAATTAGTTTCCATTTTATGGGTAAATTCATCTGGTTCACATTCAAAGTTATAATCACTACTTGTGTATAATCATTACTTGTGTATTTCCCTCCATCCTATTTTTCCTCACTTTACCAGGTTCACCCTACCCTTCCTTCCTTATCTAATTTACTTCTAACCACTTCCTTGTCCCTCCTATTCCTTAATCTACCTGTCCCTCTAAGAGTCCCTGCCTTGTACTCTACCCCCCCCCCCACTCTCCTAATTCTTAATCTATACAACTTTCTAAAAGTCCCTCCCTTATCCTATCCTTTGGCTCTCTATTTTTCCCTCTTTAGGGGTGGCTAGGTGGCATAATGAATATAGAGCACTGGCCCTGTAATCAAGAGGACCTGAGTTCAAATGTGACCTCAGACACTTAAGACTTACTAGCCATGTGACCTTGGGCAAGTCACTTAATCCTAATTGCCCTGTCCTTCCTCCTCCAAAAAAAAAAAAAAAGCAAAAATATTTTTCCCTCTTTAATTCATTTCTGATGAGAGTAGGGTTTCATCACTATTGGCCCTCCACTCACACTTGCTTCTTCTATATCAGTTCCTTCTTTCAGGCCTCATTTGTATGATATAATTATTCCTTTTTACCAGTCCCTACCCAGTTTTATCTTTTTTAAATCAACTCATCTTACTCAACTCAGCCCAAGCCTTTCTTTCAAATTACCCAAGCAATGATGACATTCTTTAGGAGTACTGATAATATTTTCACATATGAAAAATAAACAGTTTGACCAGATTAAGTCCCTTAAAATTAGTCTCTAATGTTTACTTTACTTTTCTCCTGAGTTTTACATATAGAATTTTCCACTGAGTTTCGGTCTTTTTGTCAAAAATGCATGAAAGTCTTTCAGTTCGTTAAATATCCATATTTGTTGTTCAGAATTATATATGCAACTTTGCTGGGTAAGTTATTTTGGGTTGCAACACCAGCTCTTTTGCTCTTCAAAATATTATGTACCAAGACCCACAATCTTTCAACATAGAAGCTGCTAGGTATTGTGTGATTCTGATTATAGTTCTGTGGTATTTAAATTTATTTTTTCTTGTTGCTTGCAGTATTTTCTCCTTAACCTGGGAGCTTTGAAACTTGATTATGATATTCCTGTAAGTTTTCATCCTGACATCTCTTTCAGGTGGATTTATATTCATTTTAAAAAAAAATTTGAGTTCTGAATTTTCTCCTTCCATCTCACCCTTCCCTGCCCCTTGAGAAGGCAAACAATATGCTATTGATTATACATCTGAAGTCATGCAAAAAATATTTCTATATTAGCTACATTCCAAAAGAAGCCACACACACACACACACACACACACACACACACACACAATAAAGTAGGAAAAAAAAAAGTATGTTTCAATCAGCACTCGGTTCATTTCTCTCTGTTTGGAGGCGGGTAGCATTTTTCATCATGGGTCATTTGTAAGTGTCTTGGATCATTGTAGTAATCAGAATAGATAAATCTTTCACAGTTGATCCTCATAACAATATTGCTGTTACTGTGTACAATATTCTCCTGGTTCCGCTCATTTCATTTGGCATCAGTTCATATAAGACTACTCAACAGAAACTGGAGAAACTGAGGTCGTGAGTTTAAATGACTTGCCCAATGTTGCTTAGGTAGTAAATGACAGAGCAAGAATTCAAAGTCACATCTCTTGACTCCAAATCCAGTGCTCTTTCCATTGTATTTCATTGCCTCCTGCTGTACCACTTCACCTTTCAAGGTAAAGCCTATAGCACCTGGCATTCCCAGGTGGTCTCCCATCCTAGTCCTAACCAGGTCTAACTGATCTTGCTTAACTTCTGAGATTAGATGAGATCAGGCATGTTCGGGGTGATATGGTCATAGTCTGGTTCTCTGGGGCCAAACAGAATAAATCTGATCCCATTTTCACAGAACAGCTCTTTAGATATTTAAATACAGTTATCATGTACCCATAGGCCTTCTCTCCTTTAAGTTAAATATCCCCAATAGCTCCAACTGTTGCTTATATGATATGGTTTCAAGTCTTCTCATTATACTGGTTATGCTCTTTTGTATACGTGCCAGCTTATTAATATACTTTCTAATATGAACTGAAAATAAAACATTTGATGTGGTCTTACCAGGACAGGGGACAATGGGGCAATCATCTTGCATGTTCTTACCATGAGACAACCATTTACATAATGTAATGAAGTAATAATATGTATTATGATAAAAACAATATATAACATATAATATATGATTGGTTTATTATAATATGGTAACATAATGTAATAATAATAATAATACAATGTGATAAAATGTGATGTAGTAGATAGATTATAGCCATCATGATAATAGCTAACTGTGTAACTATAAAGTACTAATTGTATAGTACTTCAAGATTTGCAGAGCATTTATGTATTTTAACTTCTTTGGTCCTCACAAAAACCCTGGGAGAGAGATGCTTTTATTATTGCCATTTTACAGATAAGGAAATTAGGCAGACAGAAGTTAAGTTATTGGAGGGAGCTAGATCATACCTAGTCGTGAAGTCAGGAAAACCCGAGTCCAAATCCAGCCTTCAGCACTTACCAAGACAATCACTTAACCACTGCCTGCTTCAGTTTCCCCCTTTGTAAAATGGAGATAATAATAACATCTACCTCCCAGGGTTGTTCTGAGGATCAAAGGAGATAATATTGGTAAAAAGCACTTAGCACAATACCTGGCATGTAGTAATTGTTGTTATTATTACTTGCCCAAGATTGCACAGCTAGTAAGTGTCTGAGGCAGGATTTTAACTCAAGTCTTCCTTATTCCCAGTTCTGAGCTATATCTACTGTGTCACTTAGGTGCCCCAGAAAGCTCATCTCAGAGTTAAGGAGACCTGGGTTCAGGTCTCCCATCTGATAAAGATTAGCTATGTGGCTCCGGGCACTCAGTCTCTAAGACAATAAGTGGCAGAGCAGTTGTCAATTGGCATTGATAGAGGAAATCTCTCACCTAGGTTTTTCTTTTTCTTTTTTTTCTTTTTTGAATGACTTGTTTATTTACTCTTAGTTTACAAGATTCAGTTCCACAATCACTTGAGTTTCAGATTTTCTCCCCTCCCTTCCCCCCTACCCATGGTGGCGTGCAATCATGTATAGGATCTGCAAATACTTTCACATTCTACAATAGTTTGGTTATATAGAAGGGTTGTAACCTATGAGTGATCACTGGGGAAAAAAAAAGCAAAACCAGACATGAAAAAGAACAATAGCATATTATGCTTCAGTCTCACCTGGGTTTTTCAATACTGATAAAATCACAGGTAGGTCTGGTAAAAGGAAGGAAAGAAGGGAGGAAGGAAGGAAGGAAGGAAGGAAGGAAGGAAGGAAGGAAGGAAGGAAGGAAAGAAAGAAGGAAGGAAAAAAGGAAGGAAGGAAGGAAGAAAAAGAAAGAAAGAGAGAAACAAAGAAAGGAAGAAAGAAAGAAAGATCACCTCATTGAGTGTGAGGCAAGACTTAGTCTTAATTAGTTCCCTGACCCCAGTAGGAGGTCAGGAAAGTCCAGAATCTTTCCTGGATAAGCTGTTATTAAGGTGCAGCAACATCTCTACAGATAGGTGCTGCATTATTTCAACCCTTTGTACCAGGAAAAAGGTATCATCTTCCAGACAATACAGCCACAGCATCACCTGGGCTGGAAGAACTTGTTTCTCCAAATTTAAAACCCACAGAAAAGTTGGCAAAGGATATATTTAGAACTGGATTCTGAACTCTTGGTCTTGAGCTTTCTTTTTGATTTTAACCAGCTCTGAGGTGCTGTTTTAATTCTGCTGGCAGCTCTGAAGGGGTAAGGAGGACTCTTGACCAGATATCTTCCTGCTTGTGGTATTAGCCACTATGCAATCAGGGACACACAAGATTTTTAAATACCAGGAGTTACAGTAAGGGAGAAAGAATGGTTCATTTTGTGGGAAGGGCCTCTCAAAATATATGCTTCATGTGAAAAATGCGGTAATCTAAAAAACTCTAATTTGCCTAACATACTTTCTTTAACCTCTTCCATAACCTGTGAGCTAAATATCCCCATTTTGTAGATGTGGTCACTGAAGTTCAGAGGGAAAATTATTTGCTTAAGGTCACACAGCTTGTAATCAGAACCAAGATTGAATGCAATTCTTCTGATGAGGCAAGGATGCCAGATTTGGAGTCAGGGAATCTCATTTTAACTCTCGGTCCTAATTTGAATACCAGTTTTTGCGCACTTTCCTTGGGTAAATCACTTAACCTCACTGAGCCTCAGTTCTCTCATCTGTAAAATGAGGAAATTGGATCTGGAGTAACATATGATCCGTGGATAGATTTCAAGGAATCTGTGGATTAGGAAAGGGAAACAATTAAATTCTCATTTTCACTAACCTTTAATGAAATTTAGCGTTTCTTTCCATTATGGATTTTTAAAAAAATATTCTTCTGAGAAGGGGTTGGTCGTTTTCATTAGACTGGCAAAGGGACTCAGGATTTTAAAAAATGTAAAAAAACTCTGGACTAGAGGACTTTTAATATATAGTGAGTTCTAAATCTAGGACCCTAAGACTGGCATTCTTCCTTCTTTGCCATGCTGCCTCTAAGACTGAGCTCTTCTTCCACAGGCTCAGCTATGTTTATCCACATAATTGAAAAAAAAAAAGAGAGGCATTTGGCTTTGAGATCTCTTGGTTAGGCAAATCACCTCACCTTCCTCACCCTCCTTCTCCTCTTTTATAAAATAATGGGATTGGATTAGATAATCTCTCCAATTCCCTTTGAGTGCTAATTCATTTATTCCTCTGTTGTAATAATTAGAAAACACCAATTATGAGCTAAGTGCTGGACAAGGTATGTGCATGTGGCATACATTTGATTTAAAAAAAAATGATGTATTTTAGATCCAGAAAGCCACTCAAGACATATACAGACTGTCAAAGAAATGGCTTTCCAAGAACTGAAATAAACATTTTGCTCTGAGAAGACACTTTTGGCAATCTCCCCCAATCCATTTGAGATTCAGATGGAGCGTCTGGGGCTGCCTAATTCATCTTGATGTTTTTAAGAACACTGAATAACTTCAGTCTTTTTCTGAGTTTGTCTGTTTTTTGCCATTTTACAGAGTCCAGAGAGAGGGGAAGAAGATGGAATGCTTTTTCCTGGTATGCTTCCCTTCGAAGTTTGCAAAGCTTGCTTTTTCTGAGATTGACACAGTTGCTAAATATAAGAGCTGATGTGTCTTTGGAGTTTTAAAGTTTACAAAGCACTTTGTTCACTATAACCCAGTAGACAACAGTACAAGGATTATCATCCTTTTTTATAAATGAGGAAGAGGAAACTCAAAGACTGATTTGTCTAGAGCCCCACACCTTAGTAAGTATTGGAGAAGGTAGACAGATCTAGGTCTTTTCTGACTCCACTGTGGGAACAGAACTTCACTTCCCACCACAGGTTTAATTTTCCTGGCTCTAGGGAACATTGGGAGGCAGATTGTGAGTGTTGCTCAAGACTTAAAATGAAGTATGAAAATATATGCAAACCTGGACTTCAGGGTTACTTGGGCAGGGAAAACCAGGATAATTTTACCTTCTTAGTTTACATTTCTCTGCCCCAATGCCCAATTTCATTTCTTCATACTACTCATAACAAAGTAGAATTTACATAGCACTTTAAGAGTTATAAAATGTTTTGCATATGTTCTCTCATTTGGTTCTTCTCACAATAGACCTTTGAAATAGGTATTTTATATTTATCCATATTTTTTGGGTGAGGAAACAGAGGCTGAAAGAGATTAGGTAACTTGCTCAGTGTTTAAGGCAGGATTTGAACTCAGCTCCTCCTGACTACTATTCCCAGAGACTTCTTCATTGACAGATCTAATGGCTGTTTCTCAATCTTCATCCTTCCTGGCCTCTCTGCAGCCTTTGACACTGTTGACCACCCTCTTCTAGACATCCCTTCTCTATAGATTTTGGTTACATTGCTCTTTCCTAGTTCTTTTCCTCTCTCTCCCACTATTCTTTCTTATCCTCCAGGCATGACCACTAACTTTGGTTTTGTCCTGGGAATCCTTCTCTTAGCCCTCTATGCTGTAATGCATGTGATGAACCCATTAGCTCCCATAGGTTCAGTTATCATTTCTATGCAGATGATTCCCAGATCTACACATGTAGCCTTAGTCTTTCTTCTGAATTCCAGTTCTACATCTCCAACTGCTTTTCGGACATCCCAGACTTAACGTCCTCTGGACATGTCAAATTCAGCATGTCCAAGATAGAACTCATCTTTATCTCCAAAGCATCCCTTCTTCCCAATTTTCCTATTACTATTGAGGGAACTGCCATTTTTTCAGTCACCCAAGCTTCACACTTGTTGGTATCATTCTAGATTCCTCAGCCTCACTCACCCCCATATCTAATCTGTTATCATCTTGGTGTTTCTGCCTTCAGAGCATCTCTCATATACACCCTGTCTCTCTACTCTTATAGCCATAAGCCTAGGTCAGGCCCTTGTCACCTCATGACTGGACTATTGAAATAACCTTCTGTATGGTCATCTTGCCTGAGGTGTCTTCCAGTTCCAATCCATTTTCCACTTAACTACCATAGTGATCTTCCTAAAGTGCAGATTGGATCATGCCATTCTATTATTTAATAAACTCTAATGGCTCCCTATTACCTCCAGGATCAAATAGAAAAATGGCATTTAAAGAACTTCACAGCCTGGCCCCTTCCCAACTCTCTAATCACCTTACACTTTACTTCCTTACTTATACTCTAGGATTTGGCTATACTGGCCTTCTTCCTGTTCCTCAAACAGGATACTTGATCTTCTGATTCTGTGTCTTTTCATTGGTTATCTCCCTTACCTGGAATTCTCTTCCTCTCTGCCTCCTGGCTTTCCTGGCATCCTTCAACACTTAGCTCAAATCCCTTTGTGCAATAGTGTCTCCCTTGACCCCATTTGAGATTACCTTCCATTTACAATTAATTTGTCTTATACGTATATGGTTATTTGTCTTTTGTCTCCCTCTTTTAAACTCTGAGCTCCTTGAGATCAGGGACTATGCTTTTGCCTTTCTTTGTATTCTCAGTGCTTAACACAGAGTCTGGCACATCATTAATACTTAGTGATGCTTGCTGACTGACTGGCATCTAAGTCCTGAGTTCTGTCCTCTATACCATCTGGAATTTCTGCCTTGACAGTGAATACAAAAGTGCTTTGACTGAGTGGGTAAAGTGAAAGGATGGCAAAGACATTCCAGAATCCCTTTTTAATTTTTTCCCTAGAGAACTAAACCCAAGCCAGCCTTCTGGGCAGGAGGAACTAGACCAAGAATGCTGAGCCTCAGTTTCCTCATCTCTAAAATGGCAAGATGAACTCTAGGCTCCCTTCCATATCTAAAAATTCCTAAATTCTCTGAAACCATATTCTAGGGACTAACCTAACTAGGCTAACATTCCACTGTTACATCACCTGGCTGCATGTTCTAGAAAAGGCATCACATTTAGGTAGGGTTAGAGTCTAGATCTATGATTAAACTGATATAGGGAACTCCAAAATGAGGAGATTTTCTCTCACTGTACAAGTCCATACCTTTTCTGCACCTTAAAGAGTTGTCTAGAGCAGGAGTGGGGAACCTGTGACCTCAAGGCCACCTGTGGGCCTCTAGGTCCTCAAGTACAGCCCTTCTTGAAGTTTGGGTTTAGTCAAAGGGCCACACTTGAGGACCTAGAGGGCCACAGGTGGCCTTGAGGCCACAGGTTCCCCATCCCTGCTTTAGAATATGCAGTGACTTACCCAGGATCATATGTCCAGTTTGTGGCAAGGGCTGGATTTGAACCCAGGTCATCCTGGCTTTCATGCCAGCTCACTATTCACTGTGCCATAGATGTCTCTACACCTTACATTTGCCAAGAAAAACATAATATTTATTCAATGAATGCTTACACTATATTCAACATTATGCTAGGCATAGTAGGTGAGGATAAGGTTCAGATGAGATAGAGTCTTAAAAAATTAAATCCTGGTACAAGGAGCACAGTCCTGCAGAAAGGGAGTGTTTAGTGGGATGTTTATGTACATGTGTCTCATCTCGATAATTAGACTGTGAACTCCTAGAGGGGAGGTAGGATCTCATTGATTAATTTCTTTGATATCATCCTTGGTGCATGTCACAGTGCCTCGTGGCAGAACACGCATTTAGTAATAATAATTTGTTAATTGGTAATGGATGAACCTTTCCTTTTAAGGCAAGGAGCTAAAACTTTGATCTCCTTCCCAAGCCTTCTGCCCCTAGGACTGCTTAGGTCTTGATCTCAAGCCTGTGGCCTTTATTACTTCACTCAAATGGGGCAGCCATCTGTTTCCAACAAGACCTAGTCACCAGGGACTATTTCCGTGCAAGCTCTCCAAATCAGGTCATTTAAAATGAGCATTTACAGGGATTTGCCACTGGGCCTGTGTGAAAGGTCACCTCATTAAGCAGAAAAACCAGTAAAATGCAAGGAGAGCTGAATTATAATACCACATGTGGTGCGGAGGCCTGGTTAGGCCCCTACCCCATCTTCTGGCCAGGAAAGTTATGGACAGAGGTGGATATATTTAGTAGATTCTCCTAAAGAGATTTTACAATACTAGAATTTAGAGCTAGAAGGGACATTAGAGGTTAGTTAGTCCAACTTCATCATTGTATAGATGGGGAAACCAAGGCACAGAGAAAGGGAAATGACTTGCCCAAGGTCACACAAGTAGTAAGAAGAAGGACTGGGTTTCAAACCCAGGTTCTCTGACTCCAAATCAAGTGAACTGGTATGTGCAATGATGTCTGCACATGCATCTGTAAGTGTGCATCTAGACTGCCTGTGCATACTTAAATTACTGTACACAGTCATTGTATAGAGTATGCACCCTGCCTTTCAGTATAGCTATGACATGCTTTATGAAAATCTCTGTAGAGTGAATTTCTGTAGAGTGAATGATATTTTTTCCATTAACTTCCATTATAAAATCAGAGATGAATTTTCAGAGACTATTGCCTAGCAGACTGAACTAAAGACCTTCACACAAGATAGAGAAGAGCCTTATGGCATTTTGAAGGTTGTAATATAATGCCTCATTAGGGCATTTAGAGAGCACTGGACTTGAAACAATCAGGGTCCAATGACTTGCCCAGGGTCACACAGCTAATAAGTGTCTGAGGCTGGATTTCAACTCTTGATTCCAAGGCCAGTGCTCTATCCACTGTACCACCCAGCTGTCCCTGGAAGGAAGGAATTTGAAACCCACCTGATATACAGACCAGCTGCGTGAACCTAAAAGAAACACTTGATCTCATTGTGCCTTGGTTTCCATAGCTATAAAATAAGAAG
This sequence comes from Pseudochirops corinnae, assembly GCA_028646515.1. NCBI lineage: Eukaryota > Metazoa > Chordata > Mammalia > Diprotodontia > Pseudocheiridae > Pseudochirops > Pseudochirops corinnae. Next base: position 187,298,528 of record CM053585.1, on the reverse strand, counting down.
ATTGAACTTGATCATTTCTAAAGTCCATTCTGGCTTTAAATAACATCAATTAATCAATAAGCATTTATTTAGCACCTATTATGTGCCAGACACTGTACTAAGTCAATGATCCTATGATCTCCCTTCCATTATAGACTTCCTCTTCTATTCAGTCAAACTGAGATCTGGAAAAAACCTTAGCTTTAAAAGGCCATGGTCTCCCCCTGCATCTAGGGGCATCTCCAGTTGTCCTGATCCATATCTGGCCCTGGACTGAGATGACTACTGAGAAGAAAGTGAGGCTGGTGACTTTGTACAGCCCTGCCTCATTTAAATCCAACTCATTTGCATGTCATGGCATCACCTCCCTGATGTCGTGGTCCTCTTCAGGAACAAAGGACAGGGGCAGCTAGGTGGTACAGTGAATAGAGCACTGGCCCTGGAGTCAGGAGGACCTGAGTTCCAATCTGGCCTCAGACACTTAACACTTAACTAGCCATGTGATTGTGGGCAAGTCACTTAACCCCAATTGCCCTGCCTTCCCCCTTCCAAAAAACAAAAAAGAAAAAAAGAACTAACAACAATCCTCTTTCGTACTTCCACAGGCCATAAGATTTTCCCCAATCCTGAATATGCCCCAGAGTTCAAACGAATTTTGGATTATATCATTTTTTTGTCAAGAGCAATGGATGACAAAGCCAGGTTTGGAATGCCATTTTGCCAGTAGATCTCACCTCCTAACATGTCATTTCAGATTTTTAGTTCAAAAATTATTTAACTTCAAAGCTTTAGCTTATGTAAAATGAACTGGCTCCTTTTTTGATCAATGCTGGAAGTTGGAGATTTCATATATCCAGTTTAGTTTAAATGTATGGTACCCAGACAGCATAGTTTAGTTGGGGGAGTTTCTGAGTGTGGAGGGAAAGGCTTTAAAGAGTTAAATTTCCTAGCTACAATTAATAGAAACCCTTTTGCCCAAAGGAGGGACTTGACTTGTGCCTTAGGAGGCTGGGATCTGTCCTGGGTGTCTGGGCCAGGTCACTGTTTCTAAAAGACAAATGGAAGGAAAGAAAATCATATAGAATGTGACCAAGTACATCTTGCTAGAGAAAGAGAAATGAGGAGAGCAAGCTGGCCTGATTTGTCACTTGTAAATAGTTTACATTGGGAAGAACAGATGGTTTATCTCTCCTTGGGTCCTTGCATTTTTTCCCCCTCGTTAAAAAGCCTCTGTTAGCTAACAGGAACTAGCTTGGCAATATACACACTTGGGGTTTCTCTCCTGGCCAGAGAAGCTCTAAGAGAGGTTGGTGTGGGAGCCTGCCACATTCCATTGCCCAGGGCTTGATTCTAAAAGTTCAGGGTGCCAGGTTTGGAATAGAGAGTGTGTATATATGTGTGTGTGTGTGTGTGTGTGTGTGTGTGTGTGTGTGTGTGTGTGTGTGTGTGTGTTGTGGGGGAGAGAGATTATTAAAGTCTAGTCTGGTTAAGTCAACAAGCTTTTATTAAGTACTGTGTGCCAGGACTGTGCTAAGTGCTAGAGACACAAAGAAAAGTAAAAGACAGTCCTTGCTCTCAGGAATCTCACAGTCTAATGGGAGAGACAATATGCAAGCAGCTATGAACAAACAAGCTGTATACTGGATGAATTGGAGATAATCAACAGAGGGAAGACATCAGTATGAAGGGGGAGCTAGGAGGCTGCAGCGGAGGGCTGGAGAAGGCTCACATCCACGGGCAGGCAAACCCTCTGTGAGAAGAAAATGTATCTTTGTTAATCCTGAGCTGCCTACTTACTCATAAATTGGGAAGTAACAGTCACAGGCAGAACCAAAGAGGAGATGAGGAATTCCCTTGTCTCCAGCCCAGGATGTAGTTTTAAAGAGAGATGTAGTCACATAGGATAGGAGAACCCAGGATGAAAGAGGGCGAGAAGGAAGGGCTCTCCCTTCTCCTTCATCTCCAGGATATCCCTTGGGTGTGTGAGTGGATGCTTCTCTCCAACCCCCAACCCAGCCATTTGGGGTAAGGAGGCAGGGTGGTATGGTGGGAAGAGCATTAGCATCAGGCCCAGCTCAAGAGACCAGGACTCTAGTTTTGGCTACCCCTCCCTTGCTGCCCTTAGGCAAGTCATAGAATCACAGAATTGGAGAGCTAAGAGGGGTCTTAAGAGAACAGCCCCTTCATTTTCTGTTGAGGAAATTGGGGCATAAAGAGCACGTATGACTTATCCAAGGTCATATAGGTAATAGAGCTTGGACTAGAGCTCCAGCCTTCCAACTCTTAGCTCTTTGCCCTATCAGTCTATACTATGCTGTGCTGCTTCCAGTTCTCTGGGTCTCAGTTTCCCCATCTGAAAAATAGTTGCTCCCACCAATTGTGACAGTCCTACCTCTCCTCAAGGGCTGTTGTCATTTTAAAATAACAGATGTGAAAGTGCCTTGAAAAGTATCAACTGCTGTGTAAAAGTGAGATGTGCTACTATGTTGCTGTTGTTATTAGGACCTCCCCTCTAGCTTTCCTCCTGGCTGGTGGCTACTCTGTCAACACCAGTCTGCAAGCCAGAGACTCCTCTGTGGTCTATCGTTGAGGGTTAGTCCTCAGCTGCCCCAGAGAGGAGTGAACAAGGGCTTGATAGGATCATGGGCCATAAATCTCACTCCTCTCCCAGACAGCTGAGGACTAAACCTAGGAATCTGATGGCATTCTTCCACCAGGGTGAAGTTAAGGGAAACTGCTGAATGTGCCAGAAATATAATTAAAACTGCCTCGAGATTTTGCTGGTAGTTTCTCTCTATTGGACTAAGGCGAGAAAACAGTCTGGAGCCTCCCTCCCCTTCCTGCTGCAGAAGGACCCCACGGAGAAAGATTTTAGAGCAAAAAGAGGCAGGGCAGAGAGGGAAGGAATGAGGCCCAGACTTGGTTACTGGCAGGAGTGGGACTTAGAGTTTTCTGTCCTTTTTCTTTGTCCCCTGTACATACCTGGTACAGACTGATCTCTGTGCTTTTGCTCATTGCCCTTCTAACTGCCTGGAATATCTTACCCTGTTTCTCTATGCATTCTTTGAGGCCCAGCTCAATGAAGTTTTCCCTATTCAGCTCTCATTTTCTGAACTACAGCTCCTGCACATGCCATATTTATATGGTACAATATAGTACTAATTGCATGCTGTCCTGAGTGTGTAAGTCTTGCGTGTAAGTCTTATCTCTTTAACTGGATTGGCAGCTCTCTGAGGGCAGTGACCATGTCTTATCCTTCTCTAGTAGCACTTCTTAAATTGTGGGTCACAACTTCATATGGGTTCATTACCCACAGTTTAAGAAGAGCTGAAGGGGTTGCAAATGGAAAAAGTTTAAGAAGCCCTGCTTTATAGCACCTGTGTTCTCTATAGCTAGCATGACACTGATTACACAGTCAGCAGGTACTCATGCTTGCTGAAGATTGATAGAAAAGGCAAAACTGCATAATATAGTACCTCACTATTTAAGAGAGGTAGGAGACCTGACTTAGAGGCCTAAGGGAGACTGGAGGGCAGTGTGGTACAGTGAGAAGAGTCCCTGGACATAAGTATGAATCTTAGCTTTGGCATTTACTACCTGATTAGCCTTGGGCAAGTCATTTAACATCACTTGTCCTCAGTTTCCTCATCTGGAAAGTGAGGGGGTTGGACTAGATGACAACTCTAGATCTCTCTGATTGACTAAACTGTGATCATTTCAGTTCTAACATTGTAAGTCCCGTTCTATCATAGGAATACAGAAAGCCTAGGATAGAAGTGCTTCCCTGGTCATTTGCTTCATTATTTCAAGGACTTGTAATTTCAGTATCAGTCTCTTCTTTGACAGATACTGAGCCTTAGACAATCTTTATGTGTTGCTATGGATGAAAAAAAAATTCATCGCCTCATGACTCATCTTCTGGAGATGAGTTGGAGATGGTCCCCAGGACACAGACATACAGTCTAGCTCTGAATTTACTCTCCAACTTGGTAGGTCATTCTAGAGCTCAGGACTTGTTGGCATAGATTTCGAAATCCCAGGATCATCTTTGCACCAGAATGCACCTTCAGAAGGGTTCAGTTTAGGATCTGGGTCAGAGTCATTGTAGAGCTGAAAGAGAACTTAGAGATCATCCAAATGGTCCCAAACTTATTTGTCCTATTGTCCCCTTTAAAAAAATAGTCAGTGTCCCCTGGAAATCTACTTTCTTTAACCCTTTAATGTTTTTTTTTTAATTTGCATCATCTGAGGTTACTGCTGCCCGCCCTGGATGGTTCCAGCACCTCCTAGGGGATAGTATCACCCACTTTGGGAACCTATGAATTCTAGACCAATCGCCTCACTTTACAGGGGAAGAAACTGAGGCCAATTAGTGGCAGAGAAATATACTAGCTTCATGAATTCTTACTGTACAGAATGAAGTCAATCTGTTGACCAGATGGGGCTCCTGTACTGCTGTGGGAT
>CM053585.1:187175255-187293585 GCA_028646515.1 Pseudochirops corinnae | reverse complement strand
CAATTCTTCTTTGGTCATAAAGTCCTTCCTATTCCATAAATCTGACAAGTAAACTATTCCTTGCTTCCCCAGATTATTTAAAGTATCAGCCTTTATACCCAGATCATGCACCCATTTAGACTTGACTTTGGTGTATGGCGTTAGATGATGGTCTATACCCAGTTTCTGCCATACTATGTTCCAATTTTCCCAGCAATTTTTGTCAAATAATGAGTTCTTATCCCAGAAACTGGGGCATATTGGGTAGATTCTTAAGGAGCCTAGGTATTGGTGATGCTTGCATTGGGCAAGCAGGCCAGAGTAAGTCTGACACAGAGCAAGTCTGTGATAGGTCATTCTGTGGTGCTCTTACAACACATGGAGGGAAAATGGGGTCCTATATAGAGAAGAATCTAGGGGTGGTCTAGAGGTGGAGTTTGAGGGGGGTCTTCAGTGCAAGGGTGGATTGATATTTTAATAGGCTCAAGGGTGGAAAGTAAATGGACAATGGAGGGCTAGGCTAGTAACAGAGGTTTGGGTCCAGCCACAATGAAAAACTTATGGCCTCTGCAAATGCCTCAAGTGGGAAGATTTAATCAGATTTCAAGGGGTTTCCCAGAGTCTCTACCTCAAAGATTCAAGGAGAGCTCAAGAGGGTTCCCAGAGCCTGCACCTCATCATTTCCTGCTCTAACATCCTAGGTTCTAATTTTCTTCCAGCTCCAATATTCCATGTCCCAAGAGCCTGTCAGTTCTGACATTCTGTGTTACTAAGTCCATTCCAGCTCAGACACATTGTGTTCAATGTCTTAAGGTCCTTTCTGGCTCGAACTATAGAGTTCTGTACATTATAGTATTGCTGTGAGAACTGTATAAGTTAATAATGTATGTGAAAGTACTACCGGATACGTAAGGGCTTATAGTTCTTGTTCCTGTTATTTTTATCATTACTTACTTTGTAGGGCTCAAGTGTCAAAGGTCACTCATGAATTTTAAGCACAGGCAGCCTCTGGTACTGCGTGGGGCCTATAGAGGAAGGGGGGCGTACGTCTCTGCTGGAGGTCTGTTTATGTTTTTTGGTAAACAAAGGGTAAGGAGGCCCTTCCTGAATTCTCTCACAGTCCCTCGTCTTAACAATCTGGTTTTTAGGGAGTTTGTATTTAAGTCCCAATATACCCTTCAGACCTGGGATAATAGCGTGGGAGTAGGGAAGTGACTGGTCAATCCTCACAGCACCACAAGCTCTTCTGTGGGACAGAAAATGTGGCTTATTTGCTGAGACAACTCCTTGGAGATCTTTCCTCCTCCTGTCCTCACCCAGTGACCCTCAACAAGAGTGAAATAGGGGATTCCCTACATGGTTCCAATTTGAAGGACACTAGGAAGTTCAGTCTTCCTGTCCTTCACTCGATGGATAATTTGCCTTGAATTTTCACCATTGGCAGTGAGCTCATTTGCCTTAAGCATGAGCTTCTTCCTAGCTCTGCTTCCAAATGTGATGAGCATTTATTAAGCACCTACTGTGTATAAGATGAGAGGCAGTGTTTTGGAGCCAGGAAGATTGGGATTCAAATCCGATAACCTCCGCAGAATACTAATTGTGGGGTCAGCACTGAGTGGCAACCTCTCAGTGCCCTGGCCTGACTTCTAAGACTAAGTTACAAAGGAGTTATTCATCTGTCTCAGTAGATGAATTTCCACCTGGGTGGGCTCCTTACACTGATTAAATCATAGGTCTGGATTTAAAAAAGAAGTGCAAAGTATGGTGCTAGGGCTGTAAAAGTGAAAAAAAAAGACAATCCCTGACCTCAGGGAGCTTATCGTTTAACGAAATATAAAAACTCTTGGGTAGATTTCCTCCTTAAATCTCAAATATGCAGATTTGGATATTCTTCCTGATGATGTAGCTTTTTTTTTACACGCCCATTTGTGACCATCATGTGTGACTCAGACATTTTCTCCCATAACCCTTGGGAGTCCACCCAATGTGCTGGTGGGCTTTCTTTATTTTTCCTGATATTTCAAGGACATCATTGAAGCACATATGCCTCTACCTCTTCTCCTTTCCTCTTGCTCACATGACCTGATCATCTTCTTTTTCAATAATATATCTCCTTTGTATATTCTTCACCCTGTTTCCTTATTTATTTTATAATGCAGCCTGCTCACACCCACTATGCACTTCTCCATTGCCCCCTAAGGGATAGTCATTTTTAATTCTTTGTAGAGACTAGGTGAGGTAGTATGCATGTGTAATCCCTGATATTAGGGAGGTCTGAGGCTGGTGAAACACTTGAGTTCAGAAATTCTGAGCTGAATTAGGGCTAAAATCAATTGGGTGTCCAATAAACTGTGACAAAAATATGATGAACCAGCTACTAGCCTGGCTAGGAGCAGCAAATGGGCCCAAGTTGGAAAAATAGAGCATGTTAAAACTTCCAGGCTAATCAGTGGTAGAATTAGGTACATTTCTAGCCTGAAGAAGATGGGGAGACCTGGTCTCAAAAAGAAAAGAATTATTTGTGAACAGTAGTGTTCCATGACTTCCAAGCATACTATAACCCAGCTTGAAAACTGACATTAAAAAGATGAGCCTTTTTTTTTTCTAAGAGAAGTTAGAGTGGTAAAGGTATTGTGACCAGCTTTCCTCCTCCTGTTAAATGCTGGGCTCAGCTCATTTGTAGTATCTGTCTGATAAATGTGTACTGATGGCTGAGTTCTCTGGGTTGCCTGTCTAATAAAATTTCATTAATTGATTAATTGTTCTTTATTTGTCTTAGTAGATATGACACATGGACATAATAGGCACTTGATAAATGCTATAGACTAAATGATTGAGTCAGTGAATGAATGGAGGGGATCACATGAGAGCACTAGGCAAGCACCTAGGAAAGAGAAAGGGCCATAAGAGGATAGAGGGGATTGCTAAAATAATAATAATAATAATAATAATAATAATAATGAAGGAGAAGAAGAGAAGGAGGAGAAGAAGAAGAGGAGGAGGAACAGAGGGAGGAAGAAGAAGAAGAAGAGGAAGAAGAAGAGGAAGATGAGGAGGAGGAAGAAGAGGAGGAAGAAGAAGAAGAAGAGGAAGAGAAGGAAGAAGAAAAAGAAGGAGGAGGAAGAAGAAGAGGAAGAGGAGGAGGAGGAAGAAGAAGAAGAGGAAGAAGAAGAGGAAGATGAGGAGGAGGAAGAAGAAGAGGAGGAGGAAGAAGAAGAAGAAGAGGAAGAGGAGGAAGAAGAAAAAGAAGAGGAAGAAGAGGAGGAAGAAGAAGAAGAGGAGGAAGAAGAAGAAGAAGAAGAAGAAGAAGCAGCAGCAGCAACTTTATTTATCTTGTGCTGGGGAAGCACCAGTGTTAACCCTGAAGTCTTGGCTCCCCTATAACTCTGGTGAGCAATGAGTTAGGGAGAAACTGGCCTTTTTTCTAATAGCAATGTATGTTCTCCTGTCTCCTTGGCTCAGGCATACAAATGTCTTGGGAGTGGCTCATCAATCCTGAACTCAAATGACCTCCACCTCCAGCCTGTTCACATTCTCTAGGGCAGAGGCAGCATGGTGTAATGATGTAGCTGTGTGGATAATTCATGTTATCTTTCTAACCCTCATTTTATTCATTTGAAAAATGAGGGATTTGGATTAGCTGAGCTCTGAATCACAGAGCTTCCCCTGTTCAGGTCGGGGAGTAGACTGGATACCATTCCCAAGGCCCTTTCTGCTACAAAGACATGGGTTGGACTCATGGCTCCAGAATAGAGAATCATGGGATTTTTTTTGTTGTTGTTGTTCAGGTGTTTCAGTTGTGTCTGACTCTCCGTGACCCCATTTGGAGTTTTCTTGGCAAAGATACTGAGGTCTTTGCCATTTACTTCTCCAGCTCATTTTACAAATGAGGAAACTGAGGCAAGTAGGGTTAAATGACTTGTCCAAGGTTATGCAGCTAGTACATTTCTGAGACCAGATTTGAATTCAGGAAAATGAGTCTTCTCAATTCCAAACCAGCACTCTATCTACTGCACCATTTAGCTGCCCTGAAAATTCTAGGCTTTAGAGCTGGAAGGGACTTTAGCAATTATTTACTCCAGCTCCTTTATTTTACAGATGAAGATACTGAGACCCAAAGAGTAGAAATGATTTACTCAGTAGGGGATAGGATTTGAATCCTGGTTCCATATCCAGTACCAGATTTGTCTTCCCTAGTCTGAGTCTCAGTTTCCTCATCTATAAAGTGGAGACTGATTCTTCCCTGATTCACCTCACTGGATGGCTTCAAGAAAGAGTCTTTGGGAACCTAAAATCCCTCTAGAAATGGGAGGCGTTATTCTCCAGATGTCCCCATCAGTGAAGACTGAACTCTCTGTAGAGTATTCTGTTGCTGCTAAGATTGCCAGCTTTGGAATAAGCAAGCAGAATAGAGGCGACTTCAGCATAGCTGCAGTTGAATTTGACATAGTAGTGCTAAGAGGGGAAACTCATCCAGGTTTCCCATCTTGTAAACCTGGTCAGTGCTGATGAGCTTCAGACCCGGTGAGGTGCAGTGAGAAGAGCAATGGATTTGAAATCCGAGGATTTGGGGGATTCGAATCCCAGCTCTGTCCTTTACTGCCTGTGTGAACTTGGATAAACCCCTTCCCGTCTCTGGGCCTCAGTTTCCTCACCTTAACATGAGGAAGTAGGTGGATCCTGTGACCTCTAAGGTGTCTTTATCCTTTAGAGCAAGGAGGAGACAATGTTTTGCAGGTTCTTGGAGAAAGAACTGAGTCTCTGGAGTCAGTAAACTGAGGCTCCAAGTGTTGCTCTCCTAATCATCAGTTTTGTGGCCACTTTCCGTTCTCTGGGTCTCGGGTTCTTCGTCTTTGAAATGAGGGGCTTGTCCTCCTTGATTTTTAATAGTCCTCCTCACTCAGTGACTCTCCAAGAGCAGCTTGAAGCAAGGACTATAATCCCATTCCCAGACTCACATTCCTCATCTTGGGCTATTTTACAGTTTCCTTTTGTGCTAAACTGAAAAGTTATTTTGGAAAGATTTGCAAGTAAATTCAGCTGTGGTTGTATTTGAACTTCTAAAACAAGCCCTAAATGAGGGAATGAGGCAGCAGAACCACCCAGGCCCAGGAGGCAGTGTTAAACTTAGAAGCATCACCACCTCTGAAATTGCAGGTTATCTGGCAGGAGGAAGGAAAGAACTCGAGCCTTGTAGACCGTGGGCCAGACGAGGCTGCCAGGGAGAGCCAGTCACAGCTGCACCAGGCCAACCTCCTTTTCCAGGTGGCACTGCAGAGGAGTCCAGCACAGTGCCTTTGGGGAAGAAGGAGCCAGGAGACCTTTTCCATAGCTCTTACACAGACTGCATGAGGGTCTCTGTTTGCATAGGTTCCTAGCTGGCTGAGCAAGAGGGCTTGTTTTCCTTCCCTTAACTCCCTTACAGATCTGTCTGTTCTGGTCCTAGAGAATGGGCCAGAAGCCTCATGCATTCAGCTGATGCTTTCTCTTTTAGGAGCACGTGCAGTTGATGTAACCTTCTCCCCTCCCCCCTCCCCCCATCCCCTCCTCTTTGAGGTTATTCTGGACTGGTCACAAGCTTTCCAAAGCCTGCCTCAGTTAAAGCTCCTGCTCCCCCACCAAGCAGAGGCCAGAGAGGAAGCATCAAGTAAGCCGGCTGACATCAGGAAATCAGTGCTAAGCTGGCTCTGCTCCAGCCACCGGGTCAAGGTTTGGGAAGCTGCATGTTTTATACCCTTTTACTATTCAGGGCAGTGGGGAAGATAGAAAGAATGCTGATGTTTCTCTCAATTCAGGCATCCTGCATAGAGAACCATGGAGATGCCCCTTCTCTCTAAAGTTAGTGTGTAATAGTAGAAGAAATTAGGGGTCTAGGAGAGCTGAGATGTGCTCCCAGTTCTGGACCACAACAGTATGCGACTTGGAGTCAGTCAAGTCCCTTCTCTCTCAGCCTGATTCCTTGTTTGTGAAATGAACGGCTTGTCTCTAAGGCCTTCCTGGTTCTGACTATTCTGTGTTCTATGGGATTTCCTGGTTCTGAAATTATATATTCTGTCCTAAAGTTTCTTTCATGGAATCATAGATTTAGAAATGGAAGCGACTTTAGAGGCCACCTAGTCTACCCCACTTCCCCCAGTTTTAAAGATGGGGAGGCCAGAGTGGCAAAACAGTTTGCCCAAAGCTACCTAGGTATGAAGGAGCAGAAGTGAGATTTGACCTTGGGTCTTCTGACTCCTAAAATCCATCCCCCTCCCCCCCCCAACCATTGTGCTTTCATACAGTCCTCAGTTTCTGTGTTTTAAGGCCTGTTTCAGGTCTGAAATTCTGCATCCTAAGGTCTTATCCACTTCTGATGTTCTATGTCCCAAAGTCCTTCTCAGGCCTGACATTCTGTGTTCTATGTTCAAATATTATCTGTCTTAAAGTCTCTTCTCACTCTGGCGTTGTCTTTTTGTTCTTCCCAGTTGTGACAATCCACGTTGCTTATTTTACCATTTCTTTCAGTTCTAACCTTCTATGACCCTTGGGTGATTTTAGGTGATGGAGTCTAGCTCTTAACTGACTCTTTTCATCAAGCCCTCCCCTTGTCCCAGCCTGTGGCAAATACTATTATTTTAACGACCCCAGGCTGCAATGAGAAACCTTTTTGTCAGCCTTGCTTGCCTGGGGTTTGATTGCAACAGTTAATGAGCGGGGATCAGCTGGAGTTTAGGCTGCTCCAGGCCAGCTTCTCCTTCCAAAGCAATAAGAGGGGGAGGCTGGGGGCGCTGTCTTGCCAAGCAGCTGAACTTCAGGAAGTGTTTTAGCTCTCCAAGAGCCCGTGGGCGCCAGGCCTAAAGTTTCCAACACATGCAAAAGTTCGTAAACCAGAAACGCATGCAGCACAGAGGCCCGGCAGTGGGATCAGGCAGCAGCCTATTTTCCCCAGTCCGCCACGTTTCCAGCCTGGCCAGCTCCCTGCTTGTCCCCTCCCCAACTAGGAGTGGGGGTAGGGGTCCATTTCAGGAGCTTCTCCTCCTTCCTTCTGCCCTGCCCTGCCACTGTATCTTAACTGGGTCTTTAGGGTGAGATAGAAGACCCTAATGGGGCTTTATCAGCCAGCCATGGCACTTCTCCACCCTTGGCCAGATGGTTACAGCAAAATGATGTTCCCACAGTCCCCGAGGAGTAAGGGCATCCACCTTCTTCTTTGCCCTTGAGATTCAGAAGCCTCATTTCCCTCAAAACTGGCCAGTGGGACTCGATTTCACCTAAAACTTTTGTTTTGGGGTCAGGGGTTCATTTGGCAAGGAAGGAGAGATTTTCATCAGTCAAGGAAATCTCTTCTCCCTCAAATCTCCCTTGGAACCTTGAAAACCTTTGTGCAGCAGAATAAGTTAAAAGGATGCTACCAAAAACTCCCCTGAAAGCCATCCAAAAGGGGAAGGCGAGGGCAGGGAGTGCCCTGAACCTGTTTCGCAAACTTCTTTTCCTTCCCAACTGGTTCCCACCCTTGCAAATTCCCTGGGCCTTCTTCCAGAGGTGAAAAGTTACTTTAGGGCCAAAACCAGAGGAGCCATTTTGTTTTCCAAGTGAAAGGGTCTGGGTGGGACCCATAGGTCACAATAGAAATGATAATCTGAGGAAGAATCATTCAATCCATCTAACCACTCCTCCCCCAAGAGGAAATCAAATAAATCCTCCCCAGAGGATGGAAAGTTGGGAAATTTTGCAACAGCTTATGATGGCAGTCTTGTATCTAGGTCTCTTAACAGAATTGCAGAATGAGTGTGGAGGGGTGTGGTTGTGTTGTGGGGCTCCCAGTGGACAAAGATGATCCCCCAAAGAATCTAGGCCTTGACACATCTCAGACACTCAAGGGAAGAACAAGGACAAGGAAGAGAGGCACCTGGAACGTAGTAGATGCTTAATAATTTTTGTTGTTTTGTTTTTTTGAAAGGAGTAGGCAAGGCAGTTGGGGTTAAGTGACTTGCCCAAAGTCGCACAACTAGTTAAGTGTCAAGTGTCTGAGGTCACATTTGAACTCATGTCCTCTTGACTTCAGGGGTGGTGCTCTATTCACTGTGCCACCTAGCTGCCCCTAGAACTTAGACCTGTGATTTTACTGATTGTGGGGAGTTCCCCAATGAGGAAACTCCCTTGACCAATGCAGATCTGCTGTTGTTCTGCAATTTATACTCTTAGAGAATTACCTGGGTCACTGAAAGATTGTCAGTAAGTCAACAAGCACCTTCTTTGTGCCAGAGAAAGGCAAAAGACAGTTGCTGCTCTGAAGGAGCTCCTAGTCTAACAGGGGAGATGATACGCAAATCACTATGTACAAACTGTATATACATGTACAATATTATATATAAATAATCTCTTGTTTGTCATATATTTATACACAGCATAGTATATAACAAATGCATGTAACACATATGCATATATTATATATAATATATAATGAACTGGAGATAATCAACAGAGAAAAGATACTAGCTTTAAGGGAGACTGGAAGATTTCTGGGTTATATGAGCAGTGAGATGGCAGATTAGACATTTTCTCTGATCCCTACAACCTCTCAGACCTCTTCAAAATGGAGAATATGTGCCAAAGATAAAGCAACATCAGCTTTTTTCAAGCTCCAGGACACCAGAATCAAAAAGAAGGCTTAAAAAAAAAAGAAATCCAGGAAGTGACACTCACTGACCCCGAGTTCGCTTAGCACCCCTTCTTCACCTCCCACTTGAGTCTGTACTAGTAGATCCAAGGATATGACCCAAGCTTACATCAAAGTCTGTCCCTGCACACATTCACGTGGGGGGCTGTGCAGCGCTCCACTAAGCTTGAGGGAAAGAGTACAGCATGCAGCCCACGCCAGGTCTGACCACTCAAAAGTCAATTGGAGCAGAGACCTAGGCTGGAGAATTGTGAACTGCCCATGTAGGAGAAAATTGAGAGGTTTGTAGGAAATCACAGAGGGGAGGGAGTCAGGAAGTGACTGATAAGGAAAATGAAGGGGAGGAGATCAGTAAAGGCTCTGGCATAAGGCAGGATTTTAGGTGAGACTTTAAGAAAGATAGGAAGTCCAGGAAGTAGAGATGATGAGGGAGAGAATTTCAGGCATGAAGTGAATTTCAGCCAGTGAAAACACACAAATTGGGAAATGGAGTGCCTTATGTGAGAAACAGCAAAGAGACCACCATAACTGGATAGCAGAGGTATGTGGAGCTGAGTACGGCATAAGAAGACTGGAAAAGTAGGAGGGAGCCAGGGTTTTGAATGCCGAAGGATTTTATATTTGATCCTGAAAGTGATAGGAAACCACTTCAATTTATTGAATGGGGGGTAGAGGGAGATGTGACATGGTCAAACCTGAGTAAGTGATTTGTTGATTTGTTCTGGGTCATATATAGCCAATGGGTGTCAGATGTAAGACTTGAACCAAGATCTTTGTGTTTTGTTTTTTTGAAAGGAGTAGGCAAGGCAGTTGGGGTTAAGTGACTTGCCCAAAGTCGCACAACTAGTTAAGTGTCAAGTGTCTGAGGTCACATTTGAACTCATGTCCTCTTGACTTCAGGGGTGGTGCTCTATTCACTGTGCCACCTAGCTGCCCCTTGAACTTAGACCTTTCTGTCTCTAAGGCCAACTGTCTGTCTTCTACTGCACTGCTTTTCACTTCATATATATTTGTTGAATTGAAAAGGATGGGCCAATGTGGGCCCAAGGCTGTTAAGGGTTATAATTCAGAGGGGTGGTGCTTGCCCCTCCATCTCCCATGTACAATACTTGGAGCTACTACCTCAGAATCATAAGCAGGAATTTTATATGATGGCTTTGGGCACTTACAGACCCAGAGGAAGGAGACTCCTCCCTCTTCCCTAGTCACTAGTTGCCTGAATTGTTGATCAGTCTTAGGCTAACCAGTGGCTGCTTTAATTGGTTGTTGTATTATTATGACCGGCCTGATGCTGGCTGACAGCTCCCTGAGCAGAGGGAAGGGCAGGAGTACAAGGCCATTCTTCTTCTCCCACCCTTCTGCTAATTTAACATCTGAGGATGCAGAGTCTAAGCTGTCGGTATGAAAACACAACAGTAATAGTAGACATGACTGCATCCTGGGGAATGGCTGCTTAGAGCTTTCCTCATTGCCTTGTTAAGTGACTGGGGTGGGTCAAGAATAAAAACTCCCAGAGGGCAGGTGTTACTTCAGGTTTGCCTTATATGCCTGGTGCCTAATAAATGCTTGATGACGCGTGGTTGTCGTGGGAAGACCTGGCCTTCCTGTGTCGTATAGCAGAGAAGCGTGGTCATTGTACTAAGTGGAGATTGTGATTCAGTCGCCATTTGTTGAATTCCTACTACATACTTAGCTTAGAGGGTTGTTATGAGTCTCAAATTAAATGTGCATTTCATGGGTCTGAGTAAAGCACTTTATACAGTTTCAAGGGCTTTTTAATGGTAGTTTTATCATTAACATTATTAATTATTAACACTTATTAATATTATTATTCATATTACTAAATATTAGTATTATTATCACTATGTAGCACTATGCCAGGTGCTATGATGGAGGTAAGAGAAGGAAAAGACATGGTTCTGGGCCTGCGTGGAGTTAAATCAGTCTGGTTGACTCAATAATAAAAATAGCTCATATTTACATGGTTTCTACTGTGTACCAGACACCGTCCTAAACATTTCACAGATATGTCATTTGATCCTCACAACAACCCTGAAAAGCAGGTGTTACTATTTTTTTTGGTGTATTAGTCAATCTGATAGGTGTGATGTGGTACCTCAGAGTTGTTTTAATTTGCATTTCTTTGGTCAATAGTGATTCAGAGCATTTTTTCATATGATTATAGATAGCCTTAATTTCTTCATCTGAAAACTGCCTGTTCATATCCTTCGAAGTAGGTGCTGTTATTACCCTCATTTTACAGATGAGTAAACTGAGGCAAATAGAGGTTAAATGATTTTCCCAAGGTCACATAGCTAGTAAGTGTCTGAAAACTTTAAACTTGGATCTTCCTGACTCCAGGCCTGGTGCTCTACACGCTGTGATACCTTGTTACCTCTAAGAATGGAACATATGGAACTGAGAATAATAGAAAAAGATAAAGGGTGATTTGGAACTGCATTGTATGGTACAGATGCTAGGGCAGTGTGGAAATTCAGAAGGGTCAATGCTGGCCCAGATCATCCTGAATGTGCTTGGTTGTCACTTCCTCACTCGGAGCCTCAGTTTCCTTCCCTATAAAATGAAGTGTCTGGACTGGTTGGTCTCCAGTGTCCCTTGTGGCTCTCAAGATACAATAGTCTTACTATTGGGAGCTGAAAGGGGACTGTGGCCAAGTGGGTCCCATGGTGTTGACCAAAGCCTTCTATGCAGAGGAAGAAGTTCCAGTTGCGGCTTCTTGGGCAAGAAGGAGGCAAAGATAAGAATAGAATTGTACAAGAATGCAGATGCTGGGGTCATGGATACAGGTCTTGAGCCTTCGTTGGCCAGAGGCAATAGTTGTAGTTTGTCCTTTGTTCTGGAAGAGGACCATGACCTCAGGAGGTGATGGCATGACATGCAAGTAAATTGGATTTAAGTGAGGCAGGGCTGTGCAAGGTCACCAGCCTCACTTTATCCTCATGAGCCATCTGGGTCCAGTGGTCAGATATAGATCAGGACGACTGGAGATGGCCCAGGATGCAGTGGGGGCCCTTGGCCTTCTCAAGCTGAGGTCTTTAACAGGTCTCAGTTTGACTGAGGCAACACCCATTCAGTTTAGTCTGCAGCTGAGTCCAAACCAAGATTGCAACTATATCCTGAGGTTGAACAGGAGGCCAAGAATCTGGGGGTCGGCTACTAGACTAGCATCAGGGTGTTGAGCAAGGGAGTGGGAAAGGAGCAAGCATTTATGAAGCATGTGCCCAACACCGTGCTAAAGTGCTTCTTTGTTATTGTTGTTCAGTGGTACCCAACTCTCCATGACCCCCTTTAGGGTTTTCTTGGCAGAGATACTGGAGTGGTTTGCCATTTCCTTCTTCAGCTCATGTTACAGATGAGGAAACGGAGGCAAACAGGGTTAAGTGACTTGCCCAGAGTCACACAGCTAGTATTTGGACTCAGATTTGAAACCAGATTTGAACTCGGAAGATAAATCTTCCTGACTCTAGGCCTGTCACTCAATCCACTGTACCACCTAGTTGCCCCAGGTACTTTATACTTATTATCTCATTTGATCCTCACAACAGGTAGGTAAGGTAGATGCTATTATGATCCTCTTTTAACAGCTGAGGAAACTGAGACAGAGGTTACGTAACTTGTGTACACATCTAGTAAATTATCTGAGGCTGGATTTGAATTCAGGTCTTCCTGACTCCAGGTTCAGTGCTTTTTTTTTAATTACTGTGGTGCCCCCTAGCATCTGTTTGCTGGATTTGCCATTCTGTCCAAACAAGCAGGTTTTTCAGGCTCCTCTGTCTGGTGCGGCCCTGACGTCCAGCTTCTTCTGCATTCCTTTTAGTTGAAGAACTTCGGATTTCTCTCTCTCTTTCTGTGTCACACACACACTCCTTCTTTCTCTCTGTGTCACACACACATACACACACATACACACACATGCTCTCTGTGTCACACACACTCTCTCTGTGTCACACATACATATACACACATACACTCTGTCACACACACACACTCTCTCTGTGTCACACACACACATTTTCTCTCTCTCTGTCACACACACACTCTCTCTTTCTCTTTCTCTCTCTATCGCACACACACACACACACACACTCTCTCTGTCACACACACATACACACTCTGTGTCACACATACACTCTGTCACACAAACACACTCTATGTCACAAACACATACACACACTCTCTGTGTGTCATACACATACACTCTCTGTCATACACACACATTCTCTCTCTCTGTCACACACACACTCTCTCTTTCTCGCTGTGTCACACACACACTCTTTTTCTTTCTCTGTGTCACACACACACACACACTCTCTCTGTGTCACACACACACACACTCTCTCTCTGTGTCATACACTTTCTCTCTGTGTCACACACATACATACACACTCTCTCTGCGTCACACTCTCTCTTTCTTTCCCCCTTTCTTTCTTTCTCTCTGTCTCTGTCACACACACCGTCATCATCATTATCTCCCCTAGCAACAATTGACTCTGTCACTAAGGATACACTGAAGCAGCCAGGAAAATAAGAGGTTAGCACCCTAGATCTGGAGTCAGGAAGACCTGAGTTCAAATCTAGCTTCTGGCGCTTAACAGCTGTTTGACCCTGGGCAAGTCATTTACACTCTGCCTGCCTCAGTTTCACCATCTATAAAATAGGAATAAGAGCAGCATCCCTCTCCCAGGGTTGTTGTGAGAATCAAATGAGACTATTTTTGTAAAACAGTTTGCTGACCTTAAAGCTCTCTATGAATGTGAGACATCATCATCATCATCATCATCATCATTATTTTACACACAGTGGGAGGATATTTGAGCTGGGCCCAGAAGGATGTGGGATGGGTAGAAGTTGGCTAGATTTTAGGGATATTAGAGAAGACTGGGAGAGACACATGAGGAAATGCATGAAGGCATGTAGAAAGAACGTTGACTCTGGAGTCTGAGCACCTGAGTTAAAATCTTGGCCTTGACATTAGTGACCTTAGGCAAGTCATTTAACTTGACTGGGTCTCAGTTTCCTCATCTGCTATTAGGCTAGATGACCTCTTAAGTCCTGTAATACGTATCATCTTATCTGAGATCTAATGAGGTGTACTGTGAATCAGTGTATTATCTATGTGGACAGTGGCCTGTCGGTGTCAATATTAGTCTAGCAAGAGGGTTTTATAGAGCATGATATTTTTGGGGTGGTGGAGACAGAATCTATTTTGCTTCTCCTGATCATTACCTGTGACACTGTAAGGCAAGTAGAGACCCTGGAGTCAAGGTATGGAAACAGAAAGATTTATGTTTAACACTGAAAATAACTTTCCCTTTGTGAATGCTACAGACGTTGGGATTTGTTCCCAGGGGAGTAAATGTTATGTCCTAATTGCTGACTCAGAGTGAAGACCACTCTCATGCTGGGATGTAACATGTGGGTGATTTTGTTGTTGTTTAGTTGTTTCAGTCCTGTCTGATTCTTTGTGACCCCATTTAGGGCTTTCTTGCCAAAGATACTGGAGTGGTTTGCCATTTTCTTCTCCAGCTCACTTTATAGATGAGAAAACTGAGGCAAAGAGGGTTAAGTGACTTGTCCAGGGTCATACAACTAGTAAGTGTCTGAGGAAGAATTTGAACTTGGGTCTTCCAGACTCCAGGATCATACATCTAGTAAATGTTGGAGTCGGGATTTGAATCCAGGTCTTCCTGATCCAAGTTCAACTCTCCACCCCTCAAAGGTGATAGGATGGGGACAGGAGGGTGAGGAATAAGATGACTGTTAAAGGCTCAGTGACTTGAGAACTGGAGATTTGATTGTCCACTTTGTCTGGTTGAGCTCCAATTTGGAATTCGCCTTCTGCCTAAGATCTTGTAGAAGACATCCCAGAGTGTGGGCATTTGCTGAGGAGGGAGGGTCAGTTGAGAGACAAGGAGGGGAGAAGGACAGACAGAAAACTGTGGTTAGGAGGGGAGCTGGAGGCTGCCTGGGGTCCCTGGGGGTCTCACTGGTCTGCTGGGTAGAAGAGGAGACAATGCCATGAGCAGAAAGCCCTTGCTCAGACGTCTTCCAATTAGATGGTAGTGGCAGGGTTGACTGTTAGATTTACATCTAAAAAATGGCCCTAGAGTCTTCACACTCTCCATACTCTGGAGGGTTCAGTCCTGCTTGGTCCTGAAAGTGCCTTTTTTCTTCTTCTTGCCTCCTTCCCCTCCAGGTGACGGCACTCTACGCTGGAAACCATGTCCGTGAAGGTGAGGTTCCTCTCTTCTGGGGATGTCGGGACCATGGGCAGGAGCTCCTCCTTTGCCGGGTTCAGCAGCGTGCAAAGCAGGAGGATTTCGTAAGTCCTACTCATACAACTCAGCTCCTTGAGCAACACTCCAGTCACGGAGCTTGTGCAAGGCCTCTTAAGATGGGGAGTAGCTCTCCCCTCTCTCATCCTCCAGATGTTTGGGGAATGTCTTCCAGCTGCCATTTTCACCTCCCCTGACCTCTTACCCACAGCCAAGCACCAGTCATTGGGTCTGTATGACATACCTCACCCTCTACCCCCACACTCACCCCAGTAATTTTAATCTAATTTAAAATTTCTCTGATTTTAATTCCTTAAACTTGTAATAAATGCCCTGAATGTTTTCAGTCCCTTCCTATTTAGCCTCTCTTTTAATCCTTAAAATAGTCCAGTAAGATAAGTAATGTAGAGATTATTATCCTCATTTGACAGATGAGGAAGCTGTGCCCCTCCCCAAAAAATTAAATAACTTGCCCAAAGTTATGTAATAAATTTGTGGCAGAGCTGAGACTCAAACCCAGATCTCTGACTCCCAGTCCAGTTTGATCTTCTAGAAATGGGTATAGGAAGGGACTTAAAGGTAGGATAAAAGTACTTCTTTTTCCCCTGGAAGGGAGCTAGAACATAGGGAAGAGGAGCCAGCTTTATAAAGGTTTATGGGAAGCTTTTGATGGAGGTGTCAATAGACAATCACAACATCACGAGACATATGTGAAACCAGGTTTATTACAAGAGAAATGAACATGCATGTGGAACCCAAAGACTTTACAGTCCTTATAGAAGTTTGCATATCCTTAACAGAGGCAAGAGTAACCCCTTGTTCTCCAGGGCAGTCATTAACTTGCCTCCCCAGAGTCCAGGTTCACAGTGTCAGTCGGAGCCAAAAAAATCAGGCAATTGGACACTCAGACCAACATGCATTTCTAGAAAATGTGGCAAGGAAAAGAGACTCATCATCTGCTCCCCTAGTCATAGCCAGAGTGAGAGAAGGAGTCCATGGAAAATATTTCCATCTCCTTAACCTTTATGGATAGGTCTCTTTTCTTTAAGTCTCATCTGTACTGCCTCCATTTTCTTTTTTTCTTTTTTTTCTCTTTCTTTTTTTGGAGGACGATTGGGGTTAAGTGACTTGCCCGAGGTCAAGGTCCTCCTGACTTCTGCCTCCATTTTCAAAATTTAGGTATACTGTTGGAGATTGGGGAGTGGTGTAGGGAAAGACAAATATGGCTTCTTATTAAGCACCCCAGACTCTACTGGAAAGAGTCTGTGGGAATGACAGTGTGCTGACATTCAGCCACGCTGGAGTCAGAAGACCTAAGTCTGAGTTCTAGCTGGGCTGCTCATGTATGACTATGGATAAGTCACTTCCCATTCTGATCCTCCGTTTTCTTATTTGTCAAAGGAGGATAGTAAAGCTTATGCTACCTATCTCCTAGGGTTATTGTGAAGAAGACATTTCATAAAGTGTAAAGTGCTATAGAGAAGTGAGACTTTTTGTTTATTATTGAGAACTCCAGGCCCTAATGAAAATGAATTCAGACACCAGGAACTCCAGCTACCTAGAAAGAGGTGCCAAAGAAATCATGCCTTCTTCTCCTTTCCCTGGAAGTCTGACTTACAGGCCAATATTATTCAGGAGCTAGCCTGTGGGACTGGGATGGGGTGAGAAATCTGAGGCTGCCTTGACTTTGCTCTGGGCTTTGGCTGATGTGGTTTGGAAGGATTCATTTTAAGGATTTGGCAAATATAATCTTTTTATAAAAAAACTATTTATTTACTTTTAGTTCACAACATTTAGTTCCACAATCCCTTGAGTTCCAAATTTTCTCCCCCTCCCTTCCCATGGTGGCATGTAATCTGATATAGGCTCTACAAATACCTTCATATTAAACGTTAGTCAAGTTGTAAAGAAGAATTATAACCAATGAGTAAACAACGAAAAAGAAGGAACACATCAAAACAAAACAAAAAAGAGAGAGAGCAAGTAGTTTGCTTCAATCTGCATTCAGACTCTAGTTCTTTCTCTGGATGTGGGTATCCCTTTCCCTCACGAGTCTTTTGGAATTGTTTTATAACCAGCAAATATAATCTTAAAACTAGTAAGGACTTAGGGGTCCCTGAGTTAGAAGTGATCCTGGGATTTAAGATCTAGGATGTTGGAGCTGGAAGGGACCTCAATAATTCTTACATTTAGAATGTGTGTGTATGTATATATACATACTTATATATTTAGTGTTTTAAGGTTGACAAAGCACTTGACATATGTATCTCACTCATTCCTCAAAACACACCTGTGAAATAGGGCTGTTATTATCCTTATTTCACAGATGAAGAAACTGAGACTCCCAAGAGGCTCAAGGACTTAGGATTCATCAGACCCAGGTCATCCTGATTCCAAGTCTGTCTCCTAGGTCATGCTGCCTTTTGACCAACCCTCAGATTTACAAATGTGGAAACTGAGGAACAGAAAATAGAAGAGGGCTAGCCAAAGTAGAACTCAAGTCTCTTGACTTCTAAAACTCTACCTTTTTCATCATGTCACATGCTATATGCCAAGGAAGATAGGGAAATGGGTATTTATGCTGGGAAAATAGAGTGGGTATTGGCCAGGGAATGAACCTCAAGACTTGAACCTGAAGCACCCACCTTATTTAATCATTCATGAGCTGTTGATGTCTCACTCTGAATCTGGTACATATATGAGGCTTGTAGCAACTCCAAGTTTCCAGACTTTTGGGAGGGTAAATACAGTTACTGTTGGCTAAAAAGGCATATGAACCTCTTCCATCCATGAACTCCAGAGTTCTCTGTGCCTCTGAATTTCTCCAAGACCTTGGGATGTCTTCCTGAAGCCCAGGAAAGGAAAATAGGAGGAGCCTGGGCTGCAGCCTGACCATCCCCTGAGAATGGCCCTGCTTTCTTGGAAGCCACAACAAGGTTTGGGGATAACTTTTTCCCTTACCCGGTAACTGTGCTTCTGTGCCCCTGCCCTAAGTTTCCAGTGATAATGAGTAGAAGAAAAAGGACAGAGGAGAGAGAGAAAAAACAAAAGCAAAAAACTAAGTCACAATTCCCTGATGATCTCTCAGGGGAACAGGGACAATGAAACTGGATCCTGAAGTTTTCTGTGTAGTTTATGGCAGGTAGATGCAAGCATATTTAAGCAACCTTTGGCTTAAACTTGTTTCATTTGGCCCCAGCTGGCACATATGTTGAAGGTCCGTGGAGGCACATTTGAGTGTAGTGTAAAGAGCGGCGTCCTCGCATTTAGAACTGGCTAAAGGTGGATTCAGAGCTTCCTGGGAAGATGAGAGACAGAGACAGTGTGTGCCAACCACCATGCTAAGCTCTGGGAAAACAAATGCAAGAAAACAAGACAGTCCATGCCAGCGATTCATTTACATTCTAATAGAGAAAGACAATTCATAAAAAGGAGCTGAACAGGGAGGTGCTGATACCAGCTAGAAACCAGGTATGGAGAAGCCTGGGAAGTAGATTGCAGGTATGATTCCAGGTAAGATAAGGCAGAAGTTCATTGAAGTGGGGTGTGTGTGTGTGTGTGTGTGTGTGTGTGTGTGTGTGTGTGTGTGCGTGTGTGTGTGCGTGTGTGTGTGTGTGTGTGTGTGTGTGTGTGTGTGTGTGATGAGTCCAACATTACAGTGGGAGGTAGGTGGAGGAAGGAAATGAGGATGATGCCAGAGTGCTCCGGTGGAGAGCGCGGGGCTCTCCCAGGATGCTGGGGTAGGGTAGATGGAACAGGGGTCACAGACTCACAGAACTATAAGGGGATCTTAGGGGGACCTGATCAAGAATTTCTGCTCTAGTGTCTCTAAAAAGTGCCCATTCACCTTCTGCCTATAGTTCTCTGGTGCTGCTAACCAAGTTACTATGTCCTGAGGCTGGCCATTCTACTTTGGGGGCTTCCTAATTGTTAGGAGGGCAGTTAGGTGGTGCCATAGTACACAGAGCGCAGAGCCTGGAGTCAGGAAGACTCATCTTCCTGAGTTCAAATCTGGCCTCAGACACTTACTAGTTGTATGACCCTGGGCAATCACTTAACCTTGATTGCCTCAGTTTCCTCATCTATAAAATGAGCTGGAGCTCCACTCCAGCATCTTTGCCAAGAAAACCCCAAATGGGGGTTGCAGAAAGTCAGACACAACTGAAACAACTAAACAACAACAATTCTTAGGAAGTTTTTCCTTGCAGAAAGGGAGCTAGACAGAGCTAGCTACAGAATCCTAGATTCAAGGCCCAACTCTGATCTGCATTGGTAGGGACATATAGGTGGTGAGGTGGATAGAGTACTGGGCCAGTAGTCAGGGAGACCTGAGTTCATTTCTGATGTCACGCACTTACTAGCTGTATGACCCTGGGTAAGTCACTTAGTGACTCTCTGCCTCAGATTCCCCACCTGTAAAATGGGGATCATAACAGCATCTCCTTCATAGAGTGACTGTGAGGATCAGATGAGATTCTTGTAAAGTGTTTAGTGCTGGGCTTGGCACCTAGTAGGTGCCATATAAATGTTAGTTATTATTAGCTACTATGTGGCAAACACTATGCTAAGTACTTTACAGAGATTATCTCCTTTGTCTTTTTTTTTTTTTTTTTTTTTGCTTTTTGGAGGGCAGTTGGGGTTAAGTGACTTGCCCAAGGTCACATGGCTAGTTTTTGTGTTAAGTGTCTGAGGCTGGATTTGAACTCAGGTCCTCCTGACTCCAGGGCTGGTGCTTTATTCACTGCGCCACCGAGCCACCCCAAGATGATCTCCTTTGATCTGTGGGGTAGGGGGTAGGTGCTTTAATGATCCTGGGTTTATAGTGTAGGGAACTGAGACCAACAGAGATTAAGTGATTTACCCAGGGCCACACAGCCAGTGAGTGTGTGAAGCTGGATTTGAACCCATTTCCCTGATTCTCGGCCCAGTGCTCTGTGCACTGTGACACCATGTAGAGGGGATTTCCTCTGGAGGAATGTCCTACGCTGATGAAAACATCATTGGCTTAAAAAAAGGGGGGAGGGAAGGAACGTGTGAGCTTAAATCTGCTTCTTTCCCCCCTTCCATTTGTTATTTCTTATTCTGTGGTACCAAAAAGAATAGGTCCAGTTCCTTGTACATGATGCAGTGGATAGAGTGCTGGGCTTGTTGTCAGGAGACCAAAATTCAAATCCAGGCTTAGATACTTACTAGCTGTGTGACATTGGGCAAGTCACTTAACCTGTCTGCCTCGGTTTCCTCAACTGTAAAATAGGAATTATAACAACACCAGTCTCTCAGGGCTATTGTCAGGATCAAAAGAGAAAATATTTGTGTAAGGAAAGAAAAAAAAGTACTTGGCACTCTGTGCCTGACAGACGGTAAGTGTTATATACACACTTATTCTCACGTTGGGATTCTGTCAGACTCTTGAATGACCTTGTCACTCTCCAAGTTGTCTCTTCCCCAGGATCATTTTGTTTTACTCCCTGAAGGTTTTGGGGCTGTCTGGCAATCAGGAGCTGCTCGTTAACCTCCTCAGCAATGAATCAGGCAGCAGGGAAGAAATGGCTTGTTTTCTACAGGCCCTCTGCTTCCCAGAGACCCTCTGGCTTGGCGCTCCTGCCTCCCCTGGGAGGGCAGGAATGACCCAGGCATTCAATTACAGACCTCGCCCACAGGTTCTCTTTCACCAGGTAACCTAACCTGACTGAAATGGATTCCTATTGCCAAAGCCAACTCCGAGAAAATTACCTGGGGTCAGGAGGGAGATGGAAGGAGTGAGGAAGTGGTCACCAAGAAGGCCTTCGAGTCTCTACCACACTCCCTCTCCCCTAATCCTTCCCCTTTTCTCCACTGCACAAAAGGAGTTCCTGGCTCTATTAGAGACAAAGTTTTTAATAGTGCAAATCCTCCTGGGAGTGGGAACCTGGAGAATCACTTTTACTTCTTTCTTTAATAAGTGAAGAATTTGTGATTTCCTGGGTATGTAAAAAGCTCAACCAGGGTTTGGGGACCTCTCTCCACCCTGATCAAGAGGTCTTTCATGAATTATTATGGCTGAAAAAATTCATCTTCATTCATAGCCAACCTTATGGAGGACCACCTGCCCTTTTGCTCTTAGCATGGTTGGTCCAAGGAAAAGAGACTCACAGTTCATCCCCCTGCTTGTACTCAGGGTCCTGCCGGCTTGGTTAGACTTAGAACGATTAATGCCTAGCCTCCTAGAGGCCTCCTCGAGACTTCCCTGAGCCATCAGAAGAGTATTTCATGGGGTTTTGGGGAAGCTGAATGAGATCTGCAAACTTTAAAGTTTTATTTAAATGCCACTTATTATTTTTATTATTGTTAGTCCAGACTTGTGATTTCATGAGTATAGGGAACTTGAAATAAGGAAACTCCCTTTACTAATGCAGATCCTCCACTTTCTTGGGGACACTGAGAGGTTCAAGTGACTTACCCAGATTCACACATCTATTATGTGAGACTTAAACGCAGGTCTTCCTGACTTTGAGATTGTCTCCCCAGCCATGACAATACTTTGCCTCCAGAGGCTGTTAGGTGACCCAGTGAGCAGAATACTATACCTGGAGTCAGGGTGACTCGAGTTCAAATGTAGCCTCAGACTTTTATTAGCTTTGTGATCTTGAGCATGTCACTTAACACCTGTCTGCCTCAGTTTGTTGCTGTTGTTAAGCTGTTTTTAGTCACGTCTGTCTCTCCACGAGCCCATTTGGGGTTTTCTTGACAGAAATCCTGGAGTGGTTTTATCCATATCATTTTACAGATGAGGAACTAAGATAAACAGGGTTAAGTGACTTGCTTAGGGTCATACAGGTAGGTAGTAACTATCTGAGGCCAGATTGGAACTCAGGAAGATGAGTCCTGACTCCAAACCCAGCACTCAAACCACTGAATCTGCCTCAGTTTACTCAGTTGTAAAGTGAGTTATTAGGATTAAATGAGATAAGATTTGTAAATCACTTAGCATAGTGCCTGGCATGAAGTCATCATTTAATAAACTCGTTCTCTCCCCTCCATTATTGTTATTATTGTTAAAGTTGTAAATGATTGATAACAAACTTGTTTCTCCAGGATTGGTGTTAAATTATAATTCTGGAGAGCTGTGAGAGCTAAGCACCTGAAGGCTTTATCTGAAGCCAGAATTCAGAGAATAGAGCTCAGAAAGTTTCCCAAAGCATAGATACGAACTCTGGCTGGTTGAAGCTTCCTTCCGTGGGATATTTGATAAAGGAATTCATTCAGAAAGAACTGGATCTGAATCTTGCCTAATATTTACTAGCTATAAATACTTACTAGCTGTGACCCTAAGGATATCTGTAAAATAAGGGGGGGCTGGACTCGGGGACCTCCAAGGTTTCTTCTTGCTTTAAATTTCTGATGATGATGATGATGATGAGAGATCTCATCTGGGTCAATTGACAAGGCTGCCTTAACTTCTTCATTGCCATTTCCCAGTGAAGTAGCAACTCACCATGTCCATAAGATAGGCACAAGGGTGGAGATGTTAGCAACTGCTTTTGCTAATTTTTACTTGGTATGTTTTTTTTTTTAAGGGAAGGGAGAGACTGTGCATTGGTATAAAACCTGCCCAAGCAGCTCCTGAATTTCATAGGGTGAGGACAGTGACAAGAGGAAGCACCTCCCTCCCACTAGAGAGGTCTGTTTTGCAATGGGGACTTGCAATAAGGAGACCATCCAAAATATTGGGCTCAGGAGTCCAGGACCCACTCAAGAGACAGAAGATGTGATGAGTGGATGTGTGTGCATGCCTGTATCTATGTATGTCTGTATGTGTATTGGTCTCTGTCTGCTGGTGTCTGGCTCTTTGCCTGGGCCTGGCAGTCTGTTGTTTAATATTTACTGAGGCTAGGTTCTCCATGGAACATCCACGCCCTCTAGGAGCTTGCTTACAGCACAAGGTGGCATGACACACATAGTAGACATGCAGCCTATCTCCCAACGTGTAATTATCCCACAAACACATATTGATCATGGGCTGGGTCGCCTCCTCTGACTGCTCAGAAGAGCACTGGGTACTATTTCTTGCCACGGGACAACCTCAGTCTTTGGAGCTCCCACACCAGGGGCTCCCTCCAGAGCTCAGTAGCCAGGCTGGGGCAAGAGGCTGAAGGATGTCTTTGGGTCAGGGAAAGGGTGATTAGGCGCTGGGTGAGCAACAACAGCAGCTGAGGCCTATAGCCCCTCATGCCTCCGATCTTAAAGGTGCCCTAGCCCAGCCTGCTTGGGATTCAGCCTCTCAGAGTGGTGTGTGCCTGGGTTAGGGGAGGAAACTACCTTCTGCGGCTGCTGGAGCCTTCGGGTCTCTCAATTACAATGGCTACTTTGCGGAGATTTCGTTCTAAAAGGTTGGTAGAGGCTTACATTCTCTGTTGTGTGTGTTTCTCAGATATTTGCTAGGTCTACTTCTCTCCCTCAAGCCAGATTTCTTTCAAGGGAGAAATTTTGGAAATGAACAACAGAGGGCCAGTGACCTTGGCCCTGGGGGGGCATGGGGGATGGTGGATGGGGGGGGTGACTTTGTGGTTCTTTTCCTCCTACCTGTACCAAAATAGCCCAAGGGCTTTCAAAGTGACTGCAGAGCCTGAGAGTTGGCCAAGCCCTTTCTGAAGGGCTTTCAGAGCAGTCTCTGGCTGGCTGGGCTAGCTCTCCTCTAGATTAGATCAGTTCCAGTCTATTGAGCAAATAGAAAATTTATGCCTGTGGTATGCCCAGTATCTTGCTAATCTGGAAATGTGAATAGCCCAGCTATTTTGACTTTTAACTTCTTAGGTACATATTGACAGGAAGAGGGTGGATGGCCTCTTCAAGGGCTGCTGAGGTATGTAAGCTGTGAAATTCACAATCTCCAGTTTTGTCTCCCACAGGGAAAGAAAATTTATATATATACACACATATCTTTAATGTGTTACACAAAAATATATTTAATATATGTTATAAAAATATATTTAATATACGTTATATAAATATATATTTAACCTATTCAATTTATTTATATATTAAATTTTTATATAATATTTAATATGAATATATTATATATACATATGTATACACACATGTATGTGTATATATGTATGTATGTGTACACCACAGCATTGAGAGAAAGAGGAGATGTATTATGATGGAAAGAGAACTAGATTAAGTCAGAGACCCAAGTTCATCTATACCAGTTCTACTATTTAATATCTGTTTGACCTTGGCTAAGTTACTTCCCCTTTCTAGGTCTTAGTTTCCTCATCTGTAAAATGAGGGGGGGGGGTTAGACTTTTGAGTTGTGGGATAATTTCTAATATCCAATATCCAATATCGGTTGTGTCTGCTGTTGTTAGTGGAAGATGCTGAAGTAAAGTAGAAACATCTAAATGCTTTCCATAGAAGCCTGAAATATCGAGGAAGTTTAGTTCTTTTCTAGGTCAGATCCCTTTACCACTGATCACTGGGGGACCATCCCAAATCTTTGCCTTTGAATGTTAAAGCAATGGGTGTTAAGGTGATCAGCTGGGTCTTTGAAGCTGCTGGTATTGGTTTCTTATTTAGAGATTTTGTGGGACAGTGGAAAAGGGGCTGGCTCTGAAATCAGAAGTCCTGGATTCAAATGTGCCTTTCATGCTGACCTGGAGCAAGTCACTTAATTTCTCTGGATCTGACTCCTCATCTGTAAAATGAAGGGTTTGGGTTGGAGGATCTCTAGTGACCCTTTCAACTGTGGATCTCAGCCTCACTTTCTCTAGGAAGCCTTCCTAAGGGACGTTAGCCTACCTCAGTTACTTCCTTCTTTAACTTCCTTGGCCTCTGTCGTTGATGCCACCTTTATCTTCTACCCTGTCTCTTTGGGGAATTACTTCTCTGTGTCTTTTTTCTCCCCACTAGACCATGAGCCCCTTGAAGGCAGAGGTGATGTTTTACTCACCTTTTGTGAATAAGCACTCTGCATAGGCCTAGAAATATGTGACAGACTTGGCTTGTTGGTTAAGGCTTATCCTTAAGCAGGGGGTGTCGTTTATTGAGTAAGTCCGTAGATGTTCAGGGCAACTAATCAATGTAGTAGATAGAGTGCTGGACCTGGAGTCAGGAAGACTCAAGTTCAAATCCAACCTCAGACACTTATTAGCTATGTGACCCAACCCTGTTTGCCTCAGTTCCTTATCTGTAAAATGAACTGGAGAAAGAAATGGCAAACCACTGTGGTATCTTTGCCACAACCTCCCCTCCCCCAAACCCTCCCCCCCCAAAAAAATCACAAAAAATTGGACACACCTGAAAAACAACTAAACAACAACCAAGAAAGACAGCATGCTAATGTTAAGAGTATTGGATTTGGAAACAGTGGATCTGGATTCGAATGCTGGCTTTGCTACTCACTACCTGCTTGACCTTGGGCAAGTCATTCTGCAAGCCTCAGTTTCCTCATCTGTAAATTAGAGATAGCATCTGTTTCATGGACTCTGTTATCTCATTTGTACATGATGTGTGTCAAAGTGCTCTGAGACCTGGAAGTGAGAATCCCTGTGTCACTAGTGGGGAGCCAGCTAGCTGCCTCCGAATCCAGGGTTCTTTCTATTGCATCCATTGGCTCCTCAGAAACAGATAGCTGAGGGGAGCCTGGTGGTGTTTGAGGCTATAAACATTGACCATTCTGGGGTTGGGGGTGTCCTTTCCTCCTATAGGAAGTCTTTCAACAGAAATTCGATGAGATCAAAAATGCCCATGAAGTCCTCCAAGGTGTATGCTACATGGCGTAAGGGGACCCCATGCCTGGACCCCAAGCCTCAGCAAGTGAAGAGGATATTTGAAGCTTTGAAAAAAGGCCTTAAGTAAGACTGTGGGGGTAGGAGGAGGTGGTAAGGGAGCAAGGGGGGGAGGTGTGTGTGTGACTGTTTTTCCATGTTTTGTTTGCTAGTTAAAATTCTTTCTGACCATCTCATTTTGTAAATTAAACCTTGTTCCTCTTCTGTGTTCCTCCTTTCAGGGAATATCTCTGTGCCCAGAAGGCTGAGTTGGATTACCTATCTGGCCGTCACAGAGACATGAGAAGAAACTCCCGACTAGTAAGAGTACTTGAGTGACTAAGGAATTGTAGCTGTGAGGATCAAATGAGATTAAATATGCAAAAGTCTTTGCGAATGTTAAAGTGCTACCATAGATATAACTAGTATTAGGTAGCCAGAAGCTGGGCTTGGAGTCAGGAAGACCCAAGTTCAAATCCTACCAGAGATATTCCATAACCCTCTGACTGACCTTCAGCAAATCACTGACTTCTCACAGCCTCAGTTTCACCTTTAAAATTGGGGCAATAACAGCCCCTCAGTCACAGAGTTATTGTAAGGATCAAATGAGATACTGCGTGTGTAAAGCGCTTTGGAATACCTTACAAGTGCTACATAAGTGTTGGCCGCTGTCATTATGGACACCAGGGACATGGTGACAGTCCTATCTCAGAAGAAGTGACAAAGGAAATCCAGTTATTCTAGGCCACCTGCCTGTTCTAGCTTCTCTTCTCTTCTTCCTGTGCTGAGTCTTAGATGAGAACATGATAATGACTGAAATGGTGAAGGCACAGTTCTCCCAGTATAGTTCCAGGAAGATGGAGGAGAGAGAGCCCACCAGAGAGCTGATTTCCTCAACATTCTTCCCAGAAACAGGTCTGGGAAAGCCAAAAAAAAAATCAAAAGTACTGAATGAAAAGTTATGTCAAAACACACAGATATCCTGAATTACAAAGAAATCAAGGGGTGTCTTTTGAAGTCAACTGGATTTGAAGTCAAAAGGCAATATAGTAAAGGGGAAAGAGAGCACTGATTCTGGATTCACAGAACCTGGGTTCAAATCCCACCTCCTACCTCTTTCGTCTCGGGCAAGTCGTTTGACTTCCCTGGGCTGACTCAGTTTCCAGTAAAATCTGTAAAAATGAGGGAGTTGTACTATTTGATTTCTGACATCCCCTTCCAGCTTTAAGTCTTGTAAAATAAGGAGATTGATAGGGCAGCTAGGTAGTACAGTGAATAGGGCACTGGCCCTGGAGTCAGGAGGACCAGAGTTCAAATTCGGCCTCAGACACTTGACGCACTAACTAGCTGTGTGACCTTGGGCAAATTACTTAACCCCAAATGCCCTGCCTTCCCCCGTCCAGAAAAAAAAGGTTGAGCTGGCTAGTCTCTAAGTGCCTTCCCTCTGTTAATTATTTTCTAGTTATCCTGTTTGTAGCTTATAGCTTTGTTTTTGTATTGTCTCCCCCATTAGATTGTAAGCTCCTTGAGGGCAAGGATTGTGCCTGGCACATAGTAGGCTCTTAATAAATGTTGATTGATTTCTCTTCTACCTCTGACATGGTCGGGTGGGGGGGAACTTTCCCCTTCACCATGAGCCTTTAAAAAACCAGACAGACTTTGCAGTTTAGTTTGGAACACATTTGGAAACCAGATTATTAAATTGGTCTTCTTCCCCTTGCTAGCTTAGTGGGAAGAGAAATCAATACCACATAGTCCCTGATACCTCCCCACCCCACCCCCCATATAAGACAAGGCAATCAGGGCCAGGCCTACAGATGGTTATAGGAGGAACTGGCAAACTTCTCTACTCCCAGATCCTCAAGTTCTGAGGCAGAACCCTGATTATAGCATAGAGCATTATAACATCACTTCTAAGAGTAACAATCCATTAACATTTTTAAACTGTAACATACTGTCCAAAGCACCTTCACAACTATTATCACATGTACATGACCATTCTGTGTCCGTTTAATAACTGACAGTCACATAGCACCTTGAAGCTTGCCGAGCATTTGACATTTGCACTTGTTCAAACCCCCAGACAGTCTTGCAAGGCAGTTAACTCTTCTGAATACTCTCTGTTACAGTTGTGTGAAGAAAGTAAGTGTCAGAGAGGGCAAGTGACTTATTGCTCCAGTCATGCAGTTGGTATTGGTGACCATTGGTGGTCTAGCATGATACCACCCTGCCTTCTTCTTTGGGTCTTAAATTTTAAACATCACAACAACCCTGTGCAGGCAGGAATCATTCCTGTTTTACTGATGAGGAAACAGGCCAAAGGAATTGACTTGTTCAATGTTACACTATAAATTAGTGGAAGAATGGCGCCTGACACCTGGGTGCCCCAAATCCCAGTCTGGTACTCTTTCTTGGATGTCAGATTCCTCCTCTCACTTTGCATGGTAGGTGTACTCCTGACAAGTTGCTATGAATCTTACCTGTCTTTCTCACTGACATCGATGTTTCAGAGATGTTTAATCTTGATTTCTGGTAGAGCTTCTTTACTGTAGTTCCTGGTGCTCTGGCTTTGTTTCCCCTACCTTCCCTGGCCTCTTCAACCTCTGTCAAACATCAATATAAAATAGACATTTAAACACAGAGGAATTTTATTCCTTGCCTACCCTGACTGTATTTTGTAGATTTAGATTTTAGGGGAACCTCAAAGGGCATACTATAAAAAAATTCACCCTGAAACAAGCAAGATTATGATACAGTTGTTTTATCCTTTGTTCTTGAAGAGGACCATGACATCAGAGAGGTGATGCCATGACTTGCAAGTGAATTGGATTGCAGTCAGGGAGGACTGTGCAAGGTCACCAGCCTCACTTTCTCCTCTTGTCTCCATCTGGGTTTAGCAGTGAAATATAGATCAGGATGACTGGAGATGGCCCCATTGAATAGTCCTGAAGAGGAGATATCTTGGAGGATCTAGGTCCCTGCTTCCATGTATTCTGAAAATAAGGCCCTGTGTGATAGAGTCCTGGGTAGTATGCTTTATATTGAGAGGTCTTCTCTTTTACAGGCATTCTACTATGACTTGGATAAGGTAAGTATAATTGTTTCTTATCTGACTAAGGAAAGTAGAGTGGGGAAGGCGAGGGGACAGAACAAGTCATTTTGTGTGTGCATGTGTGTGTGTGTATGTGTGTATATGTCTATATGTCTATAAAACTGAGGTTGTAAGGAATTAGGGTAGAAGCCACAGATTGTTGACAAAACACAATTGAGGTTATTTTTTTCTCTCCTTGAAAGCAAACACGCTCCGTGGAAAGGCATATTCGGAAGATGGAATTCCACATCAGCAAGGTCAGGCTGGGCTGTCCTTTGGGGAGACTGGGTGAGTGGGGAGCCAGTTCTAGGTCCCTCCCAGATCTATAGGGATGGCAGTGACTTAAGGACCAATTTCTGTTGGTTTCCCCAGGGAATATGGTTGGTTCAACATTGCTCAGATGATCTGGGCCTACTCTACCTCCCAAAGCCTGGGACTTTGATGCACGCAAGGTGTCCCCTCTCCTTACAGCATCTCTTCGGAGTTGACTAGACAGATGTGCTCATCTATCTTCTATCTGCTTGCTTTCTTGGAATGAGTTCCTATATAGCATGCCTGTGGAGCAGGGTGGGGATAGTTGAGACTTCTAGGTAGCCTGGTTGCCAGATGCTGTCTGCTTAGTCTTGTAGCCTCGGAGTGGCTTTGTTTGGGACTGGAGGGAGGGACCTCGATGGAGACAGGGTGGTAAGCATGGATTGCCTAGCAGGGAGAGAGTTGCTTTCTGAGACACCAACATGCCTCCCCTGCCTGGGAGTGTTGAAAGAACATGTGGATTCTGGCAAGGACTTGGGGAATGAACTGGAGACAGGCCTGTTGGAAGTCTTTCCACCTTGGCTGTCTCTCTGGGAGTAGTCAAGCCTGCCTTGCTGGAGAACTAGAGAAAACTATGATTTCTAGCTCTGTGTGTGTGTGTGTGTGTGTGTGTGTGTGTGTGTGTATGTGTGTTATGTGGGCCAAGGCAGGGAATTGGGAGTCTGGGAGAGAACTTGCCTCAAAAGTCCACCCTCCTACATCTGGAAAAAGTCTCTGTTTGAGATCTCTAATGAAAACATGTTTAGTTTTTCTAATGGTAATCTGGTCTAGAGCCATGATATAGATGTTGGAAGAACTCTTATGGCTTCCATGTACCTGTCTGAAGGTGTGGTTATACTTGAGTCATAGAGCAAACTTCTTGGCTTGGGTAGATCTTGATAATAAGAATAATCGCTTACATTTTGTGCTTCACATTTGCTAACTGGTTTCCTGTTGAGTATTTTATTTGATCCTCTCAGCTATGTGAAGTAAGCAGGGCAGAGAACC
Source organism: Pseudochirops corinnae (assembly GCA_028646515.1). Classification (NCBI taxonomy): domain Eukaryota; kingdom Metazoa; phylum Chordata; class Mammalia; order Diprotodontia; family Pseudocheiridae; genus Pseudochirops; species Pseudochirops corinnae. The sequence continues at coordinate 187,263,513 of CM053585.1, read as the reverse complement.
CTCCATTTGACAGATAAAGAAACTGAGACTTAGGAAAGGCTAAGTGATGATATAACCTAGTAGAGAGAACATCGCGTTTAAAGTCAGAGGGTCTAGGTTTCGCTCCCAAGATCACACTTTATTATGTGCCATTGGACAAGACATTTCTCTTTTCTGAGTATCAGATTTCTTCCTATAAGAGGGGGGACAGGGGAGAGGAGGACTAGTTTGGTTTCTTTCTTTCCTTTCCTCTCCCCCACCCTTTAAATCCTATGCCTTTCCCCAGGTCCCAGAGCTGGTTGGTAGAGCCCAGGTGTCTCCACACAGACAGATGTATACCATCTCCTACGTATAATGTTGACTCCTGCCTCTTTCTGGGCTGATAGCAAAGATGCCTGTTCTAGCTTCTGATCTAGATTCTCAAAGACTGTGAACTTGGCAGGGGAGGAAAAGGGAAATCCTGTATATATCTCCGTCTATCCTTCTAGGTAGAGGAGCTCTATGAAGGTTACTGTATCCAGTGCCGGCTACGAGATGGTGCCTCCAACATGCAGCAGGCCTTTTCTCTGTCTCCCTTGACAAAGGCTTCCCGGGAGAGCTTGGTGGAGCTGTACCGAAACCTCCAGGAGTGCACTGAGGTAGGAGATGGAGGGAGAGAGGGAGGAAGCCTGCTCTCTCCAGGAGGCCCCTCTCCCAGCTTTTAGGGTTTGTAATAAAAAGGGATTGACCCCTAGTGCCCAGAAAAATGGAAATTGGGAAGTTGAGAGACAAACTGCCCACAGTGTTGTTGTTTTAGTGAGATGATTTGAGCTCATATGTCCTTACAGTGTCAAGTGAAACTGCCTCCACTCACCCCCAATCTACCACATACTAATTCCATGACTTGAATTCTTTGACATGGGCTACATTTCTGATTCTGGAACCAGGCCTTGAACAGTTTACACCAGTCTGTGAGAAAAGGCCTCTGAGTCATTCAACAAATATTAAGTGCCCTGTGGTAGGCAAGGGGGAGGTCGAAGGTGAGGGGATATCTTTTTTTCTCTTCATATGCTCACAATCTCTGATGAAAATAACCTCTTCTCTTCAGGGCCAGATGGCTTTCCTAGTGAATTCTACCAAACATTTAAAGAACAATTGACTCCAATACTTTACAAACTATTTGGGAAAATTGGTGAAGAAGGAGTCCTACCAAGTTCTTTTTATGAGACAAATATGGTACTGATACCTAAATCAGGAAGAGACAAAACAGAGAAAGAAAATTACAGACCAATTTCCCTTATGTATATAGATGCAAAAATTCTAAATAAAATATTATCAAAAATAACCTCTTCTTACTCTGAAATTTTCATAGAACCTTTTCTTTCTTTCTTTCTCTCTCTCTCTCTCTTTCTCCCTCCCTCCCTCTCTCCTCTCTTTCTCTCTTTCCCTCCTTCTCTCCCTTCCCAAGCAAAAAAAGAGGAAGTTTTAAAAATATGCTTCAATTTGCATTCAGAGGTTTATCCATTCTTTCTCTAGAGGTAAATAACATTTTTTCGTCATGGGTCCTTTGGAATTGTCTTGATCAGAGAGTTGAATCTTTCACAGTTAATCTGTCATCCTTGCAATATTACTGTTAATGTGTACAATGTTCTCTTGGTCCTGCTCACTTCAATTTGTATCAGTTCATACAAGTCTTCCCAGGTTTTCCTGAAACCATCCTGTTCATATCTTATAGAACAAGAGTATTCCATCATTCCATGGTTCTTTCTGTCTCCCTTATGTTCTACCTTGCCATACCTAATGGTGTTTATATATTATATAGTCATTTTTCCTTCTCATCAGTTCTAGTAAGGGCAATAAGACTGAGGTTACTTTCAGTTGGGCAATCAGAGAAGGCATCATGGAGGAGGTAGCATCTGAGTTGGGTGTTGAAGAGCAGGAAAGAAAGCAGTGAGTAAGATAGGGAAGGAAGCATAGGGCATTCTAGACATAGGGAATCATAGAAGCCAAGGTATACAGGACAGGAAAATACTAGGTGTTTGGGGTGTGACACGTAATCCTGGATGTTCTTTGTGTAGAAACTTATTTCACGTTAAATTTGTACTGACTCAGCTCTCTGTAGAGGCAACTGTTGGCACAATGGACAGAATGCTGGGCCTGGAATCAGGAAGATCCAAGTTCAAATCCAGCCTTAGGCATTTACTAGCTGTGTGACTCTGGGCAAGTAACTTGATCTCTGGCTGAGTTTCCTCAACTGTAAAATAAAAATAAAAATTGCATCTGTTTCCCAGGATTGTTGGGAGGACCAAATGACATGATAATTGTAAAGTACTTAGCCCAGTGCCCGACACATAGTAGGCATTATATAAATGCTTATTCCATTCTCTTCTTTTCCTTCAGTGTTCTTAGGGTGCCTTAGGGTGCATTTCTCCACATAACCTACTACTGTGAGCAAACAGAGAAGATTTTTTTTTTAAAGAAATAAAAAAATTTTCATTTCACTTCTTCTTAGAATTCAGCCCTCCCTAGTGTCTGCATGGTCCTGGGCTTAACCAGAGGGAGAGTGGAGGCAGTGGTGGATGCCTGTAATATTTCTGGTGTGATGATTTCCTAGGAAATCTCCAATCACTTCCCAGCTGGGTGTTGGGGTGGAAGGGGGAAGGGTGTGCTATTTCTGAGACTTAGGGGGTGGTAGTAAAGGACCAGAGATGGGCAGCCTGATGACTTGGTGCCTTGTGGGACTTCACAGGACATGTGCTTGATTGAGGCTGCCCTGGAAGTGCACCTGGGGGAATTTCACGTCAAGATGAAAGGTAACTAGGTGCTGTTCTTCAGGATAGGATTAAGGTAGAAGCTCACATTCCCCACCCTACCACTAGATGTTCTTAATTGGCTGTACTGAGTCAGGCTCCCTAGGGAGTAGTTGGGTGACCAGGAGGGGAACTTCTGGGAAGGGGGGGGGGGGCGAGCTACAATGACCTGAGTGCCTAGCAACCACCCACAAGTCCTGTCTTTGGAATTCTATTAGTTTGCCTTTATGGAAATTTGCCTGCCATAGTACCATCTACTTCAGATGAGCTAGTGTCTGAGTTCCAGGTTCCACAAAGAAGCCAGAATACATAGCACAGTGGAGAGTCCATACCAGACAGCAGTCCATCCCATACTTGGGACCTTTGAGCAAGTTGCTCTTTTCCTTCTCTCTTGGGCTTCTTGTCTTTACCTTCTAGCTTTGTTTTTGGTGTCTGTGGAAGCTTTGCCTGGAACTAATTGAGAGGGGAGGTTGTCTTTTTTTTCTTCTTTGACTGATTCTTGCTGGGAGTCCCATGGGTTGGATCTCTGGGCTGGCCTGGTTGACCTTCTACCCTACTCCATAAGGCTGGGTTGAAAAACATGAGCTGTTTTTTATTTGTCCTTGTCTATAATAATATGTTGGGCAAGCTCTTAAAATCAGTTATTCCCTTGGTGCCTGGGACTGTTTTGCTGGCCATTTCTCAGTTACCCCTCTTCTGTTCCCAGAAGGGACCTTTTATAGATGACGGAACTGAGGCCTGGAGAGGGGTGACTCACCTGAGGTCATAATGCTAGTTAGTGGCTAAAAGGGGTGTTAGGAGAATACCTACTTGAAGAAGGGGGCAAACAGGTGAATATTTGTCTTGCAGGGCTGGTGGGGTATGCACGGCTATGTCCAGGAGACCAATATGAGGTAGGTAGAAGACAAAGTAAGTAACCTGTTTGCTTAGGTGACCAACACAAAGACTATTCTCCTTCACCTAAGGAGTCATTTGACCACACGGATGTTTTCCTAGTTGTTCATGTAGTCCACATGCTCAGCTCTTTAAAAGAATGGCTTGTTACAGGGATGGGGAAAGACCAACCCTAGCTCTGGTGTTTATTTTTAGACTCCAGCAGACACTGGTAGAAATGCTGGTGGGAGTCATAGCATCTCAGATGTGAAAGGGACCTCAGAAGCCATCTAGTCCAACCTATGCCTGAGCAGGAACTCCCTTAATGATGCTCTCAAAAGTTGGTCATCCAACCAGCATGTAAAGACCATCAACAGTGGGGAACCAACAATCTCCTGAAGCAGCTGGTCCTGCTTTGGGATCATTTTAATTGTTAGCTTCTCCTTGTCAGTCCGAACTCTGCCTCTGCAACTTCTACTCATCATTTCCATTTCTGCCTTCTGGGGCAAAACAGAATCTTTCCACCCTTCAAGTACTTGAGGATGGTTATGTTTTCCCCAAGTCTCCTTTTTTCCAGTCTTACATCTTTAGATGACATGGGTTTTCATCTCCCCCATATCATTCCTAAGAAATGGCACCTGGTGCTTTTTAGCATACTCAATGCTATATTCCTCCTCTCTTGGGCAGTCATTAAAATTTTTTTCTCGATGAATAAATATTTTCTTTCTCTCTCATTCTTTGTGAGAAGAAAAAAACCCCAAAACTCTTTTAACAAATATGCAGAGTCAAGCAAAACAAATTTGCCCATTGGCCACATATGAAAATTCACATCTCATTCTGCTCCTTGAGTTTATCGCCTCTCTTGGTTGGAAGCTGAGGAAGTATACATCATCATTGGTCCTCTGGAATCATGGTTGGTCATTGCATTGCTCAGAGTTCTTAAGGCTTTAAAAGTTGTTTGTGTTTACAGTGTTGTACATTGTTCTCCTGGCTCTGCATCTGCTCTGGGAGGTTATTTCTAGCTTGGAGCTCTTTAACCACTTCCAAGAACAAATCAAAACACGTGCTGACATGGCATACGCGCTCTCTCTCGACCCTCAGGTGTTCATCCGCCTGGGTCGCCAGAGGTGGAAGCTTAAGGGCAAGATTGAGACTGATGATAGCCAGACCTGGGATGAGGAAGAGAAAGTGTTCATCCCCACCCTCCATGAGCACTTTGAAATCAAGGTAAGGTTGTTTGTGAGGGAGGAGGAGGGTCCCTAGAGCTGGTGAGCCATCTGGTTATGAATTCACAGATGGGGCCTCCATTTCCCAGTATCTTCGCTTCTTTTTTTTCCTATGGTTCCCATACCTCTCTGGGAGGAGAGCCCTTGACCCTTAATATGGCACAAGCAACCAAAGAGGCAACTTCCAGAGCTTTCGTGCACCATGGTCTGAACTGTCCTTGGAAAGAATGGGAATGAATACATCTATTCAGGTGCCAAGGTCCAGAGCTTCCAGCATGGCCCAATTGCCACCATGCTGGGGCAGGCCCTTTACCTCTTCTTTTCTGTATTATAATGCCTGCTTCAGACACTTGCTAACTGCTGTATGACCCTGTGTGGATCACTTGATCTCTCTGCATCTCAGTTTTCTTATCTATGAAATGGGAGGGTTTGACTCCAGAACCTCTTCCAGGCTGCTTTTCCTGACTTTGGTCTTTTTCTTCTCTAATTTCCTTCACAACTTCCTGACAAGCAGTCTTCTCTATGTAAGACAAACAAAAAACCCAAAACCCTTCTATGGCCTAATAATAATAATAAGATATCACATTTACTCAGTGTTTGAAGCTTGTCAAAACACTTTCCTTTAAATTCCACTAATTGCCCAAAACTGTCATAAATTCCCAATTTTGGCATCTGAGGTCTTCTCCTGATTTGGCTCTAACCTTTTCTTATCTCCTACTATTTGCTTTTGTAGGTTGTACATACCTTGGGTTACTCTGTTCCTGTTTTCCTTTGGAAGTCTTTCCTTTCCTTCAGTGCCTAAGTTGGATGTTACCTCTTTCAGGAAGCCTTCTCTGATATCTTTCCTTCTTCTGCACGTTGAAATTCTCTCTTTTATCTTCCTTTGGATCTCTTGTTTGCATCTCTCACATTCTCCCTTGTATTGGAGTGATTTAGGTACATTCCCCCCCCCCCCCCATTTATTAGCTTATAAATGCTTTAAGAACAGTGGTTTAATTTTTTTAATCTTTCCTAATGCTTTGTACATAAATAGATGCTTAATAGATGTGTAGCAAGTAAGAATGAGAGTGAAGCACTCTTGGATTTGGCAGCATGTAGTTGAGAGTGGGATCATCAAGGCCTGGTTCCAGGTCATCCTTTCTTCTCTCTTGCATGTGGGTTCTTGATCTGCTGCTCAGTCCCAGCCATTTCTGGGAGTGTGCCAAGGTTCTAGGGTTTCTGGATATCCCCTATAGGTCATGGAGCTTCGAGGCCTGTCTACACTGCTGGTTGGTACAGTGACCTGTGAACTCGAAGACTTCTTCACCACTCGGCCCCAGACCATCGTTGTGGACATCACGGAACTGGGGACCATTAAATTACAGCTGGAAGTTACCTGGAAGTGAGTATAACTACTCCCACCCCATACCCCATCATCCCCACAAAAGAGTCCTTAAAATTCTCCATGGCTCCCAAGCAGGAAGCTGAAGGCCTCTGGCCTCTGTCTGTCCACAGAATGGATTCCTTGAACTAAAATCTCCCAGCACCACCTTCCTTGGACCCCAAGGTACCAGCCTCAAAAGGATTCTGAAAACTTTCAGCCCTGTGCCTCTGATGGGGTTTGGTGGCTCCCCCCTGTGGCCCTGTCACACATAGCAGCACTACTTGCCATTTACTCTGGGAGAAAGACACCTTCTGTTATGAATGGTTCTGTTGATGGAGATGGGAGAGTGGGTAGCACACTCTCCCTCCCCCAGCTCCCAGCGTGCTTTGCTTTGGGCAGAAGAGCATGGGATTCCAGCCTTGGCCAACTAGCCCCAATCTCATCTGCTGCAGTTGAAAGACTGTGGGATGGTCCCACTCTGTGCAGGGGCAAGAACTTTCAGGAATGGGATACAAAGGATGGAATGAAAGGATGAAAAATCTCTCTTATTCTCCTTCTCCTGCCCCCAGAGTCTTAGTCACTTATTCACAACTGATATGAAAAGGCAAAGGTCAAGCTAGACCTGACCTGATATGCTTTAAAAGCAATACAAAATAGACATTCTGGTGTCTTGTGTGTATGTGTGTGTCTTTTTGGTAATTTGCTGCTCAGTCTTTATTACCTTTTCTTGCTGGGGAGAGAGAAGTATTTTTTTCTTCTCCTCAGTGAAGCTAGCCCCTAGGCAGAGATGCTTGCCTGATGTACCTACCACAGATCAGTGAAGAAAGTGCATGCTGTGTCTCAGCCTGGACATAGTTATAGAATCTAAGAGCAGGAAAGGTGCCCTAGTGCTTTTCACCTGTGTTTTAGAGGCCTCTGATTATATGGAGAAGTCCAGGAAGGGGAGGCATGGCGTAGGGGAAAATCTGGAAGTCACAAATGTTATCATGGGTTGTACTGAGAGGCAGTGTCCAGTATTCCTGTACCCAGGAGAGTCCCATTGTACTTTGGTTCTTTTCATTTTGGGGTGCCACATTTTAGAGGCATCATTGATAAACTGGAATTTGTCCTGGTAAAGGCACCCAGGACAGTGAAAAGACTAGAGGTCAAGCCATACAAAGATTTTGTGTGGGGGGATATTTTAGCCAGAGGTATATGGGGTAGCTAATCTCCAAATACTTGAAGGCCAGGTGTGAAGGAGAGATCAATCTTCTGCTCAGTTCTAGTGAAACTAGAACCAAGGAGTGGAAATCACAGGGTTTTTAAAATTTTGTTTTTTGGCTCAAAGGGAGGAGAAAATTCTTAAAGTTCCAGGTCTGCTTTGGGAGGTAGTGGTTCTCCATCACTGCAGTTCTTTAGGTAGAAGGTAGATGACCATTATGGTTGCTGTAGAAAGGATTCCTATTTGGGAATAGGTTGGACTAGATGCCCACCGTCTGCAATCATTTTAATTTATCCCTTTCTTTTTGTAAATGAGAAAGCCAAAGTATAGAAAAAAGTTATTACTTGTCCCCAAGATCACATAGAGAAGTTAGTAGCAGGTCCACTGCCATCTTTCTACTCACTGATCCCTTCCCAAGATCTTATGCTAATATCTCCTATTTATAAAAGACCTAATGCTTCTTGAGGCATTTTGCTTGTGGATAGAGTGTTGGACTTGGAGAGATATGAATTCAGATCCTGTCTAAAACACTCACTGGCTTGGTAATCGTGGGCAAGTCTTTTAATAGAAGGACAGGAATTTAAGAATACCTTGCAGGACTAAGCAGATTTTTGGGGTGAGTTGATGAATCTGGTCCTTTGAGAGTTAACCTCTTTCAGCTTCAGGTTCCCCATTTGTAAAATGAGGCAGTAATAGCACTTCATAGGGTTATTGTCAGGATCAAATAGCATCTAACATGCTTTGCAAAACTTAGTCATGGTGAAAAGGGCCTAGTCCCCTGGGCAAGAGAAAGGTCAAGGGAATAACAGAATTTAGAGTTGGCTGGGGCCTTAGAGATGATTTGGTTATAGGTGGCTGGGTGCTCAGAAAGGAACTTGGGAAGATTTGAGCTCAAATCTGGTCTCAGATGCTGACTAGCTGTGTGATCCTAGGCAAGTCACTTGATCTGTCTACCTCAGTTTCCTCATCTGTAAAATGGAGATGATAGCACCTCCCTCTCATGGTGGTTGTAAGGATCGAATGAGATGTTTGAAAAGCACTTTACAAACCTTAAAGTACTAAGCAAATGCTAGTTATTTAGTTGACCCTTTCATCTCACAGATGAGGGCACTAGAGCAGAGAGAAGTTAAAGATTTGTCTAAGATAATGGATTAATGCACAATCCTAATTGAAGTGGGCATTCATTGGATCCAAGGTCCAGCTGCTACGGTCAAGAGATTTAATAAAATCTCAAAAGCTTCTGGGCAGGGTAAGAGGAGAACCATGAGGTTCTAAATGCCCATGATGCTTCTAAAATATGGCACCCCAAAATGTTCATGGGGTCCAAGGCCCTGGCTTTACAGTTCACATGGGACAGCAGCAAGAAGGGTGGATTGAAGGGAGCACCATCCTCATCCTCAGTCTGCTTTTTTGGGGGTGGCAGTGGCTCTAGTCTTACCCCTTGCTGTAGCAGCTGCACCTGCTGTGCTGATTCAGGAACAGAGACATCACTCTAGCTGCTGATTACGGGAGGGCTAGGAGTGGCACACCTGGCATTACTCTCCCAAGTAGCAGCTGATTCTTTAGCAGCGGTTCTCAACCTTCCTAATGCTGCAACCCTTTAATACTCGTATGTGGGCATATCTGCATGTGGGCAGGCCCGCCTGGAGATGGATAGAGGAGCAGTGTCTCAGTTCCTAAGACCATCGGAAATATGTGTTTTCCCATGGTCTTAGGTGACCCCTGTGAAAGGGTCGTTCAACCCCCAAAGGGGTTGCAACCCACAGGTTGAGAACCTATATAAAGCTCAAATGCTTTATAGCATTTATTCCTTTTTAGGGGAAAAAGGTCTGGAAACCATTCCTTGCTCTTCCCCATGAGGGAGCACTTTTCCTCCGAATACCTGCCTGTATTCCAGATAGGTGACACAGTGGATAGAACATTGGGCCTGGAGTCAGGAAGACCTGAATTCAAATCCAGCCTCAGACACTTAACTAGCTGTGTGACTTCGGGCAAGTTGATTAACCTTGGTTTGCCTTAATCCACTGGAGAAGGAAATGGCAAATCACTCACTGGAGTCTTTGCTAAGAAAACCCCATAGTTTGTGGTCCACGGGGTCACAAAGAATTGGACATGACTGCACAGCAACAGCAATCTAGCTTTGAACTTAATTAAAAATCAGCACACAATTTGAGTCAGTATTTCATATAACATTTTGTAGGTTCATATGTCATATATGGAATTTCATATATAATATATACTGACTCCATACATTTATATACATGCTATGTGTGGGAAAGGTGGCAATACAAAATAGCAGGATAATAAAAGTATATACTACATCTGCCATTGGAACAAATCACCTTTGAAATTGTGTGTGTGTGTGTGTGTGTGTGTATGTGTGTGTGTGTATGTGTGTGTGTGTATGTATGTATAGCCCTTAACTTTTTTGGGGTAAAATTACTAGATTATGGTACAAAAGTAAAAAATGAGAATGTTTATACATTGAGCCTGTTGGAAATAGGGGCTTAGTTTCCTGCAACCACCAAAACCTATAATCATTTGCTAGAGAGTGCTGAAAAATGCCCTTTTGTACATAACTCTTTATAACAAAATATTGATTCTGATAACATGTACTATTCCTAGCACAGTAACCAAGAAATAACCATAAACTGCAGGAAGGTTGGGGGAGAGGCAACGGGAGGGGCGGGGGAAGCTTTTGGGAAGAACTGCCCAGTGCAGCTGGGCCCTCTACCAGCAAGACATCTTCCGGGGAGGTGGGATGCTCACTATGCTGCTGACTACCCTCCATTCCCTTATAAACTTAGTTGCTTTTTCATTTTTTTCCAGTTCTCTCATCATGCACACTTGAGAGATTATTTTAGCACTTTTGGGAGTGAATTCATGAATACTTTTATGAAAACTTTCCTCCTTTTTGCTGCTTACAAACTAACACATGGCGTCTTTTTTTTTTTCCTCTTCCATGCATGGTTGAGAATGTGTGTGCTTACAAACAAGAAAGTGAAAATGAAGTTACTAATAAAATCATGTGAATGTTTGAAATTGCAAAAGTTAATTGCATGAATGTTGAGGCTTGACTATGTGTAGATACATGTGTATATCTATATCTATATCTATATATCTATATCTATATCTACATCTATATCTATATCTATATATATCTATGTTTCTCTATCTCTCTATCTGAAAGCTGACTATGTAGATTTTCAGCTGGTAAGCTCAAAGAAGAAAGGCAACTCAGAAGAATAGGGGAAGCCTTGGGGTTAGGAATAGCTGGGTTCCAGCCCTGCCTCTGACACATATTGCCTGCATCACAGCAAGTACCCCCCAGGCAGCTGTCTAGGAACGTGAAGACCAACTGAAGATCTGCATTAGTGGAGGGAGTTTCCATATCAGGAGTTCTTGACACAAATGAAACCAAAGGCCTGAGACAAAAAGTGATTAGTCCCACATAACAGAGCTAGAGGGAACCTTAAGAGTTCACCCTGACCAGCTCCTTCATTTTACAGAAAAGAAAACTGGTTCCCAGAGATGACTTGCCCAAATGGTATATTTGATGTTGCACCTTTCTGTCTCACATTAAACATTTGTTCCTCCCCGTACTGGTCCAGGCAGTTGTGGCTCTGACCCCTTCTTCTTTCTCTTTGTCCCTCTTTGCTTGGTAAAAGCTGCCCCATCAACTTTTCATTGTCCAATTAGCTTTTTTTAAGCACCACTATATTTTATGGTATCTTCCTACTTCTCCCCCCCCCCCCTTTTTTTTTTTCTTTTTATTTTCTATGTCTTAATTTCTTTGCACATTAGTCACTTCCTGGCACTGAGGTCCAAGCCTCCCTCAAGTGTGCTCCACGTCCCATCTCCATGCCTTTCCACTGTCCTGGAGGGATCTTTCCTTCCTCACTTTCACTCTTGGAATACCTGGTTTCCCTCAAGATTCTGCTATATCAGCCACCTTGTGAGAGAGGCCTTTCCTGTCTCTACTCCACCTCCCACCCCAGGTGCTAATGCCTTCTCCCCTTCTATACCTTGAATGGTGTCTACTTTGTATGTGTCTGTTGATGCTCATGTCTCCCTGTTAGAATATAAGCTCCTTGAGGGCGGAGATCATTTCAGTTTTGTCGTTATACCACCAATGCTTAGCATGGTGCCAGGCTTTTGAAAAATGGACAGTTGTTTGCTTGTTGCTTGATTTGTAAGGCAATCACAGAAGGGTGTAGACAAGATAGGGAGAGACCGATGTGGGCTGCAGTGTTCATCAAGGCTTCCTGAGGGTGTGGACCTTGAGCTAGAGCCCTGGGGTGTGTTCCAGGCTGGAGGAGGCTCAGCAGATATGAGAAAGGCAGAGCACCTCTGGTGCCCGGGCTCCTGGATCGATAGATATGGACACTAGACCAAACCACTTGGACAGCTCTTTAGTGTCTTGTGGGGAGGTGGGGGGGAGAGGAGGAGGAATCTGTCTCAGTACCTGGCAGCACCAGGCAGAGCCCCTCCCCCCAATGGGCATTGTCCTGGCACCATGCTTCACCTCATAACCACAGGCATAGCTCCTGGTATGGCCTCTGGCACATGGTCTGCTTGGCCCTAGATACCAGCAGCTGTTGAAATCACAGAGGCTGGTTTGGGCTTGATGTAAAAGCCCCAGCCTTTGAGAGGGTTCTTGCAAAGCAGAATGTGGTTGTGGGTCACTTTCAGTTGAGGATGTCTTCTCAAGTCTGTTGTAGAGGACATTTTTGTGAGGGCATAGGGTATAGATTCCATGCCACCAGAACTTTCTGGGAGGGCATAATGCCTGTCTGTTCTCATGGCACTCACTAAGCTCAGTCATATCTGACTCATTATGACCCCATTTCAGTGGTGGGTTTTTTTTTTTTTACTAAGATACTATAGTGGTTTGTCATTTCCTTCTCCAGCATATTTTATAGATGAGGAACTGAGGGAAATAGGGGTAAGTGACTTGCCCAGAGTCACACAGTACAAGCTTTGGTTTGTAATGCTGACTCCCCAGAGCAGGAGCACAGGGGTCCCCAAGAGCAACGACACCTTTAAAAGAATAGAAGAAAGGACTTTCAAGCAGACATGGGGGGGGGGGGGTCCGCCTGGGCCAGAGCTGCCGCTTTAAGGCACTGAGACAAATACCTGGAGAGGTTGAAGAGGTAGCCATGAAGTTCAAACTAGAGTGTGATTAGTGCCCAGGTACCGGGGGCCCTTAGCTGAATCTCTAAGGAAACCAGGGAAATTGAACAGTTGAGAAACTGAGGCTCAGAGAGATGATCATTTATTTCTCTTCACCTTTTGGAAGGTGAAGACAGAATGACCACAGGCATTTAGTAAAGCCTAAGGACTCCTAAGAATAAAGTTTTTAAATGCACAAAATAAAATACATAAGATTAAAAAGGAAACCAAAGTTTAGTGAAAATAAGGATATAATTTCTTTTTCTTTTTCCCCATCCAAGTTAAAGAATTTTTTTCTACTTCCCTACCAGACTCTAGGGATCTCAGGTTAAGAACCTTGATCTAATTTTACCCCCTGATTTTATAGAAGAGAGATCTAGAGAAGGAAGTGACAGAGCTGGCCAACCAGTTGTTCCCTGGTCTCCTTTTTCTACTCTTTTCCCCTAGTGGCTTCAGCTCTTACACCAAGGGTTGCCTGTATTCAACTATGATACATTCAAGCTAAATGGTTTTCCCCATCCCAGGTCAGCTGGGAGAGATCTATTTAGCTTTATCCTTTTCCCAGGTCCCGCTGTGGAGGGTTAGTCTTTTCCTCATGTCCATATTATTATTATTTTGGGGGAGCAGGGGGAAGCAGTTGGGGATAAGTGAATTACCCAGGGTCACATAGCTAATAAGTGTCTTGGGACTAGATTTGAGTTTGGGTCCTCCTGACTTCAGGGTCAGTGCTCTGTCCACTGTGCCACCTAGCTGCCCCGTCATATCTAGAATTTTAAGGCTCTTGGCATCAGGGGACGATGGCCTTATGGCTCAGCAATTTTTCATCTTCCAACCAAGACCTGATACTGAACTGACCTGAGCCTGACTGGCATGGAGCATGGGCAGTGTGGGTTGCTATGAAACAGAAGGATCTGAACATAGAAGTCTGTTCATGGAGCCACCAGTTTCTGTTGCCTGGTATTTCTTCTTTGCATGGATATAGCAGCTTCACATTTTTCTTTAAAAAAACAATAAATTTTTATTGATAGATTTTGTTTTTATATCACCTAAATTTCTTCCCTATATCTTTCCCTTTCCCTTTCTACCTTCCCAGAGAGCCATCCCATATAATGAAGAATTATATTGTTGCATGGTTTAAAAAAAACAATGAATACATAAAAACAACCTAACTATACATAATATTCCATACCTATGGGATGACTCCTCCCCCACCTGTACAAAGGAGAGAAGGAAAATGTTTTCTTATGTCTCCTCTTTGGGCCAAACTTGTTTTTTGTAATTTTGCAACATTCATTTTCAGTTGTTTGTGGTGGGTTTTTTTTTCTATTTTCATTGTTTTTAAAAATATACATTTATTTGTTTTTTTAAATATTTCCTAATTACATGTAAAACAATTTTTTAACAGTTATTTAAAAAAATTTGTGTTCCAAATTCTCTACCTCCTTCCCACCCTTTCCCACTCCTTGAGAAAGCAAGCAACCTATTTTCGTGTTAAAGTCATTGTGTTTTCTTGGCTCTTACTCAATTTGCATCAGTTTGTATAAGTCTTCTCATGTTTCTCAGTATTAATCATATTCATTGTTTCTTACAGTGGGGTAATATTCTTTTGACTTCATGTGCCATAGTTTATTTAGCTATTTCTCAGTTGATGGATAGCTACTTTGTTTTTGTCTTTTTTGGAGGGGGGAAAGCAGGACAATTGGGGTTAAGTGACTTGCCCAAGTAAGTTGTGTCTGAGGCTAGATTTGAACTCTGTCCTCCTGACTCCAGAATTGGTGTTCTATTCACTGTGCCACCTAGCTGCCCTGATGGGTAACTACTTTGTTACTACAAAAGAGCAGCTTTTCTTTCTTTTTAAAAATAATTAAATTGTATTTTAATGAATTATTAAAAGTAGATTTTCTCTCCCATATCTTCATCACTATTGAAAAAAGGGAAAAAAAACCACTAATAAATATACATAATTGGGTAAAAACAAATTTCCACATTTATGTCTCATTTTATACCTGGCACTCTATCCACTGCACCACTTAGCTGTCCCCAAAAGGCCTAATTAGCTGGTAATCACACAGACCAGTATTGCAACAATGGTATTAGAGGAAGGAACCAGTATTGTACAGGTACAGATAAATAAGTGGAAAAAGGGCCTGTTGAGGTTTTCTGTGAAACATTAAAATTTCAGTAATATCTTTTTTATTCCATTTCATTTTTCGCAAAGGGAGATGTCCCTGAGGCTTGGCTAACACCCAGACCTCTCTCTTCTGCCTTCCCAGCCCATTTGACACAGAGAACTTCTTGGTGTCCCCTGGAATCAGCAAGTTTTCTGTGGGCAGCAGAAAAGGCTCCTTGTATAACTGGACACCTCCGAATACCCCCAGCTTCAGGGAAAAGTATTATCTTGTGAGTATTTAAGACCATTTCTCTCCTCTCCTCCCCCCAATTTAGCACAGTACCCTAATGGATGCTCTCCCTGTACTGGTTGGTGAGTACAGCGGTTAAGTCCAGTCCCATCCTAACTGTGGGGAAGCTGTGACCATCTGAGCCCAGAGGACGGAAAAGATGAGAGTTCAGTATGTTGCCAATCTAGTATTTCCTTACCCCATTTTTAGACTAACACAGTTCTTACAGCTGTTTTCCATCTCAATAGTTCCCATCATTTTCATCACACGGAAAAAAGAAGGCAGACTTATCATAGAATAATATATTTATAGTTGAAAAGATCCTTTGAGAACTAGTCCAGGCCTGCACAACCTGTGGCCCGTTAAAAGATTTCAGGCGGCCCTGGGAAACATGTAGAAGAAACATCCTCTACATTTTTCATGGGCTGCCCAAAATCCTTTGGCATGCCCATGGGCGGTAAGCAGCCAACGGGCCATAGGTTATACAGGCCTGTTCTAGTCCCACATCACCACTTCACAGACAAAAAAACTGAGAGTGGGATGATGAAGTCAATTGCCCAAAGTCAACAAAGTAATAGGTGGTAGAGTTAGCTAGTTTGAACTGAGGTCTTCTGACTTCAAACCCTGTGATGTTTTCTTTTCTTTTCTTTCTTTCTTTTTTAAAAAAAATTTTTAATTTTGTAGGCAATCAGGGTTAAGTGACTTGTCCAGGGTCACACAACTAGTAAGTGTCTGAGGCCAGCTTTGAACTCAGGTCCTCCACCAGGGTGGGCCTAGTGCTATTTACACTGAACCATGTTGCTGTTATGCTCCATCCCCGAGGGCAGAGATAAGACTGTTGTAGCAAAGTTATAGCTAATCATGATTTGATTTAATACAAGGAAGAACCTTGTAATTAGAACTGTCTGTAAGTGGAATGAGCTTCCCCATAAGGAGAGCTGTTCTCCGTCATTGGTGGTGTTTAACTGGAAGCTGGATGATTGTCAGGAATTATGTAGGGGGTCTTTTTGTACCAGGGAGGAGGCTGAACTAGGTGACCCTGAAAGACCTAGTCTACTCGGATTCTATGATTCAGTCTTTTCTTTTACCCTCTACCTTTGCTGGAATCAGACCTCAAATTGATTAGTTGGCTCCCATATAGTTAGGTTTCTTTTACTTTCTGGGACAATAGTAAAATTGCTATACTAGAAAATTGGCCCACCAGTTCAGATGATAATGATGGCCCAGCCTTCACTCTGGAGCACCCCTCTTCAGACTTACTCCCACAGCCTGCCAGAATTAAAGCAAGTCCATTCTTTCTGATTAAACATTTGCTGAGAGATCTTGCCAGAAATCAGGTGGTGTGTTTCTTTGTGGGCAGAAAGAAGCCTGGAATAATTTCAATTTTGAATACAAACTGTGGAGACTTAAAAAACATAAAATAACCTTTTGGGACTTCCTACTTGCCTCCTGACTCAGGAACAGGGAATGTTAGCCGAGTAGGGCGTTTTTCTATATATACCTTCTCCTGCAGGTTGGGAAATGAATTGCAAGCTACATAACTTGGAATAAATTGTTATCTGGCAGAGTTGAGAGTTTACTTAATTCAACAAACAATTTATTAAGTATCTACTATGAACAAAACACACAGAAGCACAACATAGAATATTCTGGTTAATAGAGAACCAGCATGTGGAACACCCATAGGAAACTCCTCCACCACTGTCTCATCTTCTTGTACTCTACAAGGCTATGCCAGAGGAATGCAAACTAAGGGAGGTCCCACCAAGCAATAAGCCTCAAACATTAGCCCGAGGAGGGACTTTGTGTCTCCTCCTAAGTCCAGAGAGGCTCACTCATCACTAGAGTGGTTGTAGAGTGGGGAATTTGTCAGCTGACAGGACTCTTGAAAATCATGTTGTCTCCACAGTCAGAGAGAGTCGGGATCTATAAAGGGAGTACCTACTTTGATGTAATCACAGTTCTTGGAGCTAAACACAAAAAGTGTATAAGGTTTATAAGCCTAAAGGACAGAACGCTTTTTTTGCTTTTTTGTTTTTATCAATTAGAAGCCAATCTTGGGATTGTTCTGTCACCCCTTCAGAGAGTAGTTGTAAGGAAAGGGGGTACATAAGCTAGGCTAGTCCACCTTTATGTATTTATGATGTTGGGATTAAGAGGCAATGATGTACAAGGAAGCATTCCTGTAGTTCCTGAAGCTTGTTTTCACCCTCTCCCAGTCTCTTTTCCAGCAGCCGCAAGGGCCAGAGGGCCAGAGGAATAGCCCCCCCACTCACTCTTTGTTGAGCTACCTGTCGGATAGTGACTTGGGCATGCATCTTCGGGGGAAGAGCACAGAGCAGCCCGAGATGACAGAGGTGGATTCTTTCAGCTCAGACGACCCCCGAGAGACGGAGACCGGGACCTCAGCTTCGACCTCAGATGCAGGGTTCCCGCTCTTCGTCCCTTGTCCCGATGTTTCCATAGAAGAGGAGCAGCAGGAACCCTCGGATCTGCACTCGAATGGGGTCTCCCCCAAGACATCTCCAAGGGCTGGGGACTGGCACATGGTGGGCCCCGGCCAGCTGAACTTTGGGGCCAATGACCAAACGGAGCAGCTCCGCCCCAGCCTACTCCGGGAGGGCGCGATGTTTGACAGCCGGCAAAACCTGAGGAGGCTGGGCAAAGAGAAGCTCGAGGACCCGGCGGAGGGCTCGAGCCAGTCGGTGGAGAAACCCCTGCAGGAGGTTTTAGATTTACTTAAACTGATGAATCTTAGGCAGACACCTCTCCGGGAACTAGAGTACCAGGTTCTCTGCTTCAGGGATCGATTAAAGGTATAACCTGTCTTCCTGCCGTTAATAATAAAGGCAACTTATCTTTATATAGTGCTTTAGGGACACAAAGAACTTTCACTTCCATTATCTCATTCCATTCAACAACAAACATTTATTAAACACCTACTGCATACAGAACATTGTACTCAAGGCTTGTAGGGGATGGGAAGGGGAGGGAATAAAGGATTCAGCCAAAGCAGGCCGGGTCAGTATGAAGCTTACTGTCTATGCGGAGATAGGACACAAACGGTGTAACTACTTTTACACAGAAAGTACATTTAGGTGGGTTTTAATGTTTCTTGCCTTCTCAATGGGCAAGGATAGAGGAGGGAGGGAATTTGGAACTGAGAATAAAGAGTAAAAAAATTTTTTTAGAAAGAAAAGAAAGTATATTAGAGAGACGCAGGGGAGAAAAAAAGTGCCCCGTGAGGTCCAAGGGAGACCATCCTCCGAGAACAGAGGAAGATCGGAGAAGGCTTCATGGAGAAAGTGGAATTTGAGTTTATTTTTAAAGGATGGGGACACAGGCAAAGGGGAAGGCTTTTCAGTCAAAGGAGGAAATTATCTAAGGTCACTCAGGAGCCTTTTATTTAGGGACCTTTCTCCTACCCTGACTTTATCATCATCATCATCATCATCATCATCATCATCATCATCATCATTATCATCATCTTCAACATCAATATGGTGCTTATTGTGTCTCAGTCGGGACTGTGCTAAATGCTTTACAATTATAATCTCAGTGCTCAGTTTTGTGAAGTAGGTGCGATTATCTCATTTTACAGATGAGGAAACTGGGGCAGATAGGGTTAAGTGACTTGCTCAAGGTCACAGAGCTAGTAAGTGTCTGAGACCAGATTTGACCTCAGGTCTTCCTAACTCCAGGCTTGGTGCTCTGTCTACTGTGCCACCTAGCTGGCCTTTTTCCCCTCAATTCCAAAGTCTCTCATGGCTATTGTAATTTTGAGACCTCAGATTAGCCCCTAGTCTTGTAAATAACCCCAGACTAGGAATTAGGAGATTTAGATTTTAGCCTTGACTTTGCCACTTATTGACTCAGGCAAGTAATTTTTCCCTCTATTAACCTCAGTTTAATTATCTGAAAAATGGGGAGGATAATTTCTGCCTTATCTACTTCATGGGGTTGTTATTAGGATTAAATTAGCATCAATCAATAAACATTAAGCATCTACTAAGTGGCAAGCATTATATGGTAAGGACTGGGGATTTAAAAGGAGACAAAAGACAGTCCCTTCCCTGAAGGAACTTGAGTGAAAGTATTCTATAAACTGTAAGGAATAGGGACTGGACCATGATTTCTCTGGGAGAGGGAATACCCAAATGCAAAGACTTCATCTGCCAGTGCAGATCAATACCTTCTCTGCACCTTATCTTCTTAGAGGTAGTTAAGTGACTTCACCGGGGTCACACAGCCAGTATGGGTCAGCGGCAGGATTTGAACCCAGGTCTCAGTGATCGAGCTGTTGACTCTTTCTCCTCTCTACCCTGCTGCCTGTGTCTCTTAACAGCCACGTAGAGAATTCTAGTGCTGCAGAAGCCCTTCAGTATTCTGTGTGGATTTGGGAGGCAGTAGGATCTTGAAGCAATTAGGAATTAGGAGATCTGGGTTTGAATCCTGACCCTGGCACTTACTAGCTGCATGGCCATGGGCAGGATACCTCACTGAGTCTCTGCTTCATCGTCTATAAAGTAGGGCTAATAAATACCAGTGCTGTCTCACAGGGCCTTTTTAAATAAAGTGCCTTATAAAGCATTATTAGAAACCCATTATTATTGTGCATTTGGTATTTTGTAATTCATCCATCCTAGGCAGACAAGTGCTTTCTCTCTTGTACAGTTCTTCATGGGAGGGATTGTTAAGCCTCCCTGCTTTGATTTAGGGCTTCTCTAAAGGCTAGGGTTCTAGTCAATAAGCCATGTTTACAGCTTTGTATAGGGAGATTTTGGCCCCATTCATTTCAGTCTGCTCACCAGATAATATTCCTGGTCTATTGAAGGGATATTGCTCTGAAGTCTTTTCCCCCCACTATTTCCTGATAGCCCAAGGTCACTAACCAGGATCATTCATCCATGGAGAGTTTGATGGAGACCATATTGGAAAGTTTTGACTTTTTAAATGCTGACTTCAACTCAGATGAGCTTTCCCTATTTGGCAGTGGCCAGGTCTACAGCATAAAGTGAGTAGAACCCCAACCCAAGGATAGCCTCCTCCTCTCCTAGAACTTCATTTCTAATTGGTTTTCTTTCTGTTGTCTAAATTTATCTGTTGTCCAATTGGCATCAGCCTCTTCCACGGCCAGGCTTCAGAAGGACTTGTCCTGGAGATGAAGTTATTGAGGTTCAAAGCAGTGACCATCAGTGTTTTGGTTGTTGGTGGTTCATCCCTCACTGAGTGTGTGGCAAACCTGTTCTTTCTAGGCCTCTTTCCTCCTTCTGTAGAATGTACTAGACCATGTGACCTGTAAGGTTCTTACTCATTCTAATTTTCTCATTTTGAGTTTATAATGGGGTTATACATTTAAATTCTTATTAAGCAGCTTTCTTTCTTCTTTCCTTCCTCCTCCCCTTTTTCCTTCTTTCCTTCCTTCCTTCCTTCCCTCTTCTCTCTCTGTCCACATAGGGTATCATACCCTTACCTGTGGTTGTAAAAGAAATGTAAATTTTGATCCCTGAAACCTCACAAGATATCTTGAGGTTTATGGGCTAGATTTCTTTCTTCAGGACCAAGCCTTAAACCCAAATCACTCCAACTCTCATGGATTGACCAACAATAGGTCCTAGCCCAGATCTCACTTGGTCATGGTTCAAGCTCAGATAGCTCAGAATGAGTGTAAATAGCAGTTGTTTCTGTTTTAGCCAGAAACCTTGAGGTTCTTCTCCTCCCAGATTAAGTTTTTTTTAACTAGGTAAAAGAGGCCATTGGTTTTTTTTTTTTTTTGTGGAGGTGGGGCAAGGCAATTGGGGTCAAGTGAAAGGAGGCCATTCTTTGACTCATTTCTTACCTGGTCTTAATCATTAAATGAGTGTTGCCTCAGTCAAACTAAGACCTGGGAAAGACCTTAGCTTAAAAAGGCCAAGGTCTCTACACAGAGGCCATCCCCAGTCATCCTGATTTATATGTTGCCACTGGACCCAGATAGCTCCAGAGGAGAAAGTGAGGCTGGTGACTTTGAGCTGCCCTTCCTCACTTAAATCCAATTCACTTGCAAATCATGGCATCACCTTCTGGATGCTGTGGTCCTTTTTGAGAATGAAGGGTAAACAACCAGATTCCCATATGTCTTCAAGTGCTTTTCATTACTTTTTCTTTTTGGGTCTCTTCTCAGTTTATCCAACTCTTTCTCTTTTTCTCTCTTTCTCTGGTCTCTGTGTCTTCGTGTCTGTAGTCTCTGTCTTTTTCTCTGTATCTCTGTCTCTGTCTGTTCTATCTCTCAGAACCCCAGGTAGTATTCTACATATAGTATTCTACATATAGTAGGCACATAGTAAGTGCTTATCAAATGAAGATGCTTGGGGCCTAGAGTTGGATTCTATAATACATAGCAATATGGGGAAGGGGAGGGATGGTTAAAATAGTAACCAGTTTCTTTCTCACGATCCAAATTCAGTAATGATGGCACTTCTCAGTCTCTGAAAGCATCAACCAAAGAACTCACAGCAGGAATTCACGAGCTAGACGTGCTTTTGGTAGTTCATCTCCATGTCTGCAAAGCTCTTTTACAGGTAAAGCATGGGGCTGGGACAACTGACCCTTAATGCCAAGTGGGAAGAATGGGAGGAATCCCTAGCCATAAGCATTTATGAAGACATTTATTGGGCTAGGGGCTGGGGGTACACATTCAATGAATGATACAATCCCAGTTCTATAAGACAAAGGGGAAGGGGGGAGGTTTGGTTTGCTATTGAGGAAGTGACAGATCTGTATTATCCAGATTTCAGTCCCTCTTAACTATCCGTGTGAATTGCAACAAGGTCACCTTTCTGGACCCAGACAGGGGTGAATTAGATGACCTCTAAGGTCATTGTGCCAGATTCCTTTGAGGACTATGTAAATCATGTCTTTTCTGTTTGTACTGAGCATTTCCTATCCAAAATGTCAACTAGGTGGCCGGGTGGTAAAAGCGCAGCACCTGGAGTGAGGAACACCCGAATTCAAATCCTGTCCAAATGCTTAATAGCTGGGCCAGTCAGCCTGTTTGCCTCTATTCTCTTATCTGTAAGATGGGGGTAATAAGAGCATGTACCTTTCAGGGCTGATGTGAGGATAAAATGACATAATATGTGTAAGGCACTTCACAGATCTTAAAGTGCATATAAACACTATATAGTAATTAATTAATTATTATTACTATTATCAGTGATTAAAAAGCCAAGCCACCCTAACCCTGAGGAGCAAGATCAGTTTGGATGCTTTACCAGGGTAGGGCCAGGTCTCTCGAAGAATGGCTATGAATTATTTCAAATGGGTTTTTACTAGCTCTGTCCCTGAGGCAACATGGACTGTTTTCTAGAAACTGATGTGTCCCAACTTGTCAAGACTGGTCCAGGAGAGCCTTCTGGAAGAAGTATCACAGCAAAAAGAGGTTCTGGAGAAGCTGTCCATTCTCGATGTGGAGAAGGTCAGGAACACTACGTCTGCTGATGAGCGTATGTAGCCTCACGGAATCTGCACTTGCTCACAAACGGTGGGAAATACTGGGTGATGTGTAAAGGCTCATCTTTCAGATCTAAGGGTACAGCAGTAAAAATACTGGCTCTGATGATCTAGATAGGAAACATAGTTCAGCTGTTTGCTATCTGTGTGGCCTTAGGATCAGGCCATTTGTGAAAATACTTTGTAGACAGTAAAATGTTATGTAAGTGTGAGCTGTTATTCTTATATAAACCTGCCTAAGGTCTCATGGTAAGTGATGGAGTTGGGACTGGCACTTGGGGATTCTGGCTCTGAAGCCACTGTTTCATTTTTTCAGTTAAGCCACATTGCCTGTATAGCTTGAAGTGGCGGTAGCATTATGGATCTTATATGTTATAAGAAGAAAAATCTCTTTAATCCTGTCACAGGGGTATGATATGGATCAGCGGCATCAAATTCACACAGAAACAGGGCCACCAAAATATGTGTATTCAAATCCCCATGGCCACATACTGACTTGGAAAACCACATATTAACTTTATCTATGCTCTATTGTATTTTTATTTATTTTGTTCAATATTTCCCAATTACATTTTATTCTGGTTAGCGCAGCTGCCTGTTTGTGTTTGATACCTCTAATGTGTTCCACAGGGCAGCTAAAGCGATAGTAGAAATAAGGGAATTAAAAAAAAAAAAGGTATTGCTAGCCATAGAATTTCTTTTTTATTTATTTATTTTTAAATTTAAATGTGTATTTCTTTCATTCAGTGAAAAATCTCCTTTTTCTCCTTGGGAAAGAAAGAAAAACAAAACCCATGTTAACAAATATGTATAGTATAGTTAAGTAAAACAGATTCCCTCATTGTCCAAGTCCAAATAAATATGTCTCAATCTGCCCTCTGAATTTATCACTTCTTCATCAGGAAGATAGCCATAGAATTTCAAAGGCCAAAGAAATCACATAAGTGCTTATTTTGAGTCGCAAAACTCTAGTCAGAAGGAGATAATACTTATTTAAGAAGTTTTAAGTTCTAAGAAAGTATTTGATAAGTTCAGAGACAAACTTTCCTTTATACTGTGCTTTTAGATTTACAAATTCCTTTCCTCACCACCCTGAGGTACATAGAGTACTAAGAAAAGTGGTTTGCCCAACGTCATTCAGATTATAAAAGATAGAACAGGAACTCAAGCTCAGTCCTGCAGAGTTTTCACTATACCATGCTGTCTCTCTTGGATTCTAGAGAACTTGGGTTCTTCTAAGAACTAGAGAATAAGATGGAGTTAGAGAAAAAAGCCCTATCTTTGTCCATCTTTGAGAATTGTTAGTTATTCCTCCCCAGACCTTAAAAACCTATGAGGCTGTTACTGACAGGGAGGAAGAGGTCAGAGGCTGTGCCCTCCTTGGAGGATGCTCTCAGAAAGGAGTTCTCCAGTAAGGATGGATAGAGCTCACGGGACACTCAAGTGGATAACAGGGATTGGCCCTGGGGAGATTTGATTTCAGGGGCCTTTTCCTGAACACCTGTTTTCAGGTAATGCCAGAGTTCTGGGCAATTTATGATTCCAAATCTGGTTTTTCAGTTATTCCCCAAGCCAAGAAGAAGCGGTATCTGAAGATGTGGAGTGAATGCACAGAGCCAGGAGGATTCTTATTCTGCTCAGCAAAATATTTCCAAAATCAACTGAAAAAAATGTTTCTGCACAAAATTAAAGGGAAATATCCTGGACAACTTGAGATAGGTACATTTATTAATAATTCTTTGTATTTCAGTCAATCAACAAGCATTTATTAAGTACTTACCATGTGCCAGGTACTGTGCTAAGTACTAAGGATACAAAAAAAAAAAGCAAGCAAAAGAAAAATAGCCCCTGCCCTCAAGGAGCTTACATTCTAATGAGGAGATAACATATATTAACAAAAATATGCAAGGTAAATGTGGAACAGCTCCTGGAAGGAGACCTTAAAGGAAAATACAAATTACAGCTGAGGGGACCAAGAAAGGCCACCTGCAGGAGGCGGTGTTCAAGCTGAGTCTTAAAGGAGGCCAAGAATTCTAAGAGTTGGAGGCTGAGAGGGAAAATCTTCTGGGCATGGGGAACAGCCAGTGCCCAAAGGTGAGAGAAGGCGTGTCATGTGTAAGGAATAGCAAGTAGGTCAGAATGGCTGGATTGGAGGGACTAAAATATAAGAACAGAAAGATAGGAAAGGTTCTGGTAAAAAGCTTGAAACACCAACAGAAGACTTCTTCATTGGTCCTGGTAGGAACAGGGAACCACTGATATTTGTTGAGGAAGGAGGTGACATGGTCAGATCTGTGTTGCAGGAAATTCACTTTGACAGCTGAGCAGAGGCTGGATTGAAGTAGGGAGAAACTTGAGGTGGCAAAGACCAATGAGGAGGCTATTGTAATAATACAGGTAGAAGGTGATATGAACCTGAACTAGGGTTGTGATTGTTTTAGTAGAGAAAAGGAGCTGTATACAAGAATTGTTGTGGAGAAAGAAATAATAAGGTTTGGCAATATATCAGATATGTGGAGTGAGAAGGAGAAGTCAAAGATGCTGAGGCTCTGGGCCTAGATGACTTAGGATGATAGCACCCTTCACAGTAAATGGGAAAGGAGCAAGAGCAGAAGTTTGGGGTGAAGGAAAGATAATGAGTTCTGTTTTTGAAATGTTGAATTTGAGATGTCAGGAGAGAGATCAGGGCTTGATATATAGACCTGGAAATCATCTGCATGGAGATGATTACTGAATGCTCGGAGACTGATAAGCTCCCTGAGATAGTATAAAGCAAAAAGAGAAGAGGCCTGAATGGACAGAGCATTGGGGGACACCCCTAGTTAGTTGTCATGACATAAAGAATGGATAAAAAAAATGAGTGGGTGGCCATACAAGGAGGGGGAGAACCAGAAGAGGACAGAGTCACAGAAACAGAGAATATCCAAAGGGAGGAGGTGGCAATAGCATCAGATGCTAGGGAGAGGTCAAGAAGGATGTAGGTAAGAGATGAGTTCATCAGAGTTGACCATTAAGAGATCATTGGTAACCTTGGAGAGAGGAGTTTCTGTTGAATGATGAGGTCAGAAGCCAGATGGTAGAGTTTAAAAGTGACTGAGAGAAGTGGAGGCACCAATTGCAGACTTTTTAAAGGAATTTAGCTGTAAAGGGGAAGAGAGATAAAGGATGATAGCTGGAGGGCATGGCAGTAAGGGGGTATTTTTTGTTGTTGTTTTTTTAAGGGTGGGGTAGATCTGGTCATGTTTGTAGAGGTCAGGGAAGGATGCAGTAGATGGAAAGGGAGTGAGGATTAGGGAGAGAATGGCAATAATAGTGAGGTGATCTGCTAGAAAAGAGAAAGGGGATGGGATTCTTTTGGCCTTGGCAAGCAGAAGGGCCCCCTCCTCAAACTGGAGTTTAGGAGGAGATAGTGAGATGTCAGAGGGATATATGAGGTGAGGGAGGTGTTCTTGAGAATTGGCTTGAATTGTTTACATAAAATGTGTGGTGTGAGGTTCTTAGCAGAGAGATTTGGTGGGGGACAGGGTCATGTCATAGGATATTTGAAAAGAGAAGGAAAAGTTTGGAACTGCTCTGATGAATGGGATAGGGAACCAATTAAAGAAGTGTGGAAGGACTGTCTTGCTTAGTGAGGGTTCAGTTGAGATGAACTAGTATAAATTTATAATGCACCCAATCAGCACAATTACATGATTACCTCCAATTCTGTTCAGTCCTCTGTAAGTTTATTTAAGGGTACTGCAGGTACTGATGAGGTGTGAGAACCAAAGCTGATTTACCTCAAATGATAATGAGTTTTTGGGTTCATGATCATGATCATGATGGAGTCCAGTCCAAGAGAGTGGTGGGACTGGTAGGAGATAAAGAGTTGGCTGGCCTGGGAGCCCTCTTTAAATGGAGGCTTTGAGAGTTTTGCTCCACCCTCCAGACTTCTAATCAAAGAGGCAGAGGATACTGATAAAGTATGAGTACCAAAGTTGATTTGATCTGGAAAGAGGGTGGGAATGACCCATGTTTGGGGTTTGATAATGTGTGATCAGTGATAGGACAATAGAGCAAGAGATCCAAATAGTTTACCAAGGGGTCAAAATTGGGAAAGAATGACAATATAGCCAGAGCAGGGGTGATGGTATGGGATAGTGCTGAGGGATAGAGAGATTTGATGTTACAGTGAATGAGGCATACAAAGAGAGGAAAAGAGGAAAAAAGTTATGAGTTCTTGAAAATGAAATTGGAACATGTATGTGTGATGACAAAATCAAGGGTATGACCTTCCCTGGGTATACTGGGGCAAAACATCGGAGAAGTAGGTTGTGGGAGCTGAATAGATTGAGAAACTGGGAAGGTAATATATTTGAGGGAACATCAACATATGTGTTGAAATCCCCTAGAACAGTGGTGTCAAACTCAATAGAAACTGGGGGCTAATGACCATACACAAAAATCTCTGTGAGTAGTATATTGACTTGAAAAACCATATGAAATATGAACCATATGAAGTAATATATTAAAACCATATGTTAACATTATCTATATTTTATTGTATTTTTGATTTATTTTGTTAAATATTTCCCAATTACATTTTAATCTGGTTTGGGTTGTACTTGGGAATGTTATAGAACCACGATGTGGCTCTTTTCCACATGCTTGACACCTCTGCCTTAGAATAAGGGAAGAAGTTGGGAAGGATAGGAAGACTATGGTGGCTAACGCTAGTGACTAGTGACTAGCTGTTAGTCACTGAACACTGAGAAAGGATGGGGAGAATCCTGGGGGATGATAAATAAGAACCTCTAGAATCTGACTTGGGTGATAAATTTGGATTAAATGAACCTTAAAAGAAGGGAAGCTGCTGAAAGTGACAAAAAGAGAGTCTGAAAGTAGCAGTGGGGAACAAGGAGTATTCTGATGCCCCTGCCACGATTAGGGAGTCAGGAGGTATGAACGTAAGTGCATTTCACCGGTATCAAGGAAAGCAGGAGAGAGCTGGGTCTCAATGAGTACAAGCAGATGGAAGGAGTGACACCTTTACCTTAATGAAATTAAGTTTGTTAATTATGGAACTGGCATTTCAGAGGGCACAAAGGAAGGCGCAGGCAGATCTGGAATGAGGCATTAGCAGTGTAGGTTTGAGAGGGATGGGAATAAAGAAGTGGACAGCTGAATTTAGGGAGGACATTATGTTCTTTTTTTATGTTTTTTTTTGGAGGGGGAAGGGTAGGGCAATTGGGGTTAAGTGACTTGCCCAAGGTCACGTGGCTAGAAAGTGTGTCAAGTGTCTGAGGTCACGTTTGAACTCAGGTCCTCCTGACTCCAGGGCCAGTGCTCTATTCACTGCACCACCTAGCCGCCCCAGGACATTATGTTCTTTAGCAACTAGAGTTATTACAAAGCAAGGAAGAGTAGTTGGAAATGAGAGTATGCTATTAGTGAATTAATCTAGGCAGAGTAGGTGGAGCAACCGATAGAGGACCAGCCCTGGAGTCAGGAGGACCTGAGTTCAAATCCAGCCTCACACACTTACTAGGTTGTGTGACTCTTGGCAAGTCATTTAGTCCCCCCCCCCCCAAAGTAATCTAGGCAGAGCAACAGTGAGGTCTCCAGATGAAGGTAAGTAGCCAGAAGTTTTGTCAATGATTTGAACTGAATTTTTTAGTTTTTTAAGTGCTTTTTGCCTATAATATCACATTTGTGTCCTATTCCATTCCTATGGGCTAGGCAGGACAGGGATTTCTAATTCTGAGACCTAGAGAGATTAAACGATTTGCTTAATCCACAGTGAGTAAATGGTAGTACTGGACTTGAAGTCTTTGATTTTTGAGTACAAGGCTCTTCCCAAAGTGCGACTACCTTTCAGGACTGAATTAGTTCCCAGAGTGTAGAATTTAATCTAAGCCCTATCACTCCTGAGAAATTCATTGTATTTACAAGCAAAGTCATTCTAAGGAACAGATCTTGTAGTAATGCAAATTATAGACCAAAAACTTGTCTTTCCTTCCTTTTTAATCTATGTTTAAAAATGTTTTCAAAGGGTGATGGATAGCCAGCTTTCCTTGCTTAGCAAGAAAAGTCACTTTTGGAAGCCTTAGGGAGGAAGAGGAACAATTCTTTAAGTTGACTTTTTGGACAGTCAATAAACATTCAGTAAGCACTGGTCACTGCATTCAGCCTTGGGGATACTAAAAGGAGCCACAGACAGTTCTCACCCTCAAGGAACTCAGTCTAACTGGGGAGACAACAAGCGAACAAATAGGCCCAGACAAGCTATACGCAGGATAAATAAAAATAAATAATAGAAGGAAGAAAATAAACAAAAGAAGAAGTAAGAGGGATTGGGAAAGGCTTCCTGTAAAAGAGAGGATTTTAGTTGGGACTTTCAAGGAAGTCAAGAAACCCGTTAGGCAGAGATGAGTAAGGAGGGCATTCCAGAGGGCTGCCCATGGGGGCAGCCAGAGAAAACATCCAGAGCCAAGATATGGAGTGTTTTAAAGTTTGTGGAACGGTCAGGAGTTTTGGCAACTGAAGGGCACGTGTCAGGGAGGAAGGTTCAAGAGTAAGATATATGGCCTATGTATTTTGAAAGACAGCTGACGATATTAACATTCTGCATTCTACTTATTGTTCTGTATAATAAGAGGGCATAATTCTGGTGTTCACATATGGGAAGGGTTGTGAGATAACAGAGGGAACAGATTTTTTTCTTCATGAGGTTATAAGAAGATGTTGCTTGTCCTTCGTCCTTGAAGAGGGCCAGGCCTCAGAACAACTTGTCCTGGAGATAAAGTTGTTGAGGTTCAAAGTGGTGGTTTGGTTGGTGGTGGTTCACCCCTCATTCAGTGTGTGGCAAACCGCTTCTGTCTGGGCCTCTTTCCTCCTTCTGTAAAATGCATTATACCACATGACCTTTATCATTCTAATATTCTGATTTTGAGTGTAACAGGGGTCATACATTTATGAGGAGATAGATTTTGGCACAAGAAAGAGAAAGCCTTTCCTAACAAATAGAATACTCAGAAATAGAATGGGCTGCCTTGTGTATTGGCAACCACACTGGCATACCCAGGGTGGCTGCTAGCACAAGTTCTGAGATCTGCTTTACTAGGAAAGATGGTTGTTTTAGGGGTCAACAGTCTTTTTAAATTACATTCACTAGTTCAAGGGAAAAGTCAGCACCCTGAACTTCAGAGAAAATACAAACAGAGAAAATATAATCAGAGAATTAAAGACCAACAAGACAGGGCTCTGACTGCCTGAATCAACTATACACTGTGCATACATCCCTAGACTGAGAGAGCATTTATATCTAAGCAGGCAGGGAGCTCTGAACATATGGCCACGGCCAGGGAATCACAAGATCCTCCTTATAAATGAGCCCCCAAAACAAAATACCAACTCAGAGTACATACATTTCTCAGAGCCAGAGGATATGACAACCCTCAGTGCCTAATTAGAAATTAGCAAAAGGTGTGAAAGTCTTCCCATAAGTAAGCCGCCCCTAAGCAAGCATGAGGCCTATTAATGGGCATGGAAGATCTTAAATCCCGTTAACATTGCCTTGTC
Organism: Pseudochirops corinnae; assembly: GCA_028646515.1. Classification (NCBI taxonomy): domain Eukaryota; kingdom Metazoa; phylum Chordata; class Mammalia; order Diprotodontia; family Pseudocheiridae; genus Pseudochirops; species Pseudochirops corinnae. The sequence continues at coordinate 187,233,460 of CM053585.1, read as the reverse complement.
AGGTAGGATGCATTATGTCATGGGAGCTTTTCAAATAGAGGCTAGATAAACTTTGTCAGAGTGGGTCATAGAAAAAATTCCTCACTGGGAAGGAGTGGTTGAATTATCTGACCTGTATAGTACCTTCTAATTCTGGAATTCTCTTAGGTGGGAAACCAAAGAATTGTTATCAAGGTCAAGGGGTAAATAGATGCTTGCAGAATCGAGCTGCTATGCTTAACAGCTCCAGGTTATCCCATTTTGGCCAAGTTCCACCTACCCCTCCCCCCCACCATGGCCACTCATATTCATTGTCTAGGGAGAAGAGCAGAGTTAGAAGTGTTCTTGGTGCTCCAATATTTGATGAACCTGAGTTTCAGAAAAGTGAGTGTTTCCTTAGATTTCTAGATTCAAATGTTATTCAGATGTTAAATTTATTTATTTTGTTTTTCTGCTGTTGTTGGGCAAGTGTGTCACAGGTTGCTGGAGCAGGTGGTCAGCTGCAGTGGGTTGATCTCCTCGGTGGGCCTCTCAGAAGAATGCATCACTTGGTTCCAGTTTCAGAGATACTTAGAAAAGCAGAATGTAACCGATCTGGAGAAACACTTTGCCCAACTCACCAAAGAAGGTACTAGGCAGTGACTAGTGATTACCGTCCATCTCTTTATTAAAGAAATACATTAACAATGGAGAAGTTTACCTGGAGAGCCTTGGCTCTTGGGTTCAGACACATGTCTTACTAATTAGGATACAAAGAATATTTCACTAAATTCTAGAATTTCCTTTTCTTTCCTCTCTAGCATTCTTTCTGAAAGATCATCTCTAATTAGGTCCCGAACCAAGTTCAGAGACCATAGAAGCACTTCAGATTTATAAAATTAGGTTTTCCTTATATCATACCTTTTTATAGAGTAATGAAGTAACCTACCCAGGGTTTGAACCTATGTTTCCTGACTCTTTCCATTGCACCAGACTGCCTCATATTGTAATTAGCTTCTGAAGAACAGAGGAATTCAGATACAAAAGTGACATCTTAGTATAACACTTCTTCAAAGACTAGCCCAAGTGCTCGATTAACTCCCTGCCGGGATGGGATGGGAGTATGTGTATGGGCCATCATCTTTGCAGTTAAGACTCATCCCAGCTCACCCGACTTTTGAAACAAATGTTGATCAAACGTCGCTACTTTTCAAACCCTGGACAGAGTATGCAACGACAAGAAGTCTGTCTCTAGAATAAATTATTTTTGGAAATGGTTCCTGATTCTTAGCAGGCAAAACGAATCTACAACATAAAATGTATACAAGTGCCTGTTATCTTGACTTCATGAAATCATGGACATTTATTTACTTCTTCATTCTCTGCCTTCTCCTTCCTGTCCCCAGTCATACTCCTTGAAGACCTACAGTGTGCAGGACGGCTAAAGAAGATAAAAAAGCTTAAGGGAAAGAGACTGGGACAGCTCCAGCCACTGCCGCAGACTTTAAAGACATGGGCCCTGCTGCAGCTAGATGAGAACCACCGGGTTCGCAAGGCAGCCACTGCTCGTCTAGCTGATGCAGCTGGAAATAGGAGCTTTCGGGAGAAGGTATTTTATGACCAAGATGTTGTGACTGTTACCCACTGGCGGTCATACATACACCTTAGAGGTAGATGAGACCTTAGAGTTAAATTCATACTTGAGGGATAGATGGGACCTTTAGAGTAATTCCTACATTTTAAAGAATTAGGAAAATGAGACCCAGAGAAGTTAAAGTGATTTGTTTAATGGACAATATGGGAATTTGTTTTCTGTGACTACATATTTGTTACAAGATTTGTTGTTGTTTTTTCCCTTTGGGGTCAGGTGTGGAGAGAAAACAAATGCTTCTTAATTGAAAAAAAAAAGTTTAAAAGTTAAGTGACTATCCAAGTTAATGCCTTCGGTTTGAATTGTAGCTCTGCCTCTAATTAAAAAACTGGTGCTCTTACTCTTTGGCTACTGTCGTTAGGTTGAAGTAGGAAGAAGTTGGGCTGTTTTGATGGTGAATGGGATAAAGCAGAATGACTTTTTGTTATCTTAGACTCCATGAATCTTAGGGGAAGGACTAATGGTAGAAGGACAAATCGTGGTTCAGAGGAAAACTAGTCACCAAAATCTGTGTTCCAGGCTCAACCTTAATTGCTACCTATATGGCTGCTACCAGGTTCCTATGCATAGAAACAAGAATGCTATTTCTTGGTGTTCTCATCTTTCTTATAAGTTGTATTTACTTCCATTTAATTGATTTCAGACATCTATTAAGTGCCAACTACATGGAAGGCACTGTGCTAACAGATAAAAAGATGAAAAATAACACAAACCCATTTTACCGTTCAACGGGGCAAGAGGAAGATATGACATGTATATAAATAGTGTGATACAAGTTGTGAATTTTGATAGAGGCAAGAGATCTCATGAGGCAAAATGTGCTAAGAAACTGGATGAGGGGAAATAATCCTTTCACCTAGGGACAGGGAAGGTTTTTGAGTTAAGCCTTGAAGGTGAACATTTATTCTGAGTACGAGCGACAGTGAAACCCAAGTTACAGTCATATTGTGGAGGTTTTTGAATGCTAGTCAGAGATTTAAATTTCTTTGGTAGGTCATGGGAAGCTACTGTTTTATGTTTCTAAACATGGGATTAAGCTTCCTGATCCTTCCATTGTTAAGGGGAGGTTAGTGATTGGTGCAAAGATATCTATGGACTCAGGCCTATTTTTTCTGCAGAATGCAATTTGTTTCCACTTGACTAATTCCCCTTCTCTCTGATGCTACTCCCTAAATGGGAAGCAGGAATTAGGGCCGGGATGATGAGAAACAGCTAGAAGACTATTTCTGTTGAAAAAATTTCCAAAGAAAAAGATCCACCATCACTTCCCAGATGCAAAGGTTTCTGCTTTGTACTTTAACCACTGGCTGGTCCCATCAGCTCTTCGGGGTAACATGGCCGCCAAAGAGGTTTACTGAGACATTACTGATAGAATGACTTTTACAGTCTGTATATATACACACATCATACTCAGGAGCTAAACTCTTGACTTCTCTGCTCTTAGTTTCAATAACACGTGCTATTTAGAAATGCTTCTCCATATTCTTATTGAGTGGGCTAAAGGACTGTGAAAAGAATTTCACCATCACAAAAATGAAATTGGACTCTTCTAGACACACTGTCTGATTCAGCACTGCAAGACATCCCAGGGGCAACAATTTCTAGGAAACCTTGAATATATTAACGAACATGTGTTGTGTGTCCCTGGCTCAAAGATTATAGATCGTGGTTTCTGGGTGAGGGGGGAAGGAGACAGATCGACTTTTACCATAAATGCTTGTATAAACTATTTTCCTATCTAGCCCACTCAAGGGAAAAAGCTCTAGATCAGGTGTTTGACAGTGAAACAACAGCAGATTTTTTTTTGGTAGTCCAACAGCCATCCCACTGTTTTCTAGGTATTCCCTTTCTTTCTTTTTTTTAGGCACTCCTTTTCTACACCAGTGTTCTCTCAGACAGTGATGCAAAACTTCAACAAGCGTCATGTTTGGCCCTAAAGTATCTCAAAGTAAGTAAACCCAATTTCTTTACTGATTGGGAGTTGACAGGAGTCAGGGGGAAAAAAGCTCCATTTTGGGGAATATCCTGTGGTAACCTACAGCATTCTGAGGACTTAAAATGCAACATTATTTCATGAAAACTGGTCTCTTTACTGTTCTTCACATATGGCATTCTGTGCACCCCTCCCCACACTCACCTGGCCTCTGCATTAGCTACTCCGTGCCCTCCCTCTTCACCTTGGCCTCTTAGAACCCCTAGGTTCCTTCAGAGTTCAGCGCAAGCTACACTCCCTACCCTTTCCTGACTTGGTCTTCCTCAGCTGCTCCTGCTTTCCTTCACAATTCTCCTATTTTATATCTATGTATACATGGTCTCCCCTGGCCCCAGGCATCTAGGTCGCACAGTGGGTAAAGAACTGGACCTTGAATCTGGAAGACTTGTTTAAATCCAGCCTCAGATATTAATTAGCTGTGGGACCCAGGGAAAGCAATTTCACTGGCACCTACCTCCCAAGGTTATTGTGAGGATAAAACAAAACATTTGTAAAGCACTGGGCAAAACTTTAAAGCATCTCAAAACCCACAGTTTATTAATTAGTAATTCTTAGTATTATTAGTAATTACTAGTAATAATAATAATTAGTAATAATAGTAATTGTTATAATACTTAAGCTTCTCCAAGGCGAGAACTCTGACTTGTATTTCTAAATACCAGATGCCTATCATAGTGCCTGGCACACAGATGTTTAACAAATACATGACTGAACAAAGAATCCCAAAGAGTTATTTAAGAGAGGGATCAAAGTCAGTTCAAACCTTAGAGGCCTCTCTGAGGTTCACTTCAAGCTCTTGGCTTATCTGTTTTGAAACTTCGGCAAGAACTTAGCCTACTGAATTTGGGTTGGGAACCTGAATAGAAGAAATTCTATGAGATCCAGTCAGATACTGAAGGAGCTGAAAGATGGATGATTTTTGGACACTGCACAAATATATTAGTATAGAGTTAACCAGCAGAGGGAGCAAACAATACAGTTTCCAGCACTGGGACTGCAAGGATCACACAAAGCTGACAAGAGGTGATGCCAATACTGATAGAAAAAGTATCCTGAAAATGATCTCAGTTACTTGCTTCCCTGTTGTGATAATAACAGAGAGGTAGTTAATGAGGCTGATGTGTACATATTTTACTTGGTACAAAAACACTTTCGGACCTGCCCTCTCCTTTGATCCTCTGGCCTAGACCTATGAGGAAGCCAGTACTATTACTTTCATTTTAGAGAAGAGGAAATAATGGCCCAGAAGGGAGGTGCTTCACCCCCAAGGTCTTCTAATGCCATATTCAAGGTCTTCTGATGCTCTGCCTGCTACCTGGCACGGGAGTAATAATAATAGCTGACATTTATGTAGCACTCACTACGTGCGGTACCATGATAGGTGCTTTATCATGGTCTCATCTGATTCTCACAACCCTGTAGGTGCTGCTGTTATCTAGCGATGGTTAACAAGAAGGCAGGTGACAAAGCTGAAGAATTTTGTAATCTTAAATTGGCCAAGTTAAGTGGACAGGGAGGAACCTAGGGTCCCTGTAGGTGAGATTTGCTGGCCTCATGGCGGTTTTCATCCTGTGTTCAGAAACTAATTATAGCCTAGGGCATACTGGTAAAGCTTCAACTGACTTGAGATAGGTACTTCCAAAGAATATTGTGAGCTATTAACACCCATGGTGGCAATTCACAATTCTTAAAGGACAGTGTTGCTTTTAAAATTTCTTTTTAGTTTTCAAAATTCACTTCTAAAAGATTTTGAGTTCCAAATTTCCCTATCTCTCCCCTCCCCCTACCTCAAGATAGAGTGCATTCTGATTACCCCTTATCCCAATCTGCTCTCCCTTCTATCACACCCCCTCCCCTTCTCTTATCACCTTCCCTTCTATTTTCCTGTAGGGCAAGATAGATTTCTATAAACCATTGCCTGTATACCTTATTTCCCAGTTACATGTAAAAAAAAATTTTTTTTTGGAGAGGGGAAGGCAGGCTAATTGGGGTTAAGTGACTTGGCCAAGGCCACACAGCTAGTGTTAAGTGTCTGAGGCTGGATTTGAACTCAGGTCCTCCTGACTCCAGGACTCTATTCACTGCACCATCTAGCCACCCTTAAAAAAACAACTTTTAACATTCATTTTTAAAGCTTTGAGTTTGCAGAAATTTTCAATGAACAATAATTGTCCTCAAAAACCCTCATTGAGAGGAATTCCTGGACTGATCTGAACCCCAAGTTACAGATGCCTGTGTTTTTTAAAACCAATTTTATTTTTTTAAAAAATTTCTTTTATTTACTTAGGGAATGGAAAGTATTGATCAAATTGCAAGTTTATGTCAGTCTGACTTGGAAGATGTGAGGACAGCAGCTCGGGAGACAACATTATCATTTGGTAAAACTAAGCTACTAAACAGATGTTTTTGGAGGCCTACAGCTTTTCCATCCTGATTAAGGGTATTGAGAGCTCTTGGGGGAAAAAGTAGGAAGCCACAAACAGGTGTAGCCTGCACCTTCTACCTGTTTCAACTGCTGAATCTTGCCCACAAGTTTCTTACAATTTGATTGCTTAAAAACATCAACTAGGTAATGGGAATAATTGTGGTCGTTGCAATGATGACTTATTAACTATTATTATTTTTATTAAGGCAGCTATTTTGAAGAACAGTTCTAAGGATAAGAACTAAGGCTCAAAAGTTCCTTAATTCTAGTCTTATGTGTGTGGTGCTGAGACTTTTTGTTTAAAAATGTGAGGCAAGGGCTGCAGAGACACATCTCTTCCCCAAACACCAACCTATGCTATTTTTACAAATGAATCCAGAGTTTTGTCCCCACTATGAACATTTTTTGGGGGTGGAGGATGGGAGTACTCGTGTTTTTTTTTTGAGGGGGGGAAGGCAATTGGAGTTAAGTGACTTGTCCAGGGTTGCACAGCTAGTGTGTCAAGTGTCTGAGGCCGGATTTGAACTCAGTCCTCCTGACTCCAGGGCCGTTGCTCTATTCACTGTGCCACCTAGCTGCCCTGTACTGATGTTTCTATCAGTGATACATTATCTTATATATACAGGTGAAAAAGGACGTTTGGCTTTTGAGAAGATGGATAGAATTTGCTGTGAAGTCAGAGAAACCTTATGCCAGGAGGCGGACATTGAAATTACAGTATTTTAATAGCTCCAGAGGCTGAGCCCAGATTCTGAATCTATTCTTCCACTGCCCTGTCACGTGAAGATAGAGTATTGGCCCTGGTGGGCAGTCGGCATCTGGTTGTTGCAGCACAAACTCATTAGAAGAAGAGTCTGGGAATACAGACTTCTGCTTCTTGGAGGAATATGGCCTGTGACAAACAAAAACTAAAACCCAAGAGATTACATTTTGACAAGGAATAGAGAAAAATCGGTGGACAGATATGGTCCACGCCCTTTGGTAAAGATCCTGAATGACCTTTCCCAGAATCTCTCTTGGCTGGAGACTGCAAAGGGTGCCTCTGACCCAGCTACAGCAAAGCCAAAGCCTCAAACTCCAAGACCAGAAGAGGAGTACAGGAAAAAGCTGAGACAATGGTGAATTATTAGGTGCTGAGCTTAAAGTAGTTCAAGTGTGATTTACTAATGAAGGAGGAAGAACACAGTTCAGGGAGGAGAGTAGTCAATCTGACCCCTTGAAAAGCAAAGGGGTGGAGGAGATGGGCTATATATGTCTTGTTACAATTGATAGGGTATAGAAATCGCTGTCTTGACAGAGCGATCTAAGATTGAAAAACAGAAAATCATTTCTAAATATGTTTGACTGCTTTCTTTTATGCTGAAGTAGAATCTTGACTGCAATAGGTATACAGATTATTTATAAAGCATATTTTTGCCATATTCAGTTATACCATTAAGGATACAAGGCTAAAAGGAGGGAAAAACAATCACTGAGAGAAACCTTTGAATATATAATTCTGGCAGGGGTCAGCCAGGTTGTTAATTGAATTGGTTTTTAACTCACAAGGTTGGGTTGTCTTTAAAGAGGTAGCATAGGCTTCTTGAAGAAAGACAAAGATAGAAAACTTTTCCTACTGAAAATATCCCCTCAAACTCAAATAGATATGAAGATTAAAGTATGATGCCTGTGACTAATGTGTATTGACTAATGTCTCCGAGGAACAGTAGCTCTTGGAAAGCTCCATAACAGAAGCATTAGGAAACCTCAGTTAATCTCACTGTATATACTTTGTGATTTTATTTTCATTGGATATTTATTTTTGTGACTTTACATATTCAATTCTGTAAAGTTTTAATTAAAAAAAAATAAAAATCTCAAAGTAGTTATGCAATTAATTTTATCCTGGAAAGCAAGGCTGAGAACCACTAACTCTGTGCCTCAATGGGGGAAGAAAATCTCACTGTCTTAGCAAGCCCTCTATTCCATCAACTAAATACAAATTTTACTATAATTTCAAAATAACCAAGGAAGCATGTTAAAGAAGACTGTTTTGTGTATCCATTTTCATATTACACAGGGCCAAATGTCAGAACTAAAAGGAAGCTTGAGCCTTAGTCCAGAGTCCTCATTTTATAGACAAGGGAAAGTGATGCTCAGAGGGTAAGGGATCTGCCCTTTTGCACACACCATACGTTGAGGAGAGAAGGTTCATATGCGTTATTATTTATTGCTATAATATATGGAAAGAACACTGGATTTTGGAGTCAGAAGGTCAACGTTTGAGTCAGGCTCTGGTATTACTTGCTTTTAAAACTTTGGGCAAGTCATTTAACTGTTTTGGCATCAAGTCTCTTTGAGAGATGAGGGGCCTAGCACTTAACACAGGCCCTGGCACATAGTAAGTACTTAATATGTTTATTAAATGAATGAACTAAGGTATTTCAAAGGTCCTTTCTATCTCTAACCCATCTATAAGATAAAGCCAAAAACATTCCTATCAAGGAGTCTTTTAAAAAGTTTGGAGAATAACATGAACTCACCTTAGCATTTGCAGATAGCCTGTAAAGAGACAAGACTTTAGGCAACCACAGCTGTGCTTAAAGAAAAGAATGCGCTTCACTTTGACAGAGAAGATCGACAAGGTGAGATCCCTTCAACAAAGAAATGTTAAGCAACCCAAATACATATTCTTTAAAAAAAAAGTTTTATTGTTGCAACTAAAATGAGAACCCATCATTTATTTGCATGGGAAGTTGTAAAACTGTACAATTTTACTTAAACCTGTGAGATCATTGTAGAATCTTGCACACACTCACCACTCCCGCCCCTCCCTCCCCCCCAAACACACACACATGCACACAGAGGCAGAGATACATTAAAATGTATTATACCAAAACATTTTGCTTTTTTGTTTATTTTTATTTTTGTAAAAATGGTATTCTTATGGCCATTGGTAAAAAAAGAAAGACCTGATGAGTAAATATTTGCTTAAGGCATATAGCATTAGCAGCTCACTAACTTTCTAACATACGTTTAACAAGATGTATAGCCATCCATTTTCCAAGAATAGGCGGTTTAACCAATATACCCATTTTGAAATTCTACTTGCTGTATATACACACCCAAACTACTACATACATATACAGGACTTGAGAAAAAGATGCTTACAGTTTGGCATTATAAGCCTTAAACACACCTCACTAATGCTCTGTAGGGCTATTTCACTCTGTTCTCATCTGCAGTAGAAATCCTCAATGGTGTCCAACAGGTCAAAGGCAAAATGTGAAATTGCTGGCAAAGACCAGCAGAATAGCTGCAGCTACCTCCCCCTACCCTCTCCCCGTTTCCCCCCATTTAAAAAAATTAAAGTCATAACATGAAGACGTTATGATTTCCTTCATAGGAATAGCTACGAGTATAATCAAATTACTGTGGAGGGTTGTTGTTGTTGTTGTTGTTGGTGGTGGTGGTGGTGGTGGTGGTGGTGGTGGTGGTGGTGGTGGTGGTGGTGGTGGTGGTGGTGTGTGTGTGTGTGTGTGTGTGTGTGTGTGTGTGTGTGTGTGTGTGTGTGTGTGTGTGTGTGTGTGTGTGTGTAGGGTGGGGTGAGGGATTCCCACCAAGACTAGATTTAATGCTTCCAAACAGGAAAGATACTGCAATTAACTGTATATGGGCCACTTATATTAACAGATTCAGTTTTCTGGAGTGTTCCACAGCAAAAATTAGTTGCTTTGTCCTTTACTTAGCCTTTATTCCAAATAATAGTTTGCTCCAGGATACATTTTTGAATTTGGAACAGTAACTGATCAGGTTACTGTTACTGAAAAGGTCAGTGGGGAGACTGCCTGCCCGAGATGACTTGTGGGTGAGGTGTGATTAGGGCTTATCATACATTTGGAATGTCTGTAGTAGAGTTGCTACTCAGTTGATGTAAAGTATGATAAACTGGGTTACTGAGTAAAACTGAATAGAAAGTCATGCCTAGTAATTAGGCAAGTATCTGTCATTGGATAAATATCTATCAAATCTATTGCCGAATAAAGACATTTTCAGCAATAGCCTTGTGAACCACAGCCACTTAACGATCAGATCATGCAAATATAAATTTTACTGTATGTCTGGGCACTTCAGTAAGCAGAAATATAAGTTCTTTCACCTTCAAGCACATGGTATTTAATCAGGACACAAGACGACCTTACATGCATTCTAATACAAATGGGGAAAATGTTGCTTCAGAACAATACTCTAGGGAAAGTAACTGGGACAAAGTAATCACATACTGTCTCTTAAATACACAAATGTTCATTATATATTATGATACCATTGTTCTATAAACACATCCCAATATCTCTTTTCATGAAAATCACAATATTACTCAATAATGACTGCTTACAATCTTCCTCCTTTCAAGTACTGGATGGATTCCATAGCCTATCAGGTATGTCTTGAATTCCCAGCACTACCTGAAGATTTATTATTGTACTTCCGATAAGCCCTTGATGCAAGGCTGACATTAACAAAAATTTTTTAAAACACATTATTAGTTTAAGAAAATGCTAGAGCTATGGATACCTTTGCGGGGAAAATAAATATGGAGTGAAAAGATTCATTACACAATGTACTCCATAAAAGGATGGCTGAAAATGCTGTTTAAGTGCTTGCATGACCAGGATGCAATAAAAAGCACCAATTAGTGGCACCATTGCAGATCAAGATCTAGTGTCTTGGACTAGCTACTGCAACTATAAGTACTCTATTGTGCCCCTTCTGCTCATCTGCACCACTGCATTAGTACTTTCTCTTACTCTCCTTGAGAAACTGGACTCTCTACGCATGGGGAAAAGGGAGGGGTCGGCTGGGGCTGGGGCAGAACACCAACCACACCAAAAAGACAAAGCATGAGTGAGAGTGCACACCTACTGCACGGCTCTCCTGACCCTTAATTCCTACTGTTCTGCAGCTGGTTCCACAAACAGGGACTGCCATTTCGGCAGAACAGAATCAAGTTTCTGAGCTGCTGAAGAACAGGAAGCGGAATGAAACCAATCATTATCAAAAGAACTAAGCCCAGAACCCAGGTGTCTGTGGAGATGCAAGACTTACATGCTAACCCACCTATGCCACCTGACAACATTCACAGCAAAAGAAAGCCATTAATGAAATCTGTTTTCTAAAGCAAAGAAAAACAACCCCAAAGCCAAAGGAAAACTGCTTGCTTTTTGCTCAGTCACTGATCTGACTCCTTTAGAGAGGGCTAGAAGCCCATGACCTCTTCAAACTCTTTCCAGGTTGCTGCTGTGGAGCAGGGCTCTGCATTCACTCAACTGTTTTCTGATGGTCTGTGGGGTTGGATGTGAATCCTAGAGAATTTTTCTGCCCCTCACTTTAACAGCAGCCAACTTCAAAAGGTGTATTTATAAGAAAACTGCAATTTATAGTCCAAATCATGTAAAGACTAGTCTTTCTAAATACTAACAAAGGCTTTGAAAATGCTGGTGGACATGTCTAAGTTGAACTCCCTGAACCCCTGCGAGGGAAAAAGGTAAACAAATGTACAGGGGATGGTATAACCCAGGCAGGTGCAGGTGCATGTGCAGATCGAGTTTAACAGTACCAATTGAGAAATTAACTATTTCTAATTGGGGTAGGGGAGGGGGATGAGGAATACCCTGAGCAAATGCAGAACCTGGGTTTATGGGGTTTTTTTCTTCTTCATTTTTAGGAAAGACCATGTAAAAAGGGAATGAATACTATAGTTCAATAGATAACCAGCACAGGCACTGCCCACCACTCAGTCTGAACACTAAATGAAGTGTAGCTGAGTATAACATGGTTCCTCCCATCCTCCCCCTCCTTACCAAATGACATTCTCAAAAAGATTAGGGTTCTTCTAGGAAATCAAATAGAAATTGCAGATTCGGTTACAACACTTGGAGAGTACAAGCAAGTTTTACTTTTGCCGAGTCTTTTTCAGAAATAGAACAAAAACAAAAAACTGGCTTTCAAAAAGGTTAAAAACAACAATGTGTTGTAATTCTATTATTCTTTTAAAAAACAAAATGAACAAAGAAACAAAAACAGGAGAGACTTATTTGGCATTTTCTCTGCTTAGTCCTGAATATTTTAAGGCCCTGAGATTCAACTATTTTATTCTTGGGACCACAGGGCTTATTTAAACCCTAGTGCATCAATTAATGTTCTCTTTTAGCCCTACCAAAGTTCCAGACTTTTAACCTTAGATTTGTTTCTTCTGAGATTTGACTCAGTTAATTTCATAGAACTGAATTAGAAACCAGTCGAAGTGATGGTTTTTTCTGTACACTCCCATCTTGCCATCAGGTCCATCAATGAAAACATACCCTGTAACAGAGGTAAGCTCCAGCTGTGAGGACAGTGAACATACATATATTGACTAGAAAGGGCTTCCAAGCAGCCGCCATATTGTCTTCATCCTCTTCTGGGGATGGCTCTTCTTTGGTGGATGTGGCATTCTGATGTTCACTAACAGTTCTCCTTCTAACTCCAGTGTCTTGACTAGTGGACAGAAATTTAGAAGCAGGCACTGATTACAACTCTGATATCAATAGGCAAATATCTAGACTAGCAACAATCCTCTGTTCCTTGACCAAATTCTTCTACCTAGATCCACAAGCATAATCAGTAGTTACATTATGGTGTTACTGACACCTAGTAACTATGGTCATCAAATGTACTTAGCTCCAAGCAGTCAAGAATATGTTTCAGAAGAATCTTAAGTTTCAGGAAATGAAGGGGAACAATGGACAATTTCATCCAAATACATCATTTTACAAAAAGGGAAACTGAGGCCCAGAAGGTACTTGCCTAAGGTACTTAGCTAGTCCAAAAACCCTAAATTCAATGTTTTTTTTCTATTATCCTCCTACTGTGCCAATCTGTTATTTTATCTGTTATGAATTTTAGGAATCTCTAAGTCAGTTCTAATATAGATTTGTGGAAGTCTGTAACACTGGAGGATTAATAAACCTTGACTATGTAATCATGTATTATCAATTATGTGCAACTCAAACCCAGCATTCTTATAAAGTGCTAAACTTTTCAAGGTTTTGAAAATGTCAAATGAAGGTCAACTCTTTGGGGAACAGAATCTAACAGGAAACCTACAATCAACAGTACTACTTCATTTATTTATGAGAAAAACCTGAAGGTGGTGTTCTAGAATTACACTTAGGTCTTCCAACATGTTTAAAGCTGTAAGGGGACTTAGAGACCAATTAGTCCAAACCTGTCATTTTATAGGCAAAGGAACTGGAGACCCAGAGAGAGGAAGATCACACAGGCAGTAACTGGCAAAACTGAGAACTGATCCCCAGGCTTCTGACTGCAAGCCCACTAAAAATCATTGTTATCAGTTGCAAAGAATGTCTATAAAACTGATTCTAGGAATTCAGCTTCAAAAAAGTATCAAGCTATACCTCATGTGAATTGTGTTTTATGAGTGGGGGAGTAGTGGTTTCTGAATGGCTTTGTCTGATCAAACATTCTTCCTGCACACCTTGCCAGACTGAAGAGAAACTCACCCCAACCCTCATCTTTGTGGTTCTTAAAATAAACATCTACTTCCCAGAGGTCCCTCTCACTCAATTACCTTTCTGTGGTCAGTGGTACAGTTAAGGAAGTTATGCTTTCTTCTATAACAGGGCCATCTTGTTCTTTAGCTTCCATCTCATTCATTTTCCACTGGTGGTTTGGGAAGAATTCTTTGCATTTTCCATTGTGTGGTTCTAATATCCGTTTTGGTGGTCTGGGTGGTGGGGGAGTATATTCTGGAGGTGGCTCCAAATCCTCATTGGAGAGCTCTTTCCATTGCTCCTTAATTAGTAATTGAAAGTTGTATTAACATTAGGTTTTTATATTTTGGCTTACTTGTAAAGAAAAATAAACCCCTGTCTCAATGTTATACAAATAATACTACTCAGGTAAACTGAAAATATAATTTAGGACACTTCTTCTGGCCAATAGTTTCCATATGATCTATTTAAATCATAGTTTCTCACCTAGTGAAATTCAGTGTATTGAAGATTCAAAGGGTGTATGGCTCTATTTGTGATGATTCCCCATAGGCTCCCCTAGGAGCAGCTTTTGTCTTTTCCGCTGACTACCTTAAGCAGACCTTTTAAAGTCATGTTCACAGTCTTTTCAAACTTTACAGCAATAAACCTTCTTGCCAAAGTAAATACTTTTTCATTATATTACTGGCAGACAACAAATACAGGAAAGGATTTATAATCTCTCAAAATTCTAACAAAGGTCGGAGGGTATTTACCTGCACAGAAGAGTCCCCCATAATATATTTGGCTCCTTCAATAACAGCCAGATAAGAGAAACGAAGTTGGTCTGCTGTCTGGATCAGCCCCATTCTATATTTTCGCATTTCCAGAAGCACCTGCTTAATGTCTACAGAAGAAGGATCTTTCCTCTTGTCCATCTGAAAGCCAAAATGGGAATGATCTGCCCAATACAACATCTCAGATGACTTATTGTATGCAGTGTTAATTTAACCTGCTTATGAACTGAGTGTCCCAGGGTCAAGATTGAAAGATCACAGAAAATTAAGTAGAGAAACAATGGGAAAATGAGTAAATCTTGAATAACTGAGCATGGTTATTTAAAAAAAAAAAATTACAAACATGAGAACACAGGGACTAATACTAATCTACTTATCCATTTGGTTAAGAAGTAAAGGCTAGGGAAGAAGATGTCCTTAAAAAATAAAAACACCCTTAAGCCAAATATTTCTCAGAAGAAAAATTATAAATTCAATTTAATATTCATTAAGTGCCTACAGTGTGTAAGGCCAGACTGTGCTACATATGGTGTGCCTGTCTGAGAAATGTGCTTTTAACTCTGCAGAAGATAAATCCTACAGTAAAACATACAAAATTTAAAAAAGGCAACAGACAAAAAAAGGAAAAGTGCTTGGAGAAGAGCATCCGATAATTAAGTATTTAAGACTCTCACAAACAGTGGTGAAAAAGACCTCTTACCAGCAAGAGACACGTGTCAGCCAGACAAAATGTTCCTGATCTCCCAATCCCAGCACTGCAGTGTACAACGATAGGTCCATATTCAGGGCTTAAAGACCCTGATTCTCGAACTTTAAACAGAAAGTTTAGGAAGGATGCAGGAGATTCTGGGACTCCAAAATCAGGCCATGTGGTATAGTGAAAGTGTAGGATTTCTCTAGTTTCTTGTGTCTGGAAAAAAAAAAAAGTTAAATTCTCAGCACTATTCAATTACGAAGATCTACTATGGGACTGTTTTATGTTGAGTGCTAGAGAATATAAAGATAAAAATGAAAACAATTCTTGTCCTATAGGAGTTTATGTTCTAAGAGAAGTGCTCTTGTAAGCTTAAAGAACTTTATTAGATAACTGCTATTATTATTGTAATTAGGGCAGGGAATACAACATGTACCAAGACAAATACAATGCAAAGTAGGTAATAATGAAGGCAAAGGAGTTCATACAAAGTACTCTTAGAATATTTGATGAAAGAGTAGGTATTTTCATCTGGGAGAATCAGGGAAGGCCACTTGGAGGAGGTGACACCTGAGCTAAGCCTTGTAGGAAAATAAAGACTCTGAAAGGCATAGATGAGGAGAGATGCACAGTCCACACACTGCGAATGGCCTTTATTAAGCATGGAACTGTGCAACGGCATGTAAAGGTCCAGTTAAGTTTGGAAGTAAGGCAGGATGCTTAGAGGTCAGTAATGTGAGCTGTAGTTAATGACTTGGAAAGGCAGAGATACTAAGAACAGAAAGTACCTTTCCAATAGACTAGTGGTAAATACAAAATAAATTCCTCTACATACCGATTTAAGACCAGTTTTAATTTTCAAAAGAAATACTAACTCTTGGATAGTTCTTAATTATCATGGCCTACAAAATCAGAGTAAACTAAAAAAAGTCACTTTAAAGCTTTAAGATGTACAATTTCACTCACTCACACTTGGAGCACTAGACTCAAAAGTCAGATTTAGGCTGTGGTTCCAACTGTTAATAATAGGCTGAGTGACCTTGGGAAAGTCACTTCAACTTCTATGAACAGAGCAAATTCAGCAGAACCAAGAAAACATATACAATAACGTGAAGAAAAACAATACTTGTCAATATTCGTTAAGTGCCTACAGTGTGTAAGGCCAGACTGTGCTACATATGGTGTGCCTGTCTGAGAAATGTGCTTTCAACTCTGCAGAAGATAAATCCTAAAGCAAAACATACAAAATTAAAAAAAAATAAAGCAACAGACAGAAAAAGGAAAAGTGTTTGGAGAAGAACATCTAATAATTAAGTATTTAAGACTCACAAACAGTAGTGAAAAAGACCTCTTACCAGCAAGAGACGCGTGTCAGTCAGACAAAATGTTCCTGATCTCCTAATCCCAGTGCATTTAAGATGCCAAAATTTAGGAGTACATTACAGCATTTCCTAATGTTATTTCTTCCTTTTTCTTTACGAGTCCAAATTTTAACCATCTTTTGAGGCCCAAGTCAAGCTCTTCCTCTGCCATGAAATCTTTCCAAACTACCTATTCTAGCCCAAAGTAATCTAATACTGAACTCACAACATTTAGTGGAGATCACAGAGTCATAGCTTTCGGACTGGAAGTAACTTTCGACCTTTTCCAGTTTCAGCCCCTCATTTTATGGAAGGGGAAGCTGAGATGTTAAGTGATTTGCTCAAGGTTACTCAGTGGGTAATGAAACTGGGATTCATCCTCAGGTCTTGTCTCCAAATTTAAAGATCTTTCCAAGATATCATGCTGTCTTGAAGCATGATTTCATACTGTTGTCTACCACGATTAACTATTGTATCATTATTTAACTTTTCTTGTATTTAGGACTTGTCTTCCCAACCAAACCGTAAGTTATTTAAAGGCAGAGACTATATCTTAACTCCTCTTTGTCTCCCGCACTACACCTTCAACAATATTTTGCACATACAGGAGCTTAAAAGTTTGACCACTGAGAGGCAACTGAAATTGACCATTTTAGCTTTGATCTTGGTTATCTTCATTTTTCCTTCATTTCTTCTCCCTACCCCAAATTTTTATTTTTAACATACAGATTTATTTAGTTTAATGCAAATGAATAGATCATGACTTCAATATCACAGGTAAGATGTCTGGAGATCAAGTATTATCAGTCTTGGGTTATCAGGCTCCCAAAACTATCCTGTTCCTTAGTATGCAGATAAGTGAAATATGGATTGTCCTTAAATAGCTTATCGCTTATTTGGGAAGGAACTAATATAAGAAAGTTTTGAACTCATGGACCTCCTAAAAGGATCTCAAAGACCTCCTAGAGCACACTTTGAGAACTGCTGTTCTATACTATCTTGATGGGTGAGCTCATTAGCTCCCAGGGGTTCTCAAATGATGCTACCTAGATTGGGGGAGAGGGAAGGGCCCACCCCCATATGCATACATTTAGCCCTAATCTCTCTCCTGAACTGTAATTTTGCAACATCAAGTGCCTTCTGGACATCTCAAACTGGTATCTTTGTAGGCTCCTCAAATTTAATATATCCAAACAAGCCTCATTATCTTTCCTCCCAAACCCTTCCCTCTTCTCAAATTCTCTATTGTTGCTGAGGGTACCACTATCTTCCCAGTCCTGAGGCTTGCAAACTCAGTTTCAACTTTTACTCTTCAATCCCATTCAACCTCCATATCCAATCTATTGGCAAATCTTATAATTTCTAACTTTACAAAATTTATTACGTAAGTCTCCTCCCCACTCACACAGCTACCACTCTAGTTTAGGCTCTTAATAACTTTCACCTGAACTCTGCTATTCCTTTTAATTGGTCTCCTTGCCTCAAATAATTTCTCCCTATTTAATCTATCTTCCACTTATGTGCCAAAGTGATCTAAACTAACAGGCCTGACCATATCACCCCACTACTTAATGAACTCCAGTAGCTCTCTATTACATCTATAATCAAATATAAGATACCCCATGTGGCACTTAAAAGGCTTTATGACTTGTCCCCTTCCTACCTTCCTAGTCTTCTTATACTACATAGCCTGTACATCTCTTACTATGTATTCTGTGAACCAGTGACACTGGCCTCCTTACTATTCCTTGCAGAAGATACTCCATCTCAACTATATGCCTTTTCACTGACTGTCTCTCCCATACTTGGAATGCTCTCCCTCCTCAACTCTGGCTCTTGGCTTTCCTGGCTTCCTGTATAATTTAGATCAAATTCCACTGTCTGGAGGCCCAGCCTGGTCCCCCTACTGCTAATGCCCTCCTTCTGAGGTTACCTTCCATTTATGCTATATATATCATGCATGTTATTTCTTATCATACAAAGTCATTTGCAGGCTGTTTCTTTTACTAAAATGTGAGATTCTTGGGGATAGGAACCGTTTTTGTCTTTCTTTGTATTCTCAGTGCTTAGTATATTGTAAGCACTTAATAAGTGAAAGTGACTGACTAATCCTCTTAGCTGCTGGTGCGTTTCTCCTCAAAATTACCTTGTATCCACTTTGTATATATTTTATACATACCGATATTTGTACATCTTATCTCTGCTAACAGAGTATGAGCTTCCTGAGGGCAAGGACTGTTGCATTTTTGTCCTTGTATCCCCAGCACCAGTGCCTAACACTTAGCAGGGGCTTAATAAATGTTTGTTGAGTACTCAAGTGTATTCCATACTCACTGTAAGGTTTTCCAATTCTAGCTGGCGTACTGTATAATATGATTTTATATCTTCAGAAATTAATGTTAATTTCAAATTTGTATCTTCAAAGATCATTTCCTTTTCTTCTTTTTGTGGCCAATACTGTGCACATTTTAACTAGGAAGAAGACAAAACAACATTACGTTACTGCAATTAATATTTTTTTGTTGGTTTAATTTTACTGTCTGACCGTTTCCTCATCAACAATACAGGAATGGATAAACAGGCTCAGTCTTACACAGTTTACTTTATGTATATATGATGAGACAATAGACGCTTCAGATCCTATTGTTAGAGTATTTCTAATCCTTGGAGAAATAGCTCAATAGGCTAGGAACATTAAGATAAAAAAGTAAAGGTATATGAAAGTACTTTTGAAAAAGTTAAAAGCACCATGAAATGCAAATAAAACCAGGAATTTAAGTGGTTTGTATCAGTTCAGAAAATGTTTTCATATACTGGTCAAAACCTATTTCTTATGTATGAGAATTGTGGCATCCCTTCCCCCCCTCCCCCTGGTCAAGAAACAAATTGCAACCTTTCTATATCTTAATAATCTCCATGGGCTGCTGTGTCTGAATAAATGAATGACCTGCTGGCCCACCTTCTGGAGATAAGCATCTCCAAACAGGCTAGTCCTCGGATGACACAGTCCATCACTATCCTGTACTGTACTCAAAGCCTTTCCAACTTGGTACTGGGTCCTGTTAAAGCTGGTACTGTACTATCAGAGCCTTTAGGAATCTAAAGTTACCTCCATACCACAATGAAGCAGTGATGTATGACTTTATCAAAGATTTCTGGTCAACAATTCTAGAAAATATGAGTTGTACTGATTAGAGCTAGACTGCTAGATTTCCCTCTACCTCCTTTTAATCACTTTGGTTTTTATATTTCATTATAAAAGATCCAAACAGCTGTGTTCACTCTAGAATTTAGCAAATTATGACATTTGGGGTTTTTTTGTTTTTGTTCCTGGACCAGTATAATCTCAAGAACTATGTAAACTTTTCTGCAGTTTGTTCTTGAAGTAAATATGAAAAGAAGTAGACTGTTTTGCAAGATCACTGCAATAAAATGGACCAACAGTAAGTCAAAAGAGTAAGGGAAAGCATGAAACAGCAAATTATTTTCAGGATCAATTAAAGCATCTGAGTACGTACTCTATTATAGCAGTAGGAAACAGCTAAATGACTGACCAACTGATAAGGAAAAAGAAAATCAAGTCAAGAAGACCCATATAAACTAGGGCAGGGGTGGGGAACCTGTGGTTTTGTAGCTAAATGTGGCCCTCAAGGTCCTCAAGTACAGTCCTTGGACAAAATCCAAACTTCACAGAAAGAATCTATTTGTTTGGATTCAGGAAAATGACCACAACACTACAGGTTCCCCAACCCCTGACAGGGGATGGCAGAAGAGAGTGAGTGGCACCAATACAACATAAAACTGCGGACCAAAGTCAAGGCCTAGAGCAGAATGATGGCACCCAAACTTCTCAAAAGGCCAAAAGTTGCCCCAACAGATACAACAATTTCATAGACTTTAATCAGTATCTTGCTGGTCAAATGGCAAGATCAGTTCATCAAAAATGCAATCCTAGAAGGAAGTCAATTTGTGAACACTAAAGTCACACCTACTTTAGTGCAATTCTATTGCAACAAACCCAAATGAAGAACAGATGGCCACAAGAGGTCTGGCAAGGTAAGCTTACTGGGGCAACTGAAAGATGAGTAGGAGAAATGATAAAAAGTAAAAACTCATGTTTGTAAAACTTCGTAACAATAAAGTCCTTTACATACATCTGTTCTGATCCTCACAATAACCCTGTGATGAATTATACTCATTTTATAAGATAAGAAAGTGACAGGCTAGAGATCTGAAATTACTTGCGAGATCAAAAAGCTAGTAAACAATGGGTCTCAAACTCTATAATCCAGTATTATCTCTACTATACCATATTATGTCTGCATTCAGGCCCAACTTTAGGCAAAGACATCAACTTGATATGAAACAATTTGAGATGGGGAAGGTCTTTTGAGAAAGGTATAGAGAGAAATGATAAAGCAGAAGAGGGAGAAATGTGGAGTGGCTGCAAATACAAAGGAAAACAAATTACCCCCTCCCCCCCAATAAACATGTGTAGTGTCTTTTTAGTCAGGTCCACACAGAGATAACAATCAGTCAATGTACCAACTAGGAATGACAATAAATGTACTAATCTGGGTAAAGGGACATTAAAACTTGTGAAGTCTATCATTTGGAATTTGGGAACAAATATTAGTATTAGGAAATGGATATGTATTTCTGAGAACACTTTCAAATCTATAATATCATTCAATGCTCCTCTTGCTCTCACTTACTGGTTACAAAACTACTTAAAAAAATCAACTCACAAGATTACTGCTTCCTGATTTTGACAAATATATACTATGAAAAAAAAGATAGTCTTATATTGTAGATGAAATTAAATATTGTTCTGTGCCAAATAAATATAAGTGGGGTTATATCCATGTGATAGTAATCAAATGCAGCACTGTCAGTAACAATAAATGTGTGACAAGAAAAATCCTCTAAGTTTGGTGGGAAACTCATGAAGGTGAATAGTAAAAATAAGGCTGGAAAAGTATGCAGGAGTCACAACAGCCTTACATGTCAGGCTAATGAATTTACATTTTATCCTATAGGTAATGAGAAAATCAGGAAATGTTTTTGAGCATGGGAATGTTGAGTAACCTGTGCCTTGTGATGATTATTATGGTAGCTGAGTGAACCAGAGTGGTTGGCCACATGACTAAGTGCATAGAAGTGAGATATATAGTGGAGGTAAATTTGATAAGAGATGGCAGCTGACAGGATAATGGGAAATAAAAGTGAGGGAAGAAGTCAAGGATGACTTTGAAGTTAAAAACCACGACTAGGAAGAATGGTAAACCAACAAAAATAAGGAGCTTGTTCAGGGGGTAAGATCATGGGCTCTGTACGCTTTCAAGACATTTAAGAGGAGATATATAGCTGGGCATTAGCAATGTGTGACTACAGCTTGGCTGTGAGATGAGGGATATAAATAAACAAACAAATAAATAAACGAGTCCGTTGTATATTGATGATACTTTGAATCCATGGAAGCTGATGATATTGTTAAGTGGGAAGAGAAGAAAAGAAGGTTCAGTACAGAGCCTTGGGGAATACCCATAACAAGTGGATGGATGATGTTCCTAACAGAGTCACATTAGCTGAGAAAGAAGAGAATATCCAGAAAGATAGTTGATAGCATTAAAAAAAAAAAAAAGGCAGAGAGGTTTGGGAGAATAAGGTCTGAGAGAAGGCTGGTTTGGATTTTAATATTTAAGAAATAACTGGTAACCTTGGAGAGATCAGTTTTAGTTCTGTGGTAGATTGGAAAAGGGTCGAGAAGTGATTATTAGGTGGCAAGGAAGTGAAGGAAGCAAACATAGATAATTCCTCCTAGGAATTTAACAGTGAAAAGGAAATGAGATATAAGATAACAGACTGAGGGAATGGCAGTCAAGTGAAGATTAAAGCTCAGCATGTTTTGAGGGGCGGAGGAAGAGTTAACATAAGAGGGCAGATTGAAGATCAGAGAGGGAATGATCGTTGTGATCAAGCTTCTGGAAGAAATGGAAGGGGATGGGATCAAGAGACTGATGGGGCTTGGCCCAGGCAAAAAGGGCCAACTTTTCTTCAGAGATAGGGTAAAGGAGGAGAGGCTAAGGGAAAGGTATAAAGCACAGCAGAAAAGAATATTCATAGGAGATGGTCTCAATTTCCTCAGTAAAGTAGGAGATAAGGACATCTGTTGAGAATAAAAAAAGGGAGGGGAAGTATTGGGAGCTTGAGGAAACAAGTGAAAATTTGAAATAGTCCCAGAAGGGAATAGTGCTGAGAATCAACAAAGGAGAATAAAAGTTTTGTGAAGCAACAATGAAGGCTCAGTTGATACTACAGAATATAAATTCTCTAAACTGATATGCAAGAGACCCTTTAATATTAGGGTAATGAATCTTTGTTTTATCTTCCAGACAACGGGGAATCATTTTGCACTTTAGGAAAATCACTTTGGAAGCTGGAGGGAGGACAGGTTGGATTAGGGAGACCAGCTGAGCAAGGCTATTACAACAGTGAGGTGAGAGGCGATGAGGACCTATACTAGGTTAGTAGCTGTGTGAGTGAAGAGAAGTAGACCTATTGTGAAAGTAGAAATGATGAAATCTGAGAAATGATATGTGGGGTGACTGTGAGTGAAGAACCAAGGATGATACCAAGGTTGTGAGTCTGGGTGATCAGGAGACAGTAATAGGGAGATTGGAAGAGTGTTGGAAGGAACCACAGTGGCCATCAAATGCAACCCACACATAAAGGAATCCCCTTTATAATATAAAATTTATATACATGGATAGAATGAACCCCAGAGGAAGGGCCATTGTTAACATGTCCACCTCATATCAAAATGATCAGCACCACTGAAAAACTGCTGGTCTTTACTGATGACAGCTGGAATTTGTCTGAGATTTACAGATCACAGGACCAAAAGATCCTGGCAACAAAGCCTAGATGGCTTCCCCCGATTTAGCAAATGTTACCAGGATGTAATTTTTGGTTAACATATAATTTGTAAATTTTGTCCCTTTGATGTTTAGGACAGTTTGTATGTGACTTTTAGGCTGCCCTTTGCAATCTTTC
Source organism: Pseudochirops corinnae (assembly GCA_028646515.1). NCBI lineage: Eukaryota > Metazoa > Chordata > Mammalia > Diprotodontia > Pseudocheiridae > Pseudochirops > Pseudochirops corinnae. Next base: position 187,210,014 of record CM053585.1, on the reverse strand, counting down.
ATCCTGCCATTGCCACTTTTAAACTAGTTACTTATAAACTCACTATACTGACCAGAAGAGGGGACTGTAAGGGGAACCAGAACAAGATAGAATTTTAACATAGAAAGGCAGTTGGAGTTGTGAGACTTGAGGGTGGTAGAGAGACAGAGACTGGGGCAGGATACATAGATTTGACAATTATCAGCATGGAGATGGTAACGCATGGGTGCTGATAAGATCACTAAGAGAAGTAGTATAGAAGAAGAGAAGGTCCAGGACAGAACCCTGAGGGACACCTATGATTAGAGGGTGTGACCTGGAGGAGAATCCAGCAAAGGACACAGAGAAGGAATAGTCAGAAACCAGAAGAGACTGGTGGCCTGAGAACCTACAGAGAAAAGAGTATCAAGGAGGAGAGAGTGATGCACAATATCAAAGGCCACAGAGAGGTCAAGGAGAATAAAAGGGACTATCAAACTGAGGTGACACCTGCTGAACTACCCATGATAATCTTTATACAATAGTTTTTCAGTAATCTTAAAGTTCTGAAGGATAATAAGCAGGCTAGCAAAACACAAAAAGGAAGACATCTTGCTATTTTCCAAGGAAAAAAACCCCCAGAAAACAAAAATGAATTAAATGGAAACTATATACTGATTGAACTTTGTTGGATAAGATATAAATGAAGCTGCACCTGAGACAGCATAGTATAGTAGAAAAACACATGCATATTCATTTGACTATGGACAAGCCCACTTTTCTGGGCTTCAGTTTCCTTATCTTTAAAGCAAGGATTACAAGAGCTGAACTACCAACTTCTCAGAGTTGTGAAATCATTTTTAAACTCAAAGTATCTCATATTTTATTAATTATCTTCACTACTTATTATTTTTAGCACAGAGAGGCAGCTGTGATGTGGAATAAAAAGGTCACTGGACATAGAATCTGAAGACCTGGGTCTATTTTTTTTTTTACCAGCTAGGTCATCATTTATTAAAAAAGCTAAGCAGATTAAACAATGAAACTTCTTGCTATATAATTTTTCTATCTAGCCATTTGAATATAGGATTGGTGCAAACACTGAACAGAAAGAGATATGAAGGGGAACCAATACGGCACATGACTTTTAAATACTGAACTGAGTTTATATAATGACCCCTAAAGAAAAACAATACAGTAGGTTGCTGTGCATAAACACTGATGACTGCTGCCATATTAGCAAAGGGAACATAATTTGTTCAGTCATTCCCCAACTGCTAGATAGTTTGTTTACATCTTTTTACCATCTAGTAGCAAATATTCTACTTGAATCTTCAGCAAGAGATGGGTAATCCAACATATCTAAGAATTTTAAATTATTTTAGTTAAAATCCAAGAGGATGATTGGCAAACTGAAATATAATTTCCATACTAAATTTTTCTGAAAATCATAAGATTTTAATTAGTCTTGATCTGAGCTTGCTATTACTGATTGTTTCAAAGTTATAGCTGGAAGTACATCTTAAAGGCTTAATATTTTTCTGCCTTGATCAAAAAGCAGAATAGGGGCTTTTAACTCAAAGTAGGTATATCACATTTGACATTTCTGATTTTCCCCTCTTCTGTTTTGGGGCTTGACAAATAAAATAAAACTTAAGACACATATTAAAATTTCCTGACAGAAGGAATTCTTTCAAAGACCAACAATTGTTCAAGCAAAAAACGAAAACAAAAAATATTATTCAACAAATAAACTTATATTACTTTAAAAGGTGAACAGAAACAAAGACTAAAAACACACACTATCAAAAGAGGCATACTTCTGTATTTTGCTGTTATCTATTGTCAGTGTTAAAATTTCTACTACTTAAATTTCTTTTGGAGTACTTTTTTCCCGTTGCTCTAATCTTTCAGGACTCCTTTCCTCTAAACGTTGTATGTGAAATACTACTCCCACTGTTATCACCATAGCAGGATGTTGCTGGCTGAACTGTTAAGTCCATAAGGCCAACATCTCAAAGAAAAGCTGGGGTCTCAAGTAAGTGATTGTATTTGAAAATGATTGTATAATGAACATTTGAAAATGCATCTGGGCACTGTTTCCTCCACTGCCATGGTGGTTCCATTAGTCTTTGCTGCTCTTTAGCTTAGCTCATCTTGGGTTTTTGGGCTCTCAAGTCAAAGAACTATGGATAGCAAAGAACCTGAAGACTGATCCAGCTACTATTTAACTTTAACCTTATCCAGTCAGGGTGCAGACCAAGACCATTTCACTGAAATGCATGGAAAGAACAAACTGCAGATCAAAATACTGAAAACGAATTACATATACAATAATTAGGGAATGGCTGAATAAATTAAGATATGTTACCATAATAAGACATTAAGGCAGTGGCTCTCAACCTTCCTAATGCTGTGACTTTAATACTCGTATGTGGGCGTATCTGCATGTGGGCGGACCCGCCTGGAGATGGATAGAGGAATCGTGTCTTTGGTTCCTAAAGCCATCGGAAATATGTGTTTTCCGATGGTCTTAGGTGACCCCTGTGAAAGGGTCATTCTACCCCCAAAGGGGTCGCCACCCACAGGTTGAGAACCGCTGTATTAAGGCATCATGAAAATGATAAATATGATACATGGAAATAAAGATTTACATATGAAGTAATGAAAGTGAGAGACACAGAACCAGAACAGTAAGTCTAGGCTACAACCTTATTTTTAAATAACAAACCAAAAAAGTAACTAAGATTCACACCTGTCAATATATATCTTATTTCATTCTACTTTGCTAAAATGTACAGCATAATGTATTTATGGTTTTATGAATAATTTTATTCTCTATTTTACAAAGGAGCAGAGATGGGTGAAATACCACTTACAAACTGTTTTGACTAGATTACCTACTATACCATTCTGTCCTGTACTGTATTCCCCATCTCCAAAAATTCTAACTTGGAACTCCAAATAATTTTACAAAACTGTTAGTCAGCCAACAAGTATTTAAATGTTTACTATGAAGCAGGTATCATGGTGAGGGCTGGCATACCAAAAAAAGCCAAAAGTAGTTCCTGGCCTCAAGGAGCTCACAATCTGCAGGGAAAGATAATATGTAAATACACAGGTACATTCAAGATACAGAGTAGAAGGAAGATAATCTCGGAAGGAAAGGCATCAACAGTTGCAGGAACCTTGAAAGACTGCAGTAAAAAGTAGGATCTAAGCTTGGTCTTGAAGGAAAGAAGAGACACTAAAAAGTGGAGAGGAGGGGAGAGAGTATGCTAGACACGCTAGACATTGGGAGACAACCAATGCAAAGTCAGGGAGACAGGAGATGGAATGACATACTTGAGGAACAATAAGAAGGTCAGTGTCTCCAGATTACAGAAAATGTAGAATTAAGGATAAGTGGGAATAAGGTGAATTAGACTGAAAAGGTATAAGGGTCAGGTTATGAAGAGTTCTAAATGCTAAACAGATGATTTAATATTTGAATCTGATGGTAACAGGGAGCCAGTGAAGTTTCTTAAGTAGTGGAGTCACAGGGTCATACCTGTACTTTGGGAAGATCATTACAGGGAAACCATTAGAAGAACATTGTGATCTGTCCAGGGAAAAGGTAGAGAGGCCCCAAACTTGTGACGGGGAAAGAAACGATGAGATCTGACAACTGACTGGGATATGTTGGATAAGCAAGAGTAAGGAGTCAAAGGTGACACTGAGGTTGCAAATCTGGGTGACTAGAGTAGATAGTGCCCTTAAAAGCAATAGGTAAGTTCAAAAGAGGGAAGGATTTCTAGAGAAAGAGAATGAGTTCTGTTTTGGACATGCTGAGTTTGAGCTATGAATGGCATATCTAGTTTGAGGTATGAAAAAAGTGATATGAGACCAAGCTCAGGAAAGAGTCTGGGTATACAGATCTGGAAATCATCTGCATAGAACTCACTGAATCTATGTAAGTTGATGAGATCAAGTGGGACAGTATAGAGGGGAAAGACAGCCTGGGATAAAACTTTGGGGGACACTCCATTTAGTGGACACGATTGTGATGAGTATCCAAAGAGAAACTGAAAAGGGGCAGTCAGAAGAGAACACTGTCACAAAAACAAAGAGAGAAAAGAGTATGCAGGAGAAAAAGGCAATTGACAGCGTCAAAGACTTCAAAGAAATCAAGAAGAATGAGGACTGAGAAGGGGCCATCAGATTTGTCAGTTAAGAGATCACAGGCAATTTTGGAGAGCAGTTTAAGTTGAATGATGAGGTCAAAAGCAATGTCGCAGAAGGTTTAGAATTGAGTGAGAGGAAAAAAAGTGGAGGCAGCTAGCATAGATTATTTTCTCAAGTAGTTTAGCCAAGAAAGGGAAGCAAGATTTGGGACTTTCAGTGATGCTAGTAACAGGTTTAAGAATGAGAAACATGGTCTTGTTTATATAGGTGGTAGGGAAGGAGCCACTAGACAGGAAGAGACTGAAGATTAGAGAAAGAATAGGGATGAGAGTAAGGACAACAATCTGCTGGAAAAGATGGAAGGGGATAAAATTTCTATATAAAATACAAGTAGAAAGACTCATTGTTCATAACTAATAACAATATTTAAAATATTACCTTCAGAATACAGATAGGTGTTTGGTTTAGACAAGAAGTAATTGCTAGAGTTCAACTAGTTTTCCACCTTTCTAGAGTTCTGTACACTGATATCAGCAAACACTTTTTAATAACAAACACACAACCTGATCACCCTGAAAAGGAAGCCTGAGATATATTTTAAAAGCCAGGCACTACATTTCTGCACTGTTTTATAACTCAGTTTATTATATACATTATATATACATACATACATATCTATTATATATGTGTATGTGTATGCATATGTACACACACACACACACACACACACACACACACACAGAGTTTCAGAATTAATTGACTGAACCCAAAGATTTAAAAAGTTTGCTATGTATGCACGTCTATTGCAGAAGAGAAGTGAAATCCATACTTACTGATCCCTTTTCCATCACTCTGTTAAGCATGACAACTCCTCGGCTTTTCTGTTCCCAAACCATCTCCCAAAAGTGACCACATGTGTTAGGCAGAGGGCCCTGTGTAAAGATACAGACTTGAAAATTTAATTTCATCTTTGAAAATTAATAACTTTTATTTAAAAATAAGACACTTCTCTCAATGATTCTGATATAGCACTATCCAGAGAAAGACAACTTTGCCCTTTCAAGGCCCAGAATTCAGTATCTACAATTCTATGTCTAATTTTATTAATACAGAAAAAACATTTCTTTTGATTTAGTGTTTGTAAATACCAGCTGGTACTGTGTTCAACAGGACCATCCCTAAGAGTGTACGGGGATCAGGATAGTGTGGTGGTAGTATTTTTGGTACTTTTACACAGATGAAATGTAATAAATCAACGTAATAAAAATGGACAATCTTGATCAGTGAAACCAAGCCTATATTTAAGGCCTCCACAAGCCACTACCATTTATTATCCACTATGTGCCAGGCATTAATGATGATAATAAAAGCTAGCATTTATGTAGCACTTTACAAATATCATTTCATTTGATCCTCACAACACTGGGAGATAGGTGCTATTATTATCCTGATTCTATAGTAGAGGAAATTGAGGCAAACAGGTTAAAGTGATCTGCCCAGCTAGGAACAGGAAGCATCTGTGGCTAGATCTGAACTCAAGTCTTACTTATCCATTATACCACCTAGCTGCCTTACTGAGGATTATACTGAGGATACAAATATAAAATGGCAGATGTGTTGCAGAGAAAAAATCAGTCTGAAAGAGGAGATCACAAAAGGGCAATATGGAATCTTTACCATATTAAAAGGGGTGAAGGTAGATTTCAGGACAGCACGGAAAGAGGAGCAAACAGGGTTATTGTCCATAAGCAGCTTATCTCCCACAATTGCTCTGGTAATTATGGACAAGCAGGGAGGGTAATAAGCTTCATGCCCTTTTTGAGTGCCAGCTGGTAACCCTAGCTCCTCCTCTACTAGCTACCCTACGTAGCTATGCAATTACAGCCAACTGGTGCCTAGAGCAGTACAGGACCCCTACAAGGCATAGAGTTGAGGTAATCACCACAATTTTCTTACTCTGAGACTTGGCTTTGGGCCCAAGACAGGCTCCAATGCATTAAGAGGAGTTTATTATAATATATTAGAACGTTGTATCCAAAACCCATGTTTTTTCTATCCACTCTCCTTCATAAGTTTTTCAATCTAATGTCTGTGTCCCTATTCTATTGAAGTTATTTTTCTGAATATTAATGACCTCCTTAATGCCAAACTGAATTGCATTTTCTCCCTTTTTGTTCTCTTGGAGCTTTCTCCTGCATTTGACCCTGTTGACCAACAAATTCTTAAAACTCTTCTCCCCTGGCTTTATAACAGTATATTATTTTGTTTCCTCTTTTCTCTGACTGCTCATTTCTTATACTTGTTCTCTCATGGTGGGGTTCCCTAATGGTCAGTTTTCAGAAACGGCATCTATTTTCTGTCCTAAGGATTCTAAGGCCAACTTCACTTTAAGAAATCAGTGGAGCGAAGTTAGACTGCAAGAGATTGAGAGGTGAACAGGCAATGAGGAAAATGGAAGCAGCAAATTCAGGCAATTCTTTTTAGGAGTTCAGCAATTAAAGGGTAAAAAGCTACAGGACAACTGCTGGAGGGGATGGCAGAGTTGATTAAAAGTTTAAAAGGGATAAGGGAGCAGTTGGCATGTTTAAGGTTCAATAATGAGTCAGTAAATAAGGAGTTCTCAAGGGACAGGGATAAGATCAAAGGCCCAGTTAGAAGGGTTAGCTTTGACAAAGAAAGAGCCACCTCTTCTTCAGAGACTAAAGGCAAAAAAGGGAAGAGTAAAGATTAGTGTATTCTTAGGTGGGGGTATGAGGCAATGTTATCTTCTGACAGAGGAGTGTGGGTGGTACTAGGAGCCTGAAGGCCAAGATTTCAAGTAGCTGCTACAAGCATGTGATAGCTTGTCAATCAAGGAAGAAAAAAAGAACTACAATGCAACAATGAGGGCCCAGATGAAATGAGAACATTATATCATACTGGGCCCAGCTGTGTTCAATTATATGCATGTATTTGTGTGACCTCAAATGGCATTCAGCAGCACAGGCATAGAAGTGATGAAGGGAGATGGTGGTCATGGTCTACGAGTAAGAAATGACAGAGATGAAGTAGGAAGGACAAAGGAGTAAGGGATTCAAAGGTGAACATGCATAGTTGAACTAGGTGCTATCAGGTCAAGCAGTGCTTTGAAGGAAAGAGAAAGAGGCCAGAGCACATAGGAATGGAGGAACCAAGGATTATGATGGATATAAAAAACAGGTTAAGATGAGTGAGGCAGGAGATAATAGAAAGGGAGATTTGATGAAAGAGGGGAATTTCAGGTTGTAGGAAGTGGTACAGTTTGAATGGTGATGAAATTTAAGGTATAACCATCCGTGGATGGCTCATGCGGAGTGAAAATGCACGTCACAGAAGTTGGAGGTTGAGTAACTAAGAATTTGTGGGTGTTAAGAGAATATGAAGGTGAATTCTGAAATTCTCAAGTGTGAGATCAGGGGCTAGTGGGTAATAATAATAATGATGATGAGAGTTAGCATTTGTATAGTGTTCCACTCATGTTAACTCATTCGGTAGAAGATAACTGAGCTGAGTACTAATCTCCGTGAGAGAGGGAGAATAACCCAGAAGTTAGCAGATTACAGCAATAAAGATATGGACAAGATGATGAAGAGTGATGGAGTGAACCTGAAAGGAGAGGAGGAGAAGACTGCAAAGGGAAAATGTATAAAATTCTATAGGGCCAGATTTCTGGGGACACGAAAGGGGAGGAATCAACACTAGAGCTAGTGGCTAAGTGTGAGTCATCTTCTAGACAGAAAATACAGTTTGCATGAGGGCAAGAACAGGGAAAGAGTGGGGCAGCTAGGTGGTGCAGTCAATAGAGCACTGCCCCTGGAGTCAGGAGGACCTGAGTTCAAATGTAACCTCAGACACTTGACACAATTACTAGCCGTGTGACTTTGTGCAGGTCACTTAACCCCAATTGCCTTCCAAAAAGCGCAAAAATAAAAAAGAGGGAAAGAGTTTAAGAAGGTTGGGTAAATTTTAGTAGGTATTTCTTCCATATTTGGACTAGATGGCCACTGAGGTTCCTTCCAATTTTCAAATTCTGTGAGGTTCTATGAAGGTATCTAGAATGAAGGAAAATTTGTTAATCAAGAGGAGGGATTCTAGTGGAAGGAGAGGTTACTAATAACCTTTTTATCATTAAACTGAATAGACTTTTCTGTAGTCACCTTCCTCAACTTATATGTTCAGCAGGTGAAACTTGGCTACTAAATCATTTAAGTTACTTTAAGATACCTTAAGGTATCTGATACCATTTTCCCTTAGCTTTTGTTTTAAAAGGCACTTTCATGACTCTCCTTCAACTTGTATGGACACTGCCACCTGTTTTCTTTGTTACTTCTTCCTCTTTAACATGGGAAAACCAGGGATGATTTTGGTTTCCCTTCTTTTCTAAATATTCTCTCTTGCGTCATCTTGCTCCTATGGTTTCAATTATTTCTCTTACAGATGACCTCTAAATCTACTTTCAAACTCCTCTTAAAATTTCAGTTCCATATTTCAGCTGAGGTAAAGGTGGTCAGGGTTATAGAGGACACAGCACCTTAAGTGGCCTTGAAGGAAGGAATATGCTTCTGGATCTCTCTACCAAGATGTCTCATTGGTACATCAAATAGCTAAAACTGAATTTACTGCCTCCCCCTCTCCTCAACTTTGTGTTAATTGTACCACCTTGCCACCCAGGCTCATAATCTCAAAATCCCCAGTGAGATGTGGCTGTATGAGAAAGAGAAAAGACTCTATCAACTGCAAAGTCCTGTTAAGAATACTTCTATATCTCTTATAGTCACTCTCTTCCTTTCCACTCCCACTAGTCCTCATCCCACTATTTATAATTGTTTCCTAAGCAGTTTTCCTACCTTCCATCCAATCTCTTGAATCCATCCTTTACATTGTTGCTTAAATAATCTTCCTTTAAGCTTTAGTAGCTTAAAACTGCACTAAGACTTTTGGGACATCCGATATTTGACATTTTTCCTCTTTAAGAATGTGAGCTCTCAGACAATGGAATCTATGCCATATGTACCTTGAGATTGCTAAATTAAATCAAGAACTTCAGAATGAAAAATGTAATTTAGTTAAAAGGGCAAAAATTTCAGAGTCTATGGCAACTTTACAGGAGAATAAAACAAAGGGAGAAAGAACAGTATATTATGAAGAATGCTGGATTTAGGAGACAAAGCTCTAATCTGGTCCCACTATGAACTTGTTACTTTAGCCAAATCATTTTCCTGTTCTGGGTCTCAGTTAACTCTTCCACAAAATCACAAGGCTGTATTACGTTTTATAATAAAATTTCTTATGTTAACTATCACTTAATGACAACTACGTGTATAGTAAAGTTTTACTCAGTTTTACGGGTTTTGTCTACAAGCTGGTTGGTTGCTGTCCTTTGTTTTCAAAGAAGACCAAAATGATATCACTCTGTTGGGGTCAAGGCACAGTGTGTGTGATTGTGGCTAATCAGACCAATCTGGGCATGGATGGCCCTACATAGGTCTGGCACGAATAGTTCATATAAACAATGAAAGAGTGCAGATGTCTCCAAATTTGAGCATCTCACATTTCCTCTGAACTACTGTAATCCTGCTTTGTTCATTTTAATATTCTCTTCTTTAAAGAGGTACTGATTACCCAGGAAATTAATTATTTTTAATAAATGTCTAAAAAGCCCAAACTGAAATGAAACTTAAGGTGATTTCCAGTGAGGAAAAAATTAATATTGTTTTCATGAACATCATTTAAAAATTTTAATAAATACCTATTAAGCACTTGCTATGGGCAAGGTACTATGCTGACTGCTTTACAAATATCTCATTTTTTCCTTACAACAATTTCTCCTTACAACAACCCTGGCAAGTAGGTGCTAGTATAACTCCCTTTTATAGCTCAGGAAACTGGGACACATAAAGGTTAAGTGACTTGCCCAGGGTCACACAGCTAATAAATGTCTGAGGCCAAATCTGAACTCAGGAAGTCTTTCTGACTCAAAATCCTGGGCTCTAACCCCAGTTACTTGGATGCTCCTAGGCATCATGAAGATTATGTTCTAACACTAAGAATCATGGTACAGCAGAGCTAGAAATAACCTTAGGAATCATCTAGTTCAATTCCATAATTTTACTGATGCTGAAATTTAGGCCCAGAATGACTAAAGAAAAATAGGGAAATAAAAACCCCAAACAAATGGACAATTACTTTTCTACTATGTTTTCATTTATTACCTGAGTGAGAATATAGCTTCTTTGGGCCTCTTCCATCTTTATCAAACTAGCATTTATATAATCATTATCTTCGTGGTGTAGCTTAATTCGACTATGGTCAACTGTAAAGCAATCACAATACAAGAAAGTTAATTCAAGAAGAGTTAACATAAGTAACATGCAGATATAAAATACTTTATTAAACATTCCTAAGATACCTACTAGGCAGAGTACCTGGACACAGAATGGTGTGGGGGAAAGATCCTAGATGTGGAATCAAAAGCCTTGGGTTTGAATGCTGGCTTTGTCACTTACTCTTTGCATGATCTTGATCAAGTCATCCACCTCTCCGGACCTATTTCCTCAATGATAAAATGAAGGGGTGGCCTAGAGACCTGCAGGGCCTCTTCTGGCTCCTCTACCCTTTTTCAGGAGCTGTGGTAAAACTCAGTTAGATGAATGGCCTTCTTCTAACCCTGATTAACTCTTCTCCTTTAAATGTTTAAGATCTGCTACTTGGCAAAGGAGAATGAAACCATGTACTTGTTAATTCTGTGATGACATGTGGTTCCGTGACATGAACTGTATTCTATGCAACATAACAGACTGGACCCAAGTCAGGTTGACTTGGATGTGAATCCAGGCTCTCTTATTTTCTAACTCTACACCTCTGAATTTTAGCTTCATCACCTGTAAGATAAAGAGTCAATACTTAAGCTCTCTACCTCCTTGAGGTTGTTAGGAGGAAAAGGTTTTTATGAACCTTAAAGCACTACAGACATGTGAATGATTATTTTTGAGAGAGGGGAAGTAATGCCTGCCTTGGAAAATAGGAGTGAGTTTGGGAGGGGAAACAAAGGTCATGGAAACAAAAAAGTTTGAGAGTGACAGTTTTAAAAGATTATTTCATATGTGAACTGTTATCTGTGTCAAACTGTATGATACACAGCATGTACATTAATAAGAAGGAGAGGAAACTGACCAGAATGCAACTAACCAACATTCTTCTCAAATTCAGAATACAGCATAGTGAAATCTAAAACCTTGTGGTAATTTTCTACTGTGTCCTAACACCGAACATTTTGCAAATATAAATCAGTGGCAAAAAAGAAGGCAAAAAAATACCCAAGTATTTTCCTAGAGTCTTGAAGATTTGCTATTGTATTAAAAGGCAGGCCTGTATTACCATTTACACAACCCATTTACTTCTCCTCTGATGCTCAACACACTATGATGGTGACCCTTGATTTCTTTATTTTTTAAAATTTCTTTTTTTTTAACTGTGATCTTAACAATGATTTAGACAAATAAACCTCAAGCAATAAAACTGATTTTCCAAAGTATCTAAGTCTGTGCCCCAAGTAATCCATCAAATTGCCCCCAAGATGATATGAAAGAGACAATTTTGGTTCTTAAAATGTCCCATCTCCTGCCAAGGAGAAACTTGGGTATAGATGAAACAGACTCAGATATCTGACTAGGTACTAGCATATATGTATAGATACAATACATGACACACACACACACACACACACACACACACACACACACACACACACACGCCCCCCCTGCTGTGTGCACATATATGCATATGGATGTATGTTTTTGTTTGAAAACCACCTGTTCAGATCCTTTGACCATTTATTAATTGGGGAATGACATTCTTATAAATTTGACTCAGTTCTCTATATATTTAAGCTATGAGGCCTTTTTTCAGAGAATCCTGCTATAAACATTCTTTCCGAGTTTTCTGCTTTCCTTCTAATTTTGGCTGCACTGGTTATGTTTGTACAAAAAAAAAACTTTTTAATTTAATGTAATCAAATTATCCATTTTACATTGTGTAATGCTCTCTTTCTCTTGTCTGGTCATAAATTCTTCCCTTACCCATAGAGCTGACAGGTAAGACATTCTATGCTCCCCTAATGTCATCACCCTTTATGTCTAAGTCATGTACCCATTTTCACTTTTATCTTGGTATACGGTGTGAGATACTGTTCTATGCCTAATTTCTGCCAAACTGCTTTCCAGTTTTCTCAGAAGTCTTTCTCAAATAGTGAGTTCTTGTCCCCAAATCTTGGATTTTGCATTTATCAAATGCCAGATTACTATGGTCTTGGTCTTCTACTATCACATATTGTGTACCTAATCTATCCCATGGATACTTGTCTATTCCTTAGTCAGTACGAGACTGTTTTGGTGATTATTGCTTTGTAATAGTTGGAGAGCTGGTATAGCTAATCCACCTTCACATTTTTTTCACTGATTCCCTTGATATTCTTGACCTTGTTCTTCTGGATGAATTACATCATTTTTTTCTAGCTCTATAAATTATTTTTGGTAGTCTGGTATAGCACTGAATAAGTAAATTAATTTAGGTAGAACTGTCATTTATATTATATTGGCTACCCATGAATAATTAATATTTTTCTAATTGTTTATATCTGACTTTATTTGTGTTAAAAATGTTTTGTAATTGTGTTCATATAGTTTGTCTTGGAAGGTAGATTCCCAAGTAGTTTATACTGTCTGCAGTTATTTTAAATGGAATTTCTCTTTCTAGCTTTGCTGATGGGTTTCACTGGTAATATATAGAAATGATTACTTCTGTGGATTTATTTTATATTCTGCAACTCTGCTAAAGTTGTTAATTATTTAATCTAGTTTCTCAATTGATTCTCTGACACTTGATTCTTGAAGGCTGTACCTGTGAAGTACAGGCTCTCCTAAGTCTTATCAAATGGTCAAGCGACTAAGTATGTCTTTTGCTTTAGTTAAGTTCTGAAAGGTTAACCACAGAATAATGACCTTATAGACTACTTATGTGGAAAGAATACTCACAAAGAAAAAAAATTCACTAATTTATTAAAATTAATTAAGTTGCATAGGACAAATGATCTGTGGGCAGCAAAAATGGATCGCAGATATGAGTAAATTTTTTCAAAAAGAAATCTTGGTACCTGTTCATTCTAATACTTCTTCCCTCCCTGTTCTCATATTGAGGATAAAATAGCAATAATAGAACTAAAATTGGTAAGTTAACAAATATGCTGTGAAATGTTCATCAAAATTGATAATAAAGTTTCTATTTAAGTATTGAAGGTTTAGCTGTCTCTATTTACTTAATGTGGATTAGTTTACTCCCCAGCTAGAAATGAGCTACCACCCAACAACTTATTTCTAGTGCTGCTACTACAATCAAACAAACACACGGCAACTGCTAGTGCAGTGAGCAGACCATTGCACCCAGATTCAGGATGACCTGAGTTCAAATTCAGATCCAGATACTTACTAGCCTGGTGATCTGGAGCAAATCGCTTCACCTTTTAAGACTCAATTTCTTCATCTGTAAATTGGGAATAAAAGTAGCACCTACCTCTCAGGGTTGCTATGAGGATAAAATGAGATAACATTCTTAAAGTGCTCTGAAAACTTTACAGCATGATAGAAATACTAGCTATTCTTAGTATTGTTGTTATTACTATATAAAAGATGGATGTTAATAGATAAATATGTCATGGATATCTACAATGTTTGATACCTTCTCTAGTCAATATTTACAGAAGAAAAAGCTCAAAAAAAGTATAAAGCAGTGAGACAAAGAACTTAAGATATAAATACTTACAGGGACTGACATCTCTGTACCTGTTTCGATTTTTGTTTTTGGGAAGTTTGGCCACTTTACAGGGAAAGTCACTGGCTTCATGTCTGATATCCTACAAAAAAGAACAAATAATATTGTTTGAAATCTCTGGCATTATACGAGTTTCACACACACACAGCATACTAAATAATTGTTTAAAAAATATTGTAATAAACTACAACTAAATTGGTTTATCTATTTGAAGTGCCTAGTTTTCTAGCTGTAGTTACTAAATTGGTACCCTCCCTACTTGGGTACAGGGAACAATCAGGTGATGAAAGTCTCTCTATCCATGTAGGTCAGCACCTTCCCTGCAACTTATAATCTTAGAGAGTTGCCTAGAGCACAGAGAAGGGAGTGGCTCAGGACCACAGTCCAGTATGTGACAGAGTCAGGACTCAGGACTTAAAACAACATCTTCCTGACTTGGAGACCTGCTATCTATCCACTACACCACTCTTCACAAGGTGTACGCAAGAAAATCTCAACAACTGAACACTCTCTCTAAATAGATGGTAAACAGGTCCCGATGTGTTGAATCACTGCAGAGAAAAGAAGACCTTTATGGATTAAGAAGAATCTTTGTGAAGAATTGTCAGTATATATATAGTTTCTTTGCCTACCCTGCTTGTTAATTACTCTACTTGGGCGTAAAAATATAAGACACTGAGGTAAAAAATGTTTTCTGGATGTTTATGATGAATCACCCCAGACTAATAACTTAAAAACAAGATGATGAATTACAAATGTGTATAATAACAAAAAAATTAGAGTGGTGATGTTATAGAGTATATGTATTATTTACATGAGGGACTATAAGAATCCCAAAAGGGAAAAGCTAGAAAGAATAGAAAATTTAAGTCTTAAAAACCAATAATGTTAGAAATAATCCTATTTGGAAAAATAATTTGTAGAACAAAAGCCATTTCTAATGCTAAAAACAAAGAGATTAAGAGCAATCAATGGCTGGCAGGATGATGGCTATATTTACTCTCAGCTGGAGCATATTCTTTATACTAAGAGATTATTATTGTAGCCAAGCCATTAGAATGACTGTTTGCAAATCAAGACCTAAATTCAATTAGATTCAACAAACTACATGCAAAGCATTGTATAAAATGGTACAAACAAAAAGACATATATGACAGAACTTTTCAAGGAACTGAAAATCTGACACATGTAAAGAGAGGCAAATAACTTACAATCAAGGGAGAGTGATAAGGGCAAAGGAAAAATCTAGGTAGTGCTATGAGAAATAGGAGAGAATGATTTGTGAAGAAGTCATTATTGTGTTCTGTGAAATGGTTGTCATAATATTTGAGAAAAAAAATCATGATGACCATGATATTGTCTTAGGTACGCATAACAGGCACTTAATAAACATTTACGGAACTGAACTGGCAAATTTAGGCAAAAATGCTTTTATATAAAGTGCATAATGGTCACTTCAGAGAATTATAGAAAATTAGAGCTAGATGTAACCTTCAAGGGCATCTAAAATCAGCCATTTTAGGATCATTTAAATTTCATGAGTAATAAAGTAATCAGAAAATAATTTTCCACTCATTTTTATTATTGAGACTAAAGAACTTTCAGCCTGTCAACATAATTTACCACAAACATACATTTAGAATGTAAGGAATTTCAAAGTCTTATCAAATATGACAATTTCAAAATCTCATCAAATTGGTACTCTTTTACTTTTTTGCAATTTATTATAAAGGGACAAGGAAATGAAAATGTATGCTATTGCTGTATCTATGTACATGTATACGAGAGATTTGTACATATACATACAAGGTTGTCATGCTACCGACATATGCAAACATCTATTGGTTCTGAGATTTTAATTTTACAAGGTATAATCTGTGAGATTCTGAACACAGGAACAAATATCCACACATTCATATTTCTTTCCTGAAATTACTTCTATAAGAAAATATCTATATATGTTTGGAAGTAAAATCTAATTTTTAAAAATTTATGCTTATTTTAAACTTAGCAAACAAATAAAATGTGCATTTCCATACAGAAAAAGTACAACAGAAAAAGGACACTGTGCACAAAATTGCAGATCTCTATTATACACAGCCTGCTTTTCTTTGAAAATAGAATAAATCCAACACCTTCAAGCTCTTTTGTCTGTGATTCTTTCTGACCTTCCTTCTCTGTGCTTTTTTAAAAAAGATGCCCCAGAGACCCTTTTTTGGGGGAGGTGGGAGAGAGAGAGAGAGAGACTAACTTTATCCCCCTCCTTTTGCTCTTCTATTCCTCTCCAAATAGGGAAAAAGAAAAACAAAGCCCACGTAACAAAAGTGCATATAGTCAACCAAAACAAATGTCCACATTTGCTCTGTCTAAAGATGTACATCTTATTCTGAGTCTTGAGTATATCACTTCTCTATTAAGAGGATAGTATAGTGAAGTCTAATTGTTCAAGTCAGAAAAACTTCAACTTCATGCTGAGAACATACGGTTATTGGTCCAGGACTGAACCAAGAAAATGAAAACAAAGAAATGTTGAGCTAAAAGTTAAACTGTAAAAAACAACCCTTTACTTCCACCACACCTCTACCTCCCCTCATTGGAAAAAAAAATCCTGAAAAGTTTTAGGTTTATTAAATCTGTAACTCAATACTATGTAATCTTGCAGGCAAATTTGTCACATTTAAAAATTTTTTAAAGGGGTACTAAAACAAAATCATAATTCTTACTGTTCCATGTTTCCTTACTGTTCTTAGTTTTTACATTCTACTCTTGCTAAAGGTTTCCGAAACAAAACAGGAAAAGCAAATGGTAGAACTATATGACATTCTAAATTTATACACGCTATAAAGACATAATCTATTAATGGTCCAACTTGGATTCTATTTCCTTTCTTAAGTTGCCTACCATAAGAGATCTTGAAATATGCCATACTATGCTGTTTAGACCTCCTTCTTCAATATATTTTTAAGTTGGATTATGATTTGCTTTATGGTCATCAATCCCTCTCTACTACCCTATAAGCTCTTTGAGACTTGTATTCTCAGCAGTGTACTATATATGTCATTTAATAAATTTTTCTTAAATTATTGTACTTTGAGTTTTATGACTACTTAAAATATAAAAATACTTTATGACTACTAAATGGGCAAAATGATCCCAACTGTGTCTATGCTTAATTTTTTTCTTGTCTCAGAAATAGGCTGACCTCAAATTATAATTTTGCTGTGAGAGACACAAACCTATCTGATGAAAGCCTAAATAAAAATAAATGACTCATAAATGAAGCTCAGTAATAGAGTTTGCTGAAGAAGAAACCTTAGTGTACAAACTAGGATGTCCAAGCAGTAGCTAATCACAACAGGGAAAATTTTAAATAGTGGATTAAAAAAAAATAAAGAGAAAATAACAGATGAATTTGCAATGATTACAAAGATGCTAATTCAATTAGAGAACTCTGCTGACACAAAATATAAGAGCACTGGAGTGAACTAATCTTTGTAATTTATTATCTATCATTCAAATGTACCCAAGTGTAGTTAAGTGATAAAGAAGTCTAACATTTCAAACTTAGGATTCCTTATCATTGCTGAGGTGGTTGGTTTTTTTTGGAGGGGGGGAAGGTGGTATGTAGAAAGAACAACTGAGTTTGGTAAAGTCTTCATGTCTACTATATAGCAGCTCTAAAAATTTCTTAGTTTTAGTATAAATCTATTCTCTGTGTCAATCCATTCTAAAATGCAGTGGAATATTAAGATATTATGCCCGAATGGTAAGACATTTGTTTGAAAGCTATCCAAGCTAGCTTGGAGATAAGTTACATTGCAACTTTGACGCTTACTAAGTGATTGGTTAAGTCACATAACCTCTCGGGGTCTCCATCTCCTTATTTGTAAACGTAAAAGGGGCCCGAACCAAAGATCTCTACAGGTCCTTCTAGTTCTAATGGTCTTTATCATTACACAAATTTATATCTACTCAAATGTTATGGATGTGTTTCTGAAAGGTGGCATGTAAAACAAATTACTCTACCAAAATTCTTTTTTTCTTAATAATTTATTACAAAATCAAGTCATATTTCTCCAGAAAGTTTTGATAACATGTAAGTCACATATCTGTTAACTTTCCTCCTTCCAAATAATAAAAGCTTTTATATCACATCTAAAAGGAACAATACATATTTTTGACATAAGATATTAATAGTTCTAAAGTATGTACCAAAACAGGGGTTCCAAAGTAGGATTAGGGTTCTAGTCATACACAACACACTATTTTGAATATCTGAGGAAAAAAACAAGGCAAACCAAAGAGAACATATTGAGTTTGGTTTCTCTCAGTGCTTTTCTTCTCAACATTTTGGTAACTAGCTATTTGATAACTTTTATGGAATCTGATGGATCTTAGAAATAAATAGGTTAATCTAGACCTAAGGCTATTAAACTGGGATCCTTAGACCTCCCCCCTCCACCCAGGAATACTTGGATAAATTTTAGGGAGTATATAAACTTACGTGAAAAAGAACCCCAACAAAACCCAAACCCTACATCTTTATTTTCACTAACTTCAAACTGAAATTTAGCCATTTCCTTCCATTATGAATGTATAAAAAAAAAAAATCAAACTAAGTATTTGAAATGAATTCTTTTAAAGAACAGAAAGGGCCATAAAATAATTTTTCACTGTTAGGATTTCAGGGAAGCACAGTTTCTTATATGCTAGCCTGAAGCAAGGTTAAGAGATCATGGAGTTAAAAATTATAAAGAGAATGAAAAGAAGCATTTGAAATATACCACTAGAAAAATAAAATTGCAAAAAACAATTCACAAACTTTTTATTAGCATAGGGGATTGAAGTAGAGAAGACTACAGCTGTGTAAAAGTAAAATATTTTAAGTATGTAAAGGATGCTCAGTATTCATATATTTCAATGTGGAAACAGGTACTAAAATATTAGCAAAAGCTAGAAGGACAAAAACTAGTGGAATTAGGATAATTTCATAAAGGTAGACAAATAATTATTTTTTACAGAGAAAAAGAAGTTTCATCTTTGCAGAGGTATCACTACTTTGATGGATCTACAATCTCACTGATCTAAGTACTTACTCCTCCACTGGCACAACCTTGCAATTTATCGTTGCCCTCTCATCTTGTACAATTTTACATCTACTCCAATATATACTCCAATATACTCTAGTGTGTAGTAGCCCTATGTTCTTGAAAACATAGTACAAGCTCTGACAGTTTCTACTAGGCTGGAAAGTCCTTTTGCTTTTATATCACCTTCATTTTTGAATATATCTCTTTTACTTCCCCACTGAGCTATTCCTTGTATAAAAAGTAAAAAAGAGAAAAAGCAGTTCAACAAAACTAACACATACCAACCTCGTTAGTATGACAGTATGTGTACTGTTACATATTATCTATAATTCTGCATCTCTGTAAAGAGGGGAGGGATGTACATTTTCTCAGTAAGAAAAATAATCTCCCCTACCCCCATCCATTATTCCTCTTCCAATCTCCTAGGTTAATAAATGTGGCTTTACTCTCAGCTCTTCATTCTATCCTACCAACATTTCCAATCAGCTGCCAAATTTGGTTCTGTAACATCACTCAAATTAGACTACCTTCACAAAGCTATCACCTCAGTTTGTGCTGTATTGCCTCTTACTAAGATTACTGATAGTCGTCCTGCCTCAAGTTTTTAGATAGTCAATAATCTATCCTCCACATTGGGCCAAAGTGATTTCTTTTAAGATCCTGACCTTGCCGCTGCTCTATTCAATAAACTAGTTGTTACCTCCAGAATCAAACAAGTCTTGTTTAACTTTGCACCCAATCTATGTATAATTCTAGCCTCACTGAATGTTACTCCCACCCCACACTGAGATCCTGGCAAACTAGCCTTTTCTCTGCTCCTCACATGATTCCTGTCTTTGTACTAGCAGTCCTTCTGCACTCTTTCCTTATCTCAGAGAACCCTTCTCTTCCTTCAAGATGCAATGCCAGAAACACCTTTTACATGAAGCCTTCCCAGGATCCCCTCAAAGCCTTCTATTTCAAACTACCTCATATTAACTACTTGTATTTATAGCCTATAATTACTCTGTATACAGACATATCTCATTTTATTGCACTTCATAGATAATTGCATTTTTTATAAACTGAAGGTCTGTGGCAACCCTGTGTCAAGCAAATCTATTGGTACCATTTTTCCAACAGCATGTGTTCACAACACATGTCATAGTTTGGTAATTCTTGCAATATTTAAAAATTTTCCATTATTATACCTGCTATGGTAATCTGTGATTAGTGATTTTTGATTTTATTATTGTAATTGTTTTGGGGTGTCATGAACCATGCCCATATCATTTCAAACTTAACTGATAAATGTGTATATTCTGACTGCTCCACTGACAGGTAGTTTCCTATCTCTCTAACTTTTCTCAGGCCTCCCTATTGCCTGACAAACAATATTTAAATTAGGTCAATTAATAACCATACAATGGCTTCTAAATGGTCAAGTGAAAGGAAGAGTCAATAGATGCAGCAAACTTCATTGTTATCTTAAGAAATTGCCACAGCCACCCCAAACTTCAACCACCACCCTCATCAGTCAGCAGCCATCAACATGGAGACAAGACCCACTATCAGCAAAAAGATTAAGACTAACTGAAGGTTCAGATGAATGTTAACTTTTTTTTTAGCAAAAGTATCTTTAATTTAGGTGTGTAAATTTTTTTTAGACATAATACTCTTGCACACTTAATAGATGACAATACAATGTAAACATAACTTTTTATACACACTGGGAAATAAAAAATCCATGTGACTCACTTTACTGTGATATTCATTTTGGGGTGATCTGGAACTGAATCTGAGATATCTCTGCCTTATGCCTCTATATGCATTAAATGTCCTTGTTTTCTCTCCCATTAAAATATAAGCTCTTTATGAGTAAAGATTGTTTTATTCATTGTATTTGTAACTCCAGTACATCTAACACAAAGCCTGGAACACAGTAGGTGCTTAATAAATATGTTTGGTTGATGCATCATCTCCTTTAGGAGGGGGAAGGAACCACAAACTTTCCACTTACATTGTATAGTTGTGTACATATATGTGCTGGTTTTGTTTACTTTACTCTGTATCAATTCACAGTGTTCTGAGAATTCTTTATATTCATTGTTAGTTATAGCACTGTAATAATTCATTACATTCTTGTACTATAATTTTTTTAATCATTGGAGGTGCCAGCTGACGGGCACCTGCTTTGTTTCTACTTCTCTAAGTGCTAGAAATATGATGGATGTATATGGGACCTTTCTTTCCATAGCTGACCTTCTTAGGGTATGGTTATGGTTTAATTTTTAATAGCACAGCCATTATGGAGACAACTCAATCTTTTATTATTTATTCAGGCTAAACAGAAGAAATTTATATTCAGGCTCTAAAATCACTACCTGACAGTGACACTTATTATCTGTGTGGTCTTGGACAACTCACTTAACCTCCCAGGGCCTCAGTTTCTTCTTCTACAAAATGAAGAGGTTGAACTAAATAAATAGTCATTGAGATCCCTTTTCACTCTCAACCAATGACTCGTAAGCTAAAATATATGGGTAGCATAACTCATTTTAAAGTGATTATGCTAACAGATGCAAGGATTTCTATAAAGATGGCCATCTTGAAAAGTGATTTGTTAATTTTTTTTTTTTTACTAGGGTAGAAGAGAGAAGCATAAAGTTT
This sequence comes from Pseudochirops corinnae, assembly GCA_028646515.1. NCBI lineage: Eukaryota > Metazoa > Chordata > Mammalia > Diprotodontia > Pseudocheiridae > Pseudochirops > Pseudochirops corinnae. The sequence goes on along the minus strand of CM053585.1, from coordinate 187,188,310 downwards.
TTAAGGGGTCTTTTTTGCATACCAAGAAATAAAATTTAAGTTGCAATTTCTGATAAAATCTGAACACTAAGCCTGATTTCTGATAAAACCTGAACACTAATCTCTAATTTACCTAAGAAGTCAGATTTAAAAGAACCATAATTCTTAGTCATTTTAAGATTCTAAAACTTTCAAAAATACTAACAAAGGGACTATAGTCACTGCCTCTGACCCCAAAATATTTACGAGAAGAAAAGTCACTTCACGTACAGTATTTGTGGTAAATAGCTATTTTCAATTCCTGAGAGGTCCTTCTACAGCTTTGGAACCAAAATTTATTTTTCAATGGCAAAGTGATGTGATTCACTTCAAAATGGATCATCTTACACTGATGATGTTGGAACTGTGCTAATGAAAGCAAATTGCTGAGAAGCACTCCTACACAGAAACCTTAAAACATGTGAAATGAGGTTGGGTCTTGAACTGAGACTAGTAGGTAAGCAACATAATGGTAGTCTAAGATCATGATAATTTAACAGAGGTCTTAATTAACTCATGGTTTTGTACAAAGCAAATGAAAAAATTATTACTTAAGTAACTATATAAAAATCCCCTTTTTATCAGGGTTGCTCAATTTTTTTGGAATTTTAAAGAGAAATAAGGAAAGAAATCATTTATACTTTCTGTTATTGTCACAAATTTCACCTCGGGTAGAAATCAATATGCATAAAATGAATCAGTGACTTACAGTAATTGATGGCAATAAAGCTTATTGTAACCAATGTTATTTAAATGCAATGAACCACAGAATTGTTCCTGTAAGTGAACTGGTCTAAAAATTAAAACTATTTTCACTTCTGTTTTATCTCTCATTTTACTTATAGAACTGAGAATCTCAGAAATTAGCCTCTAAGGTCCCTTCCAGCCCAAATCTATGATTTTTTTCATCTATGATCCCCTATCATCCTTTTTTATCTCCCCATTAAATTAGAGGTAAAAAAGGTGATGGTAGTGATTAGCATTGAATACACACATATGCAAACACATGCATAAAACACAAATACACTAATACTATCTTCCCCCCCACAGAAAGAAAGAAGCTCCTTGAGGGGAAGGCTTATACCATTTGTCTTTGAATCTCCACTTTCTGGCATAAAGCAAGCAACAATCAAAACTATAAAAGCTATTTTTAAACTATGTACTATAAAAGCAAATCCTTTAGTTTATAGTGAGAGAAAATTAGAATATATTTTGGAATGTTTACGATGACTAAAAAGGCTTATATGAAACATTTAATTAAAAATATATTGTGTCTTTATGCATTAAACAAAGAGGATGAAATGATGAAAAGTGATATAATACCTGTCTTCAAGGGGCTTAGAATCTGTTATAGGAAAGACATAATGTTATGTCATTCATTACAGATCAACCTAATTAGATAGTGTACTTCTTAAATGCTTTATTGATGCTTCATTTTGAAAAAATCACTATCACTTTCCAATGATGATATCCTCCCCACACCATCCCAACCCTCCCTTTTAACAAATAAGTATTCATCTAGTGACCATATTTAAAAATTTATGTCTCATTCCTCACCGACTAGCTGCTGAAAGGTGTGAGTCATCACATCAACACCAGTCAGTTATTGATCAGTTCTGAAGCCTTTGAATGTTCTTCTTTTCTTAAACATTACTGAGGTCATTATGACAACTGTTCTCCCAGTTCTGTTATTTTTCTCTTCCTTCATCACCTCACATGACAACATTTTCAAACTTTACTACTACCTCTACCTAAGGTTCAACTCTCATAAAGCAAAGAGTGAGAATGAGAGTAGAGGTAAATAGAAAACTATGGGAATGGCTATACGGAATGGTTCTGCCAGAATCACAAGGTCAACAAAATTAAAGGATGTTACTATAAGAGTCCCTGCATTACTAGAGGAAGAGAGGTTCTTATTTTTGCCTCTTTGTGATGACGTCAATGTCTTAAAAACCTTTGGAATGATGTTTACCATAGAATTTAAAACTGGAAAAGACTACAAATGATCTAGTTCAATCCCCTCATTTTACAAATGAAGAAACTGAACTGAGTGTACATTAGTGTCTTGCTCAAAGTTACAGAGATGGGAAGTAACAGACCTGAGATTGAAACTAAAGTCGTCTTGGCTCCCAGTCTTATATCCAAGCTATTATATCATGTTACCTCTAATTAGAACTTAGGGTCTTATTTATTTGACATACTTGTTCAGTCTTTCCCTACTGCATGCCTAGCAAATCGACCAAAATTTATCTCCCAATATACTACTCCCCCAATCTCTGTTATTCAGAACCTTGGATGGTGTAGACAAGAATCTATGTCTACTAACTCTCCTTGAATTCTTATCCTTAATATAAGTGACTCCTACTTTTGGCCTATTGTGCTCTGCCCATCCCCTCTTATATGCAATCTTCACTACTCTCTCCCCTTCACTGAATATAATGGCTTTTATAGACAGTGCATAACATAGGACTCTCTGTTTCTGCCCCCTACGATAGGGGTACCTTTTGGCAATGACTGTGAATGGGGCTTGAAATCCCCAGTATAGGGAAATAGGTTAGATGTGGGCTTCTTAGTGTTGGAACTCCTCTTTTGGCTGGGGATGAAGATCCATGGCTTTCTACTTTATTCCTTGAAGGCAATGTATACCATAAGGTCTATTACATGGTTGCTATAATTATACTCATTATTATACCAGGAAATGAGCTTTAAAAAAAAAAAGGTCACTGAGGGCAAGACCAGCACCAGCATCAAAGGCAAAAGGGTAGGCATCACTTTCAAAGTCAAACAATACAACCTGGTCCTCCTATAGCCCAAGATACCCCTTAAGGTGATACCTCTAATGCTTGCTACACCACTTTCTTGATATCATTTTTGATAAATTTCTCCAGGTGGCAAGTCAGATCCACTGGAAGCAAGAACACAGAAAGCCATCCCTGGGAGCTCAGGAATGAGCTTGCTCACAGTCTTAGCAGCACCACTGGAAATAGGGATGACGTTTTGGGCAGGACCATGTCCATCACTCTACAACTTCCTAGAGGGTCATCTACTGTCTTCCGAATAGCAGTAATGGCATAGATTGAGGTCATGAATCCTTTCATAATGTCAAAATTGTCATGAATGACCTTGGCTGGGGCAGAAGGGAGTCCAAGTAGTTGACAATACAGGAGGCATTACTGACAATCTTAAGGGAATTATCATATTTCTCATGGTTCACTCCCATCATAACACAGGATCATCAGCAGATGGGACAGAGATAATGATATACTAGTTCCACCCTTCAAATGAGTCTCAGCTTTTTTCATGGTGGTAAAGACACTAGTAGTCTGTACTACATACTCAGCTTCAGCATCTCCCCATTTAATATCTTGGTGGGATATGTTCATAGAAGAGAGTAATGGCTTTTCCACTGATCACCAGCTTTCTATTCTTTTTTTAAAAATTGATTTGTTTATTTACTTTTCATTTACAAGATTAAGTTCCACAATCCCTTGAGTTCCAAATTTTCTCTCCTCCCCCCCATGGTGGCATGCAATCAAGTATAGGATCTGCAAATACTTTCACATTGGACATTAGTCTGGTTGTATAGAAGGGTTGTAACCACTGGAGTGAACAATGGGAAAAAAGAAAGAGAACTAAATGTGAAAAAGAACAATAGCATGTAGGTTGCTTCAGTCTCTATTTAAACTCTGGTCTTTCTAGATCTTTCTCTGAATGTAGATACCTCCTTCCATCCTGAGACTTGTAGAGTTGTCTTATAACTATGCATTGCTGAGGAGAGTCCAGTTTATCAAAGTTGTCACAAATATCAAAGTAGTCACACATACGATGTGTCTGTGATTGTGTACAGATTTTTGCTGGTTCTGCTCTTCTCACTTAGCATCAGTTTAAGCCTCTCCAGGTAATTATGAAGTCCATCTGCTCCCCATTTCTTATAGCACAACAGTATTCCATTATATTCATATACCACAACTTGTTTAGCCATTCCCCAATTGATGGGCATCCCCTTAATTTCCAGCTTTTTGCCACCACAAAGAGAGCTGCAATAAATATTTTTGTACATATGGATCTTCCTCCCACTTGTATGATCTCTTTGGGATACAACCCCAGAAGTGGTATTACTGGTTCAAAGGGTATGCAATTATTTATACCAGCTTTTTATTCTTAAACTTTATACAGCACACTTGAACTTGCTATGGTACACTCATGTTGGAACACATAAACCATAGCTGAGGTCAATGAAGGGGTCAACGAAGGCCACAACATCCACCTTGATTAAGGTGAAAATAGCCCTAATCACCAGGAGGTTGATACTACCAAATCCAATGACTCCAGCCTTTACCACCTTGTTTTAGGGATATGGCTACAGCAACAGATCCTGGCAGAAGAAGAAATGAGAACTCCTCTATGCAATTAAAAAAAAATTTCCCTTAGTTACATGTAAAGATAATTTTTAACGTTCATTCTTTAAAAATTCTGAGTTCCAAATTTTCTCTCTCCCTCTCTAACCTCTCTCATTCTCTGGAATCAATTGTTCATTTTATTTTAAAATGTAAAATGGATAATTTTGGTTATATAAAATTAAATGCTTTGCAAAAACCAAATCAATTAAACCAAAATTAGAAGGAAAGCAGAAAACTGGGGAAAAAAAACTTTTTTACAGTAAGTAGGTTTGATAAAGGTATTTCTCAAATATATAGAGAACTGAGTCAAATTTATAAAAACACAAGTAATTCCTCAACTGATAAATGGTCAAAGGATATGAACAGTTTTCAGGCAAAGAAATGAAAGTTATCTATAGTCATATGAAAACATGCTCTAAATCATTACTGATTAGAGAAATAGAAATTAAAACAACTGAGGTACCACCTTACACCTGTCATCAGACTGACTAACATGACAAAGCAGGAAAATGAAAAATGCTGGGGAGATATGGGAAAACCAGGACACTACTGCTCTACTGGTAGAGTTATGAACTGATCCAAACACTCTGGAGAGCAACTGGGAACTATGTCCAAAGAGCTATCAAACTGTGCATACTCTTTGATCCAACAATACCACTACTAGGTCTGAGATCAAAAAAAAGGGAAAATAACTTATTTGTACAAAGATATTTATAAGCACCTCTTTTTGTGGTGGCTAAGAATTGGAAATTGAGAGGATGCCCATCAATTGGGAAATGGTTGAACAGATTGTGGTATATGATTAAAATGGAATATTATTGTGCTATAAGAAATGACAAGCAGGATGACTTCAGAAAAACCTGGAAAGACTTACATGAACTGAAACAGTGAAGTGAGCAGAACCAGGAGAATGGTATACAGTAACAGCAATAAGATGAAAAACCATAAAATGCTATCTGCCTCCACAGAAAGAACTGATGGCATCTGGATATAGACCAAAGCATATCATTTTTCATTTTCTTTCTTTTCTGTTTTTCTTCCACAAAATGACAAATATAGGAATGTGGTATGTGACTGCACATGTATAACTTATATATGACTGATTACTGTCTCAAGAAGGGAGATGGGGAGGAAAAGAATTTGGAACCCAAAACTGAAGAAAAAAAAAAAAAAGAATGTTAAAAATTGTTTTTACATGTAATCAGGGTAAAAAAATTTTTTTTAATTGTTCATTTTTACAAGATTTATATGAAATGATGCAGAGTGAAGTGAGCAAACAGAACAATTTATACTACAATATCAACATTGTAAAAATGAACCATTCTGAAGGGGCCCAAGATTCTTCTTTATAATTTCACAAAATGAGTTTTTGGTGGTTGTTCTCTGCAGCCACACTGATGTAGTTAGTCATTACACCGTTTTCCTGGATCTCCTTACTTCACTTTGCATCAGCTTGTAAAGTTTATCTAAGCTTCTTTGTATTCATCATGCTTTTGTTTCTTACAGAAAAACAAAAGTCCATTAACTGAGTACCACAATTTGTTCAGCTATTGTTCATTGGATAAGCATTTATCACTTTGTCTAAATTCTTCACTATCAAATGAAGTGCTGTTATATCTATTTTGGCATATATAAAATCCTTTTTGTGACTGATCTTGAGGAATATGCCTACCACTGGTCCCTCTGGGACAAAGGGTTTTGCAAAATGCCCTCTAGAATGGTTATATGAATTTGCAGTTCTGCTAACAACGTATAAGTGTGCTTATCTTTCCACAAACCCTACAATGATAACCAAAATTAACTTTAATTTGGCAAATGGAATTCTAAATGTGAGATCCTTTTCCAATGATTGGCTGGACAGATTACAAGAGGAGCTGAATCATATCGATCTTGACCTTCTTATAAATGAAACCAGAAGAAACAAGGAAGTTGCAGTTAAGTGGAAGAATTGATCACAGCTACTTCATGGTGAGAAAAAGAAAGGAACTGGTACTTTTCTAATACTTGCTCTCCTAGATACTCTCTCCTCTTTGGGTTTTTGTGACATTACCTGACTAATCACTCCAACTCAATCTCCTTTGTTCACTAATAAGACACATCATGTCCACAAACAGTGGGTGTCTCCAAGGTTCTATCTTTTTGTTTTCTCTGTTTACAAACTCTTGGTAATCCCCTCAGCTTTAATGGTTTTAAGTATCAGACAGACATACATATGTACTTATAGATACAGATATTCAGTCCCAGTTTCTCCTCTTAGCTTCAACCTCCAAGAGACACCTCAAAAAAGTCCCAAGCTGTGCTCATTTCCTGCTCCAGCCGCCCCTCTCTTATAAATTTCCCTATTTCTGTTAAAGGTAAAACCATTCTTTCAGGCTCTTAGGCTTGTAACATTGGCATTATCCTTGACAACACAGGCAATTGGTAGCCAAATCTTTTCATTTCTACCTTCCACGTGTTTTGCATTATAAATTAACTGCCACAACTAGGCAACCACGAGTCCAGTTTAGTCTCATTTGCCTAATGGTAAGTAGCAAATCTCTGCCAAATGGAGAGAGATGGCTGCCAAAGGCAAAAACAGATTAGACTATAAATTCATTTGTAAAATGTAACAAGATGGATAACTATGAGTAGTATAACCCATAAAGCAGAAAGAAGTAGAAGGTAAAAAATGATTTAAAGAAGGTTGGAAAGACATCCAAATAAGCGAAGTTGACTCCCAAGGCATTCAACAGTGAAATGGAAGAACTACTTACAGAAAAAAGGGAAAAGATTTACAAAAGTCATTATTAAAATACAGTCTTATAAGCCCTTAAAGAGGAGGCTATATTTATTCTCTGCAATTCTCCAGCAAATCAAAGGTTTAAGAGGACAACTTCAGTTGAAAATATCAGGACTTTATGAGAAAATTACAAAAAAAAAATCACAGCATACTTTGTAATTAAAGTGAATTTATTGGGGGGGGGGGTTTACATGGTATTTCACATGGAAAAACGGAACACCCTAAAACTATTATAGCAGGAAAAACAACAAAACTTAAGTAAGGAACCTGAGTGTGAGACAAAGTTCTGTTGCTTAGTAGGCCTAAAGCCATGATCACATCACTTAACCTCTCTAATACTTAAAATAACTTGTAAAATGGGAACAATGATAAGATTTTTACCATCCAACAGTTAGTCTGATGAGTGAAGAACTTTGTAAAATGTAAAGTAAGTTTCAAAGAAGGTATTTCACAAATTACTATTAAGCTACAAAGTTTAAACAAAATCATAGTTTACTTTCAACATGTTTCTAAAAATAAACATGAATGTAGTGCAGTGAAAAGAGCAGTGGTTCTGGAGTTAGACAACATGAGTTTACATTCCTCCCCCACTCCCTCCCACCATCATTTGTCTGACCTTGGACAAATCACCTTGCTGTACCCCAGTTTCCTTCTCTTGTAAAACAAGAGAGGTAAATCAGATGGTCTTTTAGATTCCTTCTAACTTGAGAAATCTGAGATTTACAAACCTATAAGCTATGGAAAATAACTAGCTATGCCTCTTAGGAAAAGAACTTTTATCTTACGAGATTAAATTTAAAAAAACCATACACTAATTTCTGCAAAGTCATGAGATCACTTCTTATATGAACAAGTCATATGGGTATTTAACCATACAACAGTGTAGCTTCAAGGCAGAGGTTTTTAGTCCATGAAATTAAAAAAAAATTAGAACTGCATTTATAAATATTATTTGGAAGAGTACATGGGCTTAACCTGACTACCATAGGTGTCCATGACCCAAAAAAGGTTGGAACTCCTGTGCTTTACAGGGTATTATTTGAAATTTTAAAAAAGCTATAAACACATTCATTCCTTTGTAATCTACAAAATTAATGCATGAGGTTTTTCCCCCCTACTTGTAAGACATACTAGGCACAACATACCACATGACAAAAAAGGATTTTAAGAACTTTTCAATCTACGCTTTTAGAGAATTAAGATAGTTAGGAAAAAAAATAGTCATTAGCATTTTCCTTCTGAATTGAAAAGCTCAAGAAGAATAAAACTTTTATCATCAATTTATACAAAATGGAAGGCAATAAAGATGAGTTTGTCAGAATTTAGCTTGAAATCAATGAAAGTGTTACACAATTTCTCAAATGTAATTCAGTCCAGTCCTCCTTATGTTTAATTTTGTGCCCAGCTTAATGTTCATGCCTACTTGCAGCACCCATTTAACATACATTTCCTGATGGGTGACACTTAATGGACTGTCTATCAGCTTTATTCCAGTCCAGACAGCAATTCATTCATTTCCCCATGAAGATTTTTAAGTCAATATTTTGAGTGACCAGAGAAAAAAATCAAACTCATTGAGAAAACTCTGTAGTATTTTGGATCAACTACCACAATGTCATTTTCAAACAGGAGCAAAAAACGGCATATTAATTCTACTTCTATATTTTTCACATCTAGGAAATATATTATTAAAAAAGGAAATGATTTTCATATACCTAGAACAGTGTTTAACAGATGATTAGCCAGAATGTTACACTGCATTCCACAAAATGTTCAAACTTAGGAAAGACCTCTGACACTGTATAGATCCTGTATGTAAAAACCTATGGAGGATTTACAAGAGGGCACAGACAAATCACATAGGTTGAGAAGGTATTTAACAGTTGTGATCTACTCTTTTAGAAAAAGTACCACATACACCAATGAGATCACTGTGAGATTACCACTGAAGGACCTACACTTTACTTTGACACCTGATAAACTGTTAGACCTATTATAGTCTTTACCATTCATTTTTCCTGCAGTACTGCCAAAAAACCACATTGTTTACTTGTACATTTCTGAGAAGTACATCTGAAAAATGGATCAGAAAAGTGAAATCCTGACTGTGAGTGTTGCTTCCTGTTTCAATATCAGCAGAGTGTGTGTGTGTGTGTGTGTGTGTGTGTACACGTACCCTGCTGTGCCACTGGACTAGACTGCCTCGTCACTCCCACACCTATGCTCATTTCATATGCCTGCAAGGTAATGCTTAAAATTCTGTAAGCTAGGCTTCAGCAAAATGGGAACCAAGAATTACCAGAAGAGCAAGTTGGTTTTCAAAGAGGCAGGTGAACTAGAGACCAAATTGCCAACATTTGCTTGATTATGAAGAAAACAAGGGAATTCCAGAAAAACACCTATTTCTGCTTCACTGACTCCACTAAAATCTTTGACTGTGTAGATCACAACAAAATGTGGCAAGTCCTCAAAGAGATGGGAATCTCCTGAAGAACTTCTATATGGGCCAAGAAGCAACAGTTAGAATCGAACATGCAACAACTGACTGGTTTAAGATTGGAGAAGGAGTATGACAAGTCTGTATATTGTCACCTTATTCATTTAACTTATATGCAAAGTAAATACATCATACAAAATGCGAGGTTGGATGAAATCAAAACCTGGAATTAAGGTTGCTGGGAGAATTATCAACAATATCATATATTCAGATGATACTACTCTGATGATGGAAAGTGAAGAATTAAGAAGCCTCTTGATGAGGGTGAAAGGAGAGTACAAAAAAGTTGTCTTGATGCTTAACATTAAAAAAACTAATCTCAATAACTGGTCCCATCACTTCCCAGCAAACAGATGGAGAAGAAATGGAAGTAGTTTCAGATTTTATATTCTTGGGCTCAAAGATCACTGCAGATGGCAACTGCAGCCATGAAATTAAAAGACACTTGCTCCTTGGAAGAAAAGCTATGGCAAATCTGGACAGGATACTAAAAAGCAGAGACATTACCTTGTTGACAAAAGTGCCTTATAGTCAAAGCCAAAGTTTGTCTAGTAGCAATGTAAGGCTGTGAGAATCAGCCTATAAAGAAAGCTGAGCACTGCACAATTGATATTTTTGAACTGTGGTGCTAGAGAAGACTTTTGAGAGTCCTCTGGACAGGAAAGAAATCAAATAAGTCAATACTTAAAAAAATTAATTCAGACTATTCACTGGAAGGTAAAATACTGAGGCAGAAGTACATACTTTGACGACAGAATGAGAAGATAGGACTCACTGGAAAAGATCCTAGAGAAAGACTGAAGGCAAAAGGAGAAGGGGAAGGCAGAGGATGAGAAGCATAGATAGTGTCGTGGAAGCAATCAATATGAAAAGACTTTGAGAGATAATGAAGGACAAAAGGGCATGGCATGTATTGTTCCATGGAGTTATGAAGAGTCATACATGACTAAACAACTGAACAGTAGCAGGTGGCATAGTGGTTGGAGGGCTGAACTTGAAATCAGGAAGATGAGTCAAAATCCTGTCTCAGACACTTACTGATCTTGGACAAGTCACTTCACCCCTTTCAGCCTCATTTTCCTCAACTGTAATAAATACAAGTGATAATAACACCTAACTCACAAAATCCTCATGAGAATATTATGATATAAGATATGTAAAGTACTTTTCAAACCTTTTACATGCTATATAAATATTATTATTAGAAGGAGGAGTCACTGAAGGTTTGAGGGCATAGAAGTAACATGGTCAGATGCCTATCTGACAGCTCTATGGGAAATGAAAAGCTGATTAATTTAGAAAAACATAGGAAGTCTTGGATTTAGGAAGGAAGATGCTATCCACCACCTGCAGAGAAACAGATGACAAGAAGAAAATCACAAATGAGGTCATGAAGTGTCAGACACAACTGAAATGACCAAATTACAACAAATATGGAAATGGGTTTTGCATGACTTCACAGGTATAATCAATATCAATGAGTGAGAGAGGGGCTGGAAGGAGGGAGAAAATTTAGAACTCAATTAAAAAAAAAAAAGAATGTCAAAATAAGGTAGGGGTGTATGTGTGTGTGTGTTTAACCCAACAATAAATGTTTAGTAATGAGAACTAGAGTACACTTATCAACCAAGTTTCAGTTATGGCCACACTGTTATGATGGTGCTAGAGAATGCTAACTAGTAGTGAGAAAAACAGAATTGAACTGAGTTGTCCTGTGCCCTGGAAAAGGAGGAACTGAACCCACTCCATTTAAATTCAGTAACCTTGATACTGAACCATCCATGTACCTTCAAGCATTTGGCATATTCAACTTTAAATTTTAAGTAAATTTTTCAAAAAGAAAAACTAACAACAACAAAAAATTGCAACAGTAGAAAGTAACATAGATAATCTCAGACCAATGATCTTTGGTAACAATATAGGAAAATAGCTCCTGGTCACATTAACAACCATTTCTCAACAGGACGGCACCAAACAGCTTGGTAAGAGTAGGTAAAAAAAAAAAAATCAGGTATTCCCCTCTTCATCTGCTCATTCTGGCAAGTATAACTATAATCACATCATTCACACTATATAAGAATCAGGGGATGGGGAAAAACTGATGTACGTAGGTAATAGCAAGAAGAATCTGGAACAAATTTTAGGAAACTCCAAAAACAAATGACTCAGTTTTGTTAGATTAGTATGATCTAACTTGAGAGAGACAAACATGTAACTCTCATTCTTGTCCTGTTTTTTATTTATAGTAGACCACAAAATAACATAAAAAGATTTTTACTTCCTTCTACTTAACTACTCTCTTACTTATAAATTTCTCCACTCCCTGTAAGCATGAGAGGAAATTAGGTACCAAGTTTACAAAGTTTCTATCAATGATATTACCTCATACTACTAATATTTCTTTTACTTGGAAAATATGTTGATCACAACACTTGGATCACAAGATCTAATAAACCACATGATAAAATGCACCTCCAGAAAGAATAATAGGATCTAAAAAGAAACAACTAAAACTTTACTCGATCAGAATAAAAACCATTTATAGAGGCTACATAATCCCATACAACTTCAATGTAGCAGATGGATTAGTCACTAATCATTAGTGTTTTATAACACTAATCACTGGTGTTTTATAAACATCCCCCCACCCCAAACCAACCAACACTTACTGAGTGCCGTGTATGTGGTACTCAAAGTACTATTGGGGCACAAAGTAGTAAAAGACATAGTCCTTGTCTTTAAGGAGCTTACAACCGATTTGGGAAAGTGAGGCAGTTAATATGTATTGCCTTATTACTGGTGAGTCATTAATATGGCATTATCACAAAGTCATCTTCTGTCTACCAAGAGTTGCCTACAATTAAATCTTTCAGTTTATAAGCATTTAAAATATGTCTAATGCATAGCACAATTACCATAAAGCTTAATAATTCAAGGATTCCCATTTTTTTGGTTAACAATTATTTACTGGATATTAAAACTTAATGAAATCACCCTCTCTTCATTCCCCACTTCTACTTTGATTTTCACACCCTTCAGTCAACGTCTGATGGTAATGGCAAGCCCAGAAATCTCATTTAAGGTTAAGGGTTCTTGAAAGGTTGTCACTTTGCAATAAATTCATTTTTTTTTTAAATTTTATTATAGTTTGCATCATTCATTTCCACAAGATTTTGAGTTACATATTTTCTCCCCCTCTTTCCCCCACCCACCGCCCCAAAACAGCCATCCCAGTGTGTCCCCCCTCCCTCACTCTATTCTCTCCTATGTCACTTCTCGGTAGGGCAGGATGGATCTCCCAACCAGAGTGCCTGTGTATCTCAAGTTCCAGTTGGGTGTAGTCAATAATAATAATAATAAT
>CM053585.1:187147813-187174755 GCA_028646515.1 Pseudochirops corinnae | reverse complement strand
CCCCGCCCTCTCCTCCATCACCCCACCACTCATCCCCCAATAAATTCATTTTTCATCCCCTTGTTACAGTGTTAATTCCTTCTATCATGTAGTACCTTGACATTAGACTTCTGCTTCATAGTATCTATTTCCATTTATGCATGTTTAATTGTGTCTGCTTACAATGCCATTTAAATGCTTCTACCAATACAAAAATAGAAAAAAAATTCCTAGTAAGAGGAAGACAATTCAGAGCATCTTCTATTTTAACCACCATACCCATATCTTAAATAACTAAAAAGCAGGAAAGATTTGGTGCCATCAGTTTAAAAACAAAAAACGCAAACATTTGTGTATATGGATGCTTCACTTATGGGATTAATAGAAGCCAAAGTGGAATGTTCCTCAACTTGTCAGGTATTTTTCTAACTAAGGGGACAAGAAAAGTTAGAGGCTTAAGAGAACCTAAAAGTACGTCCACATTTGCTTACATTTCTTAAAAATACGCCAATTTTGGTGCTTACATTAAAATGACCATAAAACACAATAAAGTAGAAAGAAAGCAGATTTGGAAGTCAAGAATGCTGGGTTCTAGTCCCAATTCTGCTTACAATCTAGTTGCATAACTGTATAAAAGTCACTTAACTTCTCTAGACTTCATTTGTTAAAAATGAGATGGCTGTTCTTCTGAGGTCCCTTACAATTTAAAAAATTCTATACAAGTCTAGTTCAGAGTTTTACAGAGTTTATAAATTTGATTTGAAAATTTAAAATGTCTATGAGTTTGACACATTTATTGTATTTATATGAACTTAGAGCATTTCACATGCTACTGGTCGGAGGGAATCATTAAAAACACAGTTATCTATGTGGCAAAAAACTGTAATAATAGACTACTATAATAAAAGAATATTTATCTATTGAGCAAGACCTTCATTCATAAGGATCCAACTATAAAGAGAGGAAGTTGAACTCATATATCTGTAGTCCTTTCTAGCTATGGTGCAAATCTTACTACTACTTATTAACTTAACAATTCCTTAGAAGAATTTATTAAAGTATGCTTTAATTGGGTGACAAATGAAAATTTGTCCCAAATTCTACCAAGATACTTCTCCCTTGGAAGTTTTCACATTTTTTTCACATACAAAATAAAAAAGAATGAAAAAAAATAGAAGAAAATGTGAAACATCTTATAAGAAAAGCAGATCAAGACGTAAGAATTATCAGACAACCTGAAAGCTACCAAAAAAAAAATCTTGATACAGTATTACAAGAAATAATTAAATAGAGCTGCCCTAAAGATTTAGAACAAGAGGGGAAAGTAGAAATAGAAAAACATCCACTGATCATCACCTGAAAGAGTTTTCTTAGCCAGATTTCAAAACCCAGGTTAAGGAGAAAATATTGCAAGCAACAAGAAAAAAATAATTCAAATACTACAGAGTCACAATTAAAATTAAATAAGACTTAGCAACTGCTACACTAAAAGACCACAGGTTTTGGAACACTATATACATCAAAGAGAAAAAGAAGTGGCATTGAGGCCAAAAATAACTTAACCAGCCAAGTTAAACAAAATCCTGAATGAAAAAAAAAAATGAACATTCAATAAACTGACAGACTTTCAGGTTTTTGTTGCAAAAAAAAAAAAAAAAATACCAAACAAACCCCCCCAAAAAACCAAAACCATCATTTGATGGAAAATTTGACAGATAAGTTCCAGAAGAAATATAAGGTACACATCAAAGACCAATCAGAACGAATTCAAAAAGGTCAAACTGTTTACTTTTTATGTGAAGAAATATAAATTGTATTCTTAAAACCATTACTAGTAATCAGGTCATTCAAAAGAAAGATAAGCTTAGTATGATATGGTGATTCAAAGCAAAACTGTAGGAAAAGGCAGAAAGAGCAATTATCTCAAACAAATGAGACAGGAGAGGAAGAACTGATACAGAGGAAGCAAGTGGGGGTGGAAGGCTAGTAGTACTGGAACCCTATTCTCATCAAATCTGGATTAAAGAGGAAACAACATATACACCTAGAAGGGTTGGAAAGTTTTAAATTTATAAAGAAATAAGATGATAAAGGAACAAGATTAAGGGAAGGTGGTTTAGAAAGGTATGCAGATTAAGATTTAGGAGAGTAGGAGAAAAAAGGGGGACTTAGAAGAGTGAGTAGAACAAGAAAAGGAGCGTTAGGGGAGAGGATAAGGGATGTATTCTTTAAAAGTGTATGGAATAGGGAGGTAGTGGTTAGAAGTAAACTAGAGGAAGGATAGGGTAAGAAGAGACTGAGAAGGACAATAGTAAGGAAACATAGGATGGAGGGAAATATACAAATAGTAATTATAACTTTAAATGTGAATGGGATGAATTCACCCATAAAACAGAAACAGATAGCAGAATGGATTAAAAATCAGAATCTGAGAATATGCTGTTTACAAGAAATACATTTAAAAATGAGAGATACACACAGTTAAAATAAAGGGATGGGGGCAGCTAGGTAGTGAAGTGAATAGAGCACTGGTCTTAGGGTCAGGAAGACCTGAATTCAAATCCAGCCTCTGAGACTTGTGACCTTGGACAAGTAATTTAACCCCAATTGCCTTGCTTTCCCCCCTCCAAAAAAGCAAAAAAAAAAGGGGGGGGGATGGAGTAGAACACATCATGCAAAAGAAGGAGTAGCAATCATAGTATCACACAAAGTCAAAAATCTAATAGATTTAATTAAAAGAGATAAAGAAGGAAATTACATTATGATAAAAGATACTATAGATATTGAAGCAATATCAATACTAAGCTAATATGCACTAAATACCATAACACCTAAATTTTTAAAAGAAAAGTTAAATGGATTACATATTTGTGGGGGAACTTTAATCTTTCCTTCTCAGAACTAGACAAATTTTACGAAAAAAGACATTAGACATTAAGGAAGTGAATAGAATTTTAGATAAGCCAGATATGACAGCTATCTAGAGAACTGAATGGAAATAGAAATGAATATATCTTTTTCTCAGCAATACATGTTACTTTTACAAAGACTGACTGTATATTAGGGGACAAAAGTTTTATAACTAAAAGCAGAAATATTAAAAGTATCCTTTACAGATCGCAATGCAATAAAATTATATTTAATATAGGGTCATGGAAACATAGGAAAAAAATAATTAAAGATTAAACAACCTAATCTTAAAGAAGGTATGGGTTAAAGAACAAGTAATAGAAACAATCAGTAATTTCATTAAAGAAAATGACAATAATGAAACAACCTATGGGATACAGCAAAAGGAGTAATCAAAAGAAAATTTGTATCTCAAAGTGCTTATGTCGTAAAAAAGAGAAAGAGAAGATCAATGAATTGGGTATGCAATTTTTAAAAAAACTGAAAAAAGAACACATTAAAAATCCTTCACTGAACACTAAATTGGAAAACCTAAAAATTAAAGGCAAAATTAACAAAATTGAATGTAAGAAAACCATTGAATTAATAAATAAAACTAGGAGTTGGTATTACTAAAAATCAATAAAATAAACTATTGGTTAATAAGATTAAAGAAGAAAACCAAATTACTCGTATCAAAAATTTAAAAAGTGAATATACCCCTAAAGAAAATGAAATCCAAGTAATTATAAGGAGTCATTTTGCTCAATTATATGCCAATAAATTTAACAATTTAAGCAAAATGGTAGAATATTTACAAAAAGACAAACTGCCTAGATTAACAGAAGAAGAAATAGAACACTTAAACAGATCTATTTTAGAAAAAGAAATTGAATAGGCCATAAATGAACTTCCCAAGAAAAAAGCACAAGAACCAGACAAATGATTTACAAGGGAATTCTATTAAACATTTAAAACACCAACTAATTCCAATATTAAATAAATTATCTAGAATAATAGGCAAGGAAGGGGAACTACCAAACTCCTTTTATGAAACAAATATGATACTGATACCTAAACCAGGAAAGGTAAAAAACAGAGAAAGAAAATTATAGACCAATTGCATTATTGATAAGGATGCAAAAATCCTAAATAAAATGCTAGCTAAACGATTTCAACAATATATTACAAAGATTATACATTATGACAAAGCAGGATTCAAACCAGGAATGCCAGGATGGTTTAACATAAGGAAAACTATTAACATAATGGATTATATCAATAATAAAAATAACAAAAATCATACGATATCAATAGATGCAGAAAAAACTTTTGATAAAGTACAACACTCATTTCTATTAAAAGCACTTGAAAGTATAGGCATAAATGGACTTTTCCTTAAACTGATAAGAAGCATTTTTACCTAAAACCATTAGCAAGCATTATTTGTAATGCGGTTAAGCTAGAAGCCTTCCCAGTAAGATGAGGTGTAAAATAAGGGTGCCCACTGCCCTCAATACTATTCAACATTGCATTGGAAATCCTAATGATAGCAATAAGAGAAGAAAAAATAGAAGGAATCAAAACAGGGAATGAGGTAAATAAAACTATCTCTTTTTGCACAAGATATGATGGTATAATTGGAAAATACCAAAGGCTCAACTAAAAATAATGAACAATTTCAGCAAAGTAGCAGGATATAAAGTAAACCCATGTAAATCATTAACATTCCTATAAAATACCAATAGGATCCTGCAGGAAGATAGCTAGAGATACCCCATTTAAAGTACCTCTTAAGACAGTATAAAATACCTGAGAATACACCTACCAAAAGAAACATGGGAATTATATGAACAAAACCATAAAAATCTTTGTACACAAATAAAATCAGATTTAAGTAAATGGAGAAACATTAATTATTTGGGGGTAGGCAGGGCCAATATAATAAAAACAGAAATAGAAATAAAAATAGAAATTTTAGCAAAATTAAACTATATTCAATGCCATCCCAATTAAACTACCCCCTCCAAAAAAGTATTTTATGAAGCTAGAAAAAAATAACAAAAGGTCAAGAATATCAAAAGAACTAATAGGGAAAATGTAAAGGAAGAAGGGTTAGCAGTACCATATCTTAAACTATATTATAAAGCAGTAATTATCAAAACTATCTTGGACTGCCTAAGAAATAGAAAGGTAGATCAGCGGAACAGAGTAGACATACAGTCTATAGCAGCAAACAAATGTAGTAACCAAGTGTTCAACTACTGTAAAGACTTAAGTTTTTGGGATAAGAATTCATTATTTGATAAAAAGTGCTGAGAAAGCTGCGGGCATAGACCAATACCTTACACCATTTACCAAGATAAAGTCAAATGTTTACATGATCTAGACATAAAGGAGATATTACAAGAAAATTTGAAGAACATGGAACATATTATCTATCAGACTTATGGATAGGTGAACAATTTATGAACAAGAGAAAAAGTGTTGTGAGATGTAAAATGGATAATTTTGATCATGTTAAATTAAAAAGGTCTTGTACAAATAAAACAAATATAGCCAATATCAGAAGGAAAGCAGAAAACTGGGAAACAAATTTTATAGACAGTTCCTCAGACAAAGTCTCATATCTTAAATATATAAAGAACTTTGTCAAATCTATAAGAATGTGAGTCATTCTCCAACTGACAAATGGTCAAAGGACATGAACAGGCAGTCTTTCAATGAAGAAAGAAAAACAATCATATGAAAAAATGATCTAAATAATTATTGATTAGAGAAATGCAAACAAAACAACCTTGAGATATCATTTTACAGTGATTGGCTAAAATGATAGAAGGGGAAAGTGACAAATGTTGGAGGGGATGGGGAAAAAGTGGAACCTTAATTCGTTGTTGGTGGATTTGTGAGATGATCCAGCCATTTTGGAGAGAGATTTGGAATTATGTCCAAAGAGTTATTAAACTGCCCATATCCTTTGACCCAGTAATACCATTCTTAGGTCTATTTCCCAAGATGATTAGGGAAAATGGAAACGAACCTACATGTTCTAAAATATTTATAGTAGATCTCTTTGTGGTGGAAAAGAACTGGAAATTGTGGGGATGCCCGTTAATTGGGGAATGGCTAAAAAAATTGCGGTATATGTTCATGATGGAATAATTCTTTGCTATGAGAAATAATGAACTCAATGATGTTTAGAAAAGCATGGAAAGACCTACACGGCATAATGAAGAGTGAAAGCAGCAGAAACAAGAGAACGTTTGTATACAGTAACAGCAATATTGTTTTAAGAACAACTCTGAGTGACCCAGTCATTCTCATTACTATAAAAACTCAAATTAACCATAAAGACCCTAAGAAGGAAGACACTCTTTGAATACAGAAAAAGAATGGACATATATATGTGTATGTATGTGTATACATGAATATGTATATATGTACATGTATATATTTGCACACACACAGATTCGTGTTTAATGGTAGCCATCTCAAAGTTTGGGGTGGGGGAAAGGGGAAAAAGAAAGTTACATGGTACCTTTGTTGTATATATCTGAAAGGAGTAGCAAATTGTACACAATGGATCTGTGATTTTCAGGTGCAATCCTATCTCACTTTGTTATGGAAATTCTTCTTCTATTTCTTAAGTTCAGAATAAAATTAATAAATTTAAAAAAAAAAGAAGTTGAAGCAAACTTGAACTAAAAGCAAATAAACCCAAATACCCCTCCTCCTCCAATACACACGCATACTGACAAGCCTTCATGGCTTTCTTATGACAGGCTCTAAATAAGTGACTGCCCCCAGGAGTTTCTATTTCAGGGACTGTCAGACACTATTTTCCTGAAAGAAAGCTATGGTGTACATATACCTGATATATTGTTCTCAGATCTTAAGGACATTTATCATTTAGTATCTATTATCAATAGGGTACTGTATTGACTAGGCACTCTTCCTCTGGGGCTGTAATTTAGGGAGTTTTGAATCAGACTCAAAACTCCATTTCACATGTACAGGAAAAATGACATTTAACCACACACTTAAGAATGCCAAAACCACACTGGACTTGGGTGCTGTGGCTTTTAACATGACTTTGGGGAATAATGATTCACAAAATTCCAATTCTGTGGAGCAAAACCAGAGTATACATCCTGATTAGTCAATAAAGGTAAAGAGTCTTCCTAATCTATTATTTATTCTGATGTCCTGTACTCAGTCAAGATAAACCTACTTCTATAGACTACAGAAAACTGGCATAAAGATTAAACAAAACACTATATGCTAGTTTTGATCCTAAACACAACTTGGTGATAATATCTAATAAGAATTTAACAATTTAAGGTCTACCCCTGACCACACTGCACATTCATATATACTCCTGGGCCATGCTATCATGCAGTTGCACATACATACCCTCTTCTCCACAGTCCTGTCTGATGACAGCTCTAGCTTTTTAATTCTTTTATTGGGAAGAGTAACCAAGTCAACAATACCACTGTTTCTGGAAAGTGTATGACAAATGCCCTATGGCTCAACTCATCATTCTTGTGACTTCCTGGACAAAAATATCTTCCATTGGCCAACACTACCCTATATATGTTGTTTTCCTCCCCCACTAGAATGTATGTTCCTTCAGGAATGAGACTATCTTACTTTATCTGGCGCATAGTAGGCAATTAATAGATATTCTCATTAATTTGTTATTTCTAAGCAAAATACAAATAAATTATGGAAAAAGAAATCACTCTGATGTCTTTCAAAATCATTTATTTTACCAGTTCACTTATAATCCATCCAATTTAATTTTGAAGTTAGTCATCCAAAAACAGCTCATGGAAATAAGTTAACATGAGGTAAAATACAATTATAGTAAGTTGCCTAAGGTGGCAAATATTATAGCAATTTTTCCAAAACATTCTTAAAGGGGAAATTTAAAGGGGAAATGTAAGGAAGATAAAGTGGAGATGATAGAACAAAAAAAGTAATAAACACCTGCATATTCATTTTTCCTGGATTTTATTATCAAGATCTCTCTTCCTTCAGTTTCCTTTTCCTTACATCAACTCTATCCTTTCCTTTCTGATTCCTGGTTTCCCACCAAATCCTCTCCTTCCTCCATTCAATTTCATCAAATGAGTTATACAAAGAGAATTAACCACTAATATGTTTCAGGTTTTTTTTTGGCTTGAGTTAAAAAAATTAAATTCCAAAAGGGCACATGGAAAACTAGGCCATGGTCAAGAGCTACAACCTATATTTTCACATCCTTTACTAAATTGTGGAGCAATGAGCAAACCAATCTCTCTTCTAAGTTACAAAATTACAGCAAAGAATGGCAATGGTATTTCCACTATGTTATGCTAAAGTTTATTATAGTTATTTCAGTAAACTCAGACAAAGATGAATAACGTCATCTAACATTTCATCATTCTACCAAACATTATCATGTCCTACTATACTATATAGGTCTATTTATGATTGTAAGCAAGTACAAATTAGATGGAAATGGGAATGGGGCATGAGGGGTGTGGAATAACATGAACTAATATGAGAATGAGTATCATCGCTATAAAATTACTAGACATTTATATGTATTTAAAACAAAAAGAATTAATTTGAAAAGGAATCAAAATTGTGCATTCAGAAACAATGGCATCAGGTGGTTTTGATTGTGCAAAATCTGAAAATTTACAATTTATTCCCAAGACATAAAGAACTGGGTCACAGTAATGGGATTTAATTGAGGCAAGTCACATGAAATAATTCAAGTGTGTCCTACTTTTCAGATCAGGGCAATCACAACATGGTCTATTATGTTTCTACTTATCTAGCATTAGGGCATACATATCCCACCCTGAAGTGGTGATGAGTTAGACTGAACCTAATCCTTCTTATGATCAACAGCATATGTGTTCAAGATAGCTGGTAGACATTAGCAAGACAACTTGAGATTAGAGCAGTGAAACACAATTTGTCTTTATGTAAAAATACACAATAAAGGGAAAGGGCCCATATCCTTGGTCTCATGGATAATATGCTTTAATCAGCTGAGCTAGCCACCCTAGCCATACTACAAACTAATATTTAGTATCACTGTATCAATGTTTTGCTACCATCCTGAGCACTAAATCTTCTTGCAATCTTACACAATTTAATTTTATCTGGTTTCTACTTTGCACATCCAATTATTTATAGTGGAGAAAGCAAAAGACAAAGTCACTGAAATACACTTACAAACATTCAACCATAACTTAGAACTGGGGTTGGGGCTGGGAGTGGGGGGTCCTGGGAGGGCTTCTACTATTTACTTTCTTAAAAAGTAAAGGTGGTAGGGTTTGATAGAGAATGATGACAGACCTTGATAATGATACAAACAAGAAGCTTAATATTAGGCTTCTTTTACCATCTCTTTCTTTTACTCCACCATCTTGGCTCCACCCTCCTACCATCTCTTTCTTACAAGGAAATTTCCTCACATCACAGAAGAGGAGCTAGAACCAACATTTGGGGACACCTGAATTTGATGGTCAAGGTGTCCATACTCTGCCTAAATAAAGTTTTCTACTGAGAAATAAAAGGGCATTTTTTCAAAAAGCTACAAGGAGTTTTTATATATCTTTTAGAAGGAGCAAGCTGCTGTGGCTCCCCAGACTACATATTTGATCAACTTATAACATATAGTAAAAATCTTTTTTTAAGTTGGGCAAAGGATTGCAGAGATTTTTATGCCCTACATTACGTTTCAATGTTTCTAGAAAGCACATTTTTAAAATGCCACAAACAACTTAACAGAAGCTAAAATTAGCTCAAAGCATAACCAAATACATTCATCACCACCTTAAAATCAGCTTACAAAATCAAACATTAAAGTAACTCATACACAAAGGTGAGATGAAAGCTTAACTTTTTAGTTAACTTTAGTAGTGCCACTTCTGTTTTTAGAAAGAGCCTTTGGCATTTTATGTGACTAAAGCACACTGTACATCAAAGAAATGTAGAAGAGAAAACAATTATTTTGACCCATAAATAAAAACAGTATAGGCAATACATAAGTAGCTAGAATAGTAACTATTTCTGATAGTTTTAGTTGTTTAAATAATAGCCACAAAAAATGATTTTTACCCAAATTACTTTTCAAACCAATTTCTATTTTTTTATTCCTACTTGAAAACTGTCAACATCAAAACTCTGATAGGAAAAAATGAAACTACATTGTTAACAATAAAAAAATAACTTAAAAGAGAAAAATTAGCATTTAATCATCTTTCATAAACTTAAATTATCTCAGGAAATTATTAGACTTCAAAGATCAACTTTCTTTATGTAGGCACTCCTTCTAAGACTGATCAAAACCTTCCCTACCTTTTCCACTTCACAGAAGGTTCATAAATCATGGCTCCAAAAAAATCACTACCTATAGCCTATCCTCTGGTGATTAGTTTAGTTTTTAATTGTCAGTAAATTTGCATTATGCAAATGGATACTACAAAATTATCAGTTCTCTGAATTACCAATAATTTTGTGCATATTTTAAGTTTAGTATCAAGACCATAAAATTTTTTCATAGTTCACAAAAGGGTCTTTAGAATAGTCCTAGGATATAGGTGGCAAAAGTACTGTTGGGAGTTAGAGAGTAGAGGGAGGAGAATAATATATCATTTATGAGAAAGAAGCATGTTGGGATAGGAAGAGGAATTGGACCTGTGGTTTCACTTACATAGGGAACTCCTAGATGAGGAAATACTCTCTACCACTGCAAGCTGGCATTATCCCTGCAATTTATTGGCAAACGAGAGAGTTGCCCAGAACACTGAGAAACTGACTTGCCAGGGTCATAAAGTCAGTATGGCAGAAGTGGGCCTTTCTTGCTCTGAGTTCTCACTCTGAGCCCGGCTCTCTATTCACTATACAATAAAAATATAACGGTAATTTGTAGTACAAACAAAGTAAAATGTATAGTCCTAGAGGTACTATTAGTAAAAAAGGAAAACTAACTGAGGTATGAAGAACTATGCAGATAAAACTGGAAAAGGATAGTATGATATTCAAACACACCTGTTACAACTTAACATGAGGCAGCTAATTGGTGCAATGGATAGAACATGGATCTGGAGTCAGGAAGACTTTATCTTAATGAGTTCAAATCTGGTTTCAGACACTTACTAAATGTGTGACTCAGGGCAAGTCAATTAACCCTCAGTTCCTTCATTTGTAAAATGAGATGGACAAAGAAATGGCAAACCACTCCAGTATTTTTGCCAAGAAAACCCCAAATGGAATCATAAAGAGCTCATCACAACTGAACAACGGTAACACAATGCTGCTGAGTGTGACAATTCCTAGAATACTGCCAAAGCTGTGGAACAACTGGGCACTAGGCAACCATGAATAAATCTGGTACCCCAAGATCCATTACAGAAATGGGGTTTAGGCCAGAGATCTTGTTCAATTCTACACCAGCTTATCCACTGGGCCCGTTCTGACTAAAATCTCCATCCTAGCATGTCCTGAGGACCCACAAACCTGCCTGGCATCTGGAGAGAGGAAACATCACATTCCAAAAGCCTCAATCCCATGTGATTAAGATCACCATAAAAGTTTTTGTTTCTTAAACATTTACATGACATGAGAACTATTTTATAGTGGCATACCCATGTAGTAGTGTGTATTGTAATGCCCTTAAGGATGATAAATGATCAATCACCATAGTCATTTACAGTTAGTTTACTATTTTAGTAAGCCAAATACAGCTAACAGCTAGTAGCATATTTTTTGATTCAGTGAAGATACACTAAGAACTGATTTCAAATCCCAATAACTGTAAGTGACATTTTGTCCTCAAGAATGCTGCAGATATTTAGAATAATTATTATATATCCACTTTCTTTTAAGTAATACATGATAGGATATACTTCTCTGAATAGTCAGTGCACATAAAATCAGGGAAAAATAAAATCCAAAAAACTCTAGCAGGAGCTATCAAAGACTAATTTTATTTCTGTATAATTCATAGGCAATGTAAAAGTAGAGATATCTGCATTAGTAATGAAATCCCTTTTGCAAAATAAGAACTTTGGTAGTAAAATAGAAGAACTTGAGGTTAAAATTTTATCTTTAACATTGTGAAAAGGTAGCTAGTAAAAAAATTCATCAATTTATAGAAATGGATTAATTTAACAGATCAATGAAAGAATCTGACAGTCTAAATAGCATTTAAAATTTTAAAAGTAACTGCTTCTGGAAAACTACCTCTGTAGTTTCTGGCAGTCACCTACTAAAGCCACAATTTAGTAACTTTTCCTCAAATACAGATGTCTTCCTTTCTATGTGACAGACAAGAAAGCTCTCTTCTATTGAAAGAAACTTAATTTGAAATTAGGAAGCACACATAGTAGAACATTACATAGAACCTCAGCTTTACTTCAAGAAGGATACAGAATGAAACTATGACTTTACTGATACTCCCAGGGAGCTAAATTCCTCTACCTCTAGGTACCTGTAGGTTGGTACCTTCTTTGCAACTTAGTTATTAGAGCATTTACTTAGTGGGCTGAGTGATTAAGTGACTTGCCCCAGGGTCCTTGCCAGGGTGCCAGTATTTAGGTCAGAAACCGAACTTGAACTTAAGTTTTTCTGCCTTTGAGGCCAGCTTTCAATCCACTTGGCCACGAATCTCTTTACTTCATAGTAAGGTCAAGCATCTTTATACAAGTTTGCCAGAATCATCAGTTATTTGTACATCAGAAACACTAGCAAACTTAAGGATATTAGAGACTTAGAAGCTTATAATTCCCTTGATTAACAGTGGAGTATTATTGCCTTCCTATCAAATCCTAAGAACTAGTGAACTTCATATGCTGATAGATTCCTTACCCTGTAGGCCACTAGCAGATAGGAGATTTTCTGAAGAATCAAATTCTATCCAGATGGTCACTGGATGACTGGAAAACCAAACTCCAAACTCCCATTTTTATAGCTTGTATTTTTCCAATATCACAATCACACAGAGCTGCAAATTGAACTGCTTTCATGCAAAGACAGTCATGATTATAGCTGCAGTGGGCCTTGTATTACCCCTGACAATCAAGAGAAAAGGTAAAGGCTTTCCATGGTGAATAGTTTGCTTTATTGACAGAACAATCCAAGTGAATAATCTTTATTAGGCACTTATTAGATGATCTTTATTAGGTTATTTCCTACAAAAACATAGCAAATTTTTGCAAAAATACCATGTGCTTCAGATTAATTTTATGTCAGATGATGGCTTTTTCCAAAATTACAACATAAAAAACATGTCTACTGTTCTTCAAGTACCTAGCAGATGTCTTTGGTAAATTCTGAAGAATCAGTTCCTCAATCTTTTACAGGAAAAGCCACTCAGATTCTATACAGACACAGGTCATGCATGCAACTTTATCTAAGTAACATGCTTGCTCATGTTACTAAAACTACATTTACTGGAAGGGGTGATGAAGTATATTTATTTAGAAACTTTTTGTAAAGATAAAAAAAAGTATTAAAAATAAATCCTGAGCACTGGCATACATCTAGGCACCTCCTAAGAAGGAAAGTACCATTTTAATTGTGCAAGGATTTTTCCAGGCCCTTTACAATTTACAAGATATCCCCTAAGTTTTAGAATTGAAAAGAAACTTAGACCTCAGTTCTGGGCAAAGAAAGTAATCTAACACCTTACTTTACATATGAGGAAACTGGGGCCTCAAGAAACAAAGTTAGTTACCCCAAATTCACACTTAATTACTGGCAGGGACAGAACTAGAAGCCAAGTTTCCCAACTGCAAATCCAGGGTCCTTTTCACTGATTCATCCTAGTGAATATTTTTAAAAGTGCCTACTGGATACAGAATACTATGCTTCCCATTTTATATCAAAGAAACAAGCACAATATAATATAAGTGCATCAGAAAGGTACAAAGTGCTCCCTGAAATCCAGTTTTGATTATCCTTTCTACTACATCACCTGGAATATATTTAAGATTGTAGTACTCATTGATTCATAAGGTTATTTATTCTGAGGATCCAGAAATGTTTCTTAGACCACTGTTTTGTGAAAACATAAGCTTCAGTAAGATGTTAAGGTGTATCTACTTTTTGAAGATGTGGATAGATTTGACGCCAGTAATTCAACAAATATTTTGATTCTACTATGTATATAGCCCTGTAGCAGCCTGAGACCAAATCTAAAAATAACATCATAAAGTTACAGCATGATTCAGAAGTTGATAAAAAGACCAAGATGTTCCACTTCCCATGTGACAGTTAAATTAATCACAAGCCAAGTAAAAATTTGCTGATGGCTTCTACAAAACAAAATAAGTGATTCCAATTTCCAATTTCTACTGCATATACACAAGTCCTTTCAAAATTCATTTTTTAAAATATATTTTTATATACAAGTCCTTTTAAAAAATCACCATCATATACAGAATCTAGGACAGTATATGTGCCAAGTAGGTGCTCAATAAACTTGTGAATGCAAAATGAGACATATAAGATTTTCTTTTTGGCGCAAAGAGGGAAAGAAAGCTTATTTTATGAAATGTCCCTCCTGGGAGAATACAACTGGTATTGTGCAAAAAATAAGAAGCCCTGGGTTTTAGTCTTGACTCTGCCAATCCTGTGGGTAGCTAGTCACTTCCTCTCTCTGGGCCTGTTTCCTGATCCATAAAACGAAGGGGCTGTACTAAGGGAACGGGGGTGGGGGGGGTGTGAAGGCTTAGTTGTGTACAAACCCCAGGTTTGCTGCTGATGACCACTGAAGAGACCTAGGGCAAGTTACTTAACCTATGTTTGAGCTTTTTTATCTCTAAAAATGAAGGGCTGAAGTAGAACCTCTAAATCTACTTTAGCTCTAAATCTTAAATCCTAAGATCTCTCCTAGTTCTGAAATTCTAGCTAAGAACCTACATAAACCCATGACAAATTAGGATGTAAGAACACATTGTATCATGTCCCTATTTTCCTCCCAGAGTGATGATCTATATTCAAGCTGTAATACTGCTAAGGAAGCATGCACAGATGCTGCCTGCAAGTTTTAAAATCTGGTATTATAAAATATATTTTTTTCTTAAAATCAAACCAACTCCAGCACCAACCTCACTGAACATATCACAGTAAAGGAATTTGTGCAACCTATTTGCTGAAACTAATTGGTATAAACTCAGAAGTAATTTAATATGACATTGTAAGGAGAATGCCAGCTTATGCAAGAGGTCTATGTTTTCACAAAATAAAAATGACTCAATATACACACTTAACTTGTGTCATAAATTCTGTAGCTTACAGGAGTAGTGTCAAAATAGTAAAGTAAGAAAAATCTCATATGCTATAAGAGAGGGGAAAGCACTTTATACATCTAAAACCTCTAATGGAAGTTTCCTGTTACTTTATATAAAGTATGCAGTAAAATAATTCAACCACATTATTATAGGGCTTAGTAGAAGCTTCATATTAAAAAGAAAAATCCAGTTACATGGATGAGGGGGTGGAGAATCAGGACAATGTCACAACTGAAAACGATTTTTCTAATCATTGTCCTCTGAATGCTTCTAGGAGCCACTGGCAGAGCTTGCTCACTTCCAAATGTACCAAGGCATTCATTCCTATAAATATGCCAGTGATGTCAACTGAATAATGGCACTAAGTTATTCTCCCTCCACCATATCTGCTGGTGCTTCCAGATAGCTCAAAATACCATCGATTATAAGTGTTATGCCATCTCCAAAGTTATAGACAACTAAAATTAGTTCTTGTTTTGTTCAAGTCTAAAATACCAGTTAGAATTAATAAGTCACTGAAGATGATTAGAACCTCCTATTCTATTCATTTCACCTTTTTTTTTTTTTTACAGAATGACAAACATCATACTGTACGGATTCTTTTTTATTTACCCCCAAAGTAATACTTCCTTGTAGACAATGTTCTTTAAACAAACAGTATCATAAAGTTTTAATATCCCATGCCACTGGAGTATCACATGCCAGATGTACATAACAGCATTAAGGAATTTTAGTGAGATACTAACATATGGTTTTGTTAACGGTTAAGTTAGTCATTAGGGCAGCTAAGTGGTGCAGTGGATATAGTTCTTGGCCTAACATCATTTTCCGAGTTCATATATCATCTTAGATACATACTAGCTGTGCGACCCTGGGTAAGTCACTTAACCCTGCTTGCCTCAGTTTCCTCATCCATAAAATGAGCCAGAGAAGGAAATGGCAAACCATTCCAGTATCTTTGCCAAGAAGACCCCAAACATGGTCATGAAGAGGTAGATACAATTGAAAAATGACAACAACAACAAAAATCAGTCATTAACTCTTCTACATAGCCATGGTTATTTCAAAAAAACCAAACTAAACTAAAACAATAATTTCATTTACACCACAAAGTATATGTGGACTGTGTCTTACTGGATATCTTTTTACTAAGTTTTTACTCATTCAAGATCTCCTCTACCTTCCTTCATCTCATTTTCCAAGACCAATGTTTCTTTTCATGCTTGTGCTCTCCTAGTCTTGCTAGCTCAATCACATTAGGTATGGACCAAAATGCATTCCATTTTCCAAATATAACTGCTTAAATGCTAAAGAATGAATTTTAAATACTAACCAAAAATGCTACTCTTTATTATCAAGGTAATTTTTTAGTGTGAATGCTTATTGATATTTGTGCTGTCGATCAACTGTAAAATTCCAGAGCATTGTTTACACTCTACCAAACTTAACCAACACAGACTGCTGCTGCAACAAGCAGTCAAAGGAAGACTTCCCTGCCACATTAGTCTGAACCCAAAGAGAAACTTCTTCCTATTTCACAATTAATCCTTTTCCCATTATCTGTTTTTATTCTTTAATAGAAAATTTGTTTTGGTTTTTTTGGTGAGAAATAAAAACATGCCACCAAATTTTAACAGTAAGAAGATGTACCTAGCAAACTAAAAATTAACGATATTTTCCAAAAGTAACATAGCATGTTGATTTCTCTAGACCCAGGATTTCATCAGTTTAGGGAACTTCCAGTGTGAAAATTTCCTCCACCAGTGTAGATAAATATCTACCTGTAATTTGTGGGCTAAAACAATTTCTGGTGCATAGTGATTTGTGTGGGGTTACACAATTATTATGTGTCAGGTCAGATTTAATCATCCTAACTCAAAGCCCAGAAATCTAACATGAAAGATTGCCTCTCAGCTGAACTAATAAGGATTATATAGTAAAAATATAATGCCACAAAAATCTGAGATCCCTCGATCCTCTACTAACTGTTGGCCATATGCTCTTTTCTAATTTCTTCAGGAAATAATGGATTAAAATTAGTAGATATATAAAGATAGAAACTTGCCTACTCTGTTAAGATTTAAAAGATCAATTCCATGTTGGTTTTTTTTAAACATCCTATCTTTTCCTAAAACAACACTTTAAAGGCTTGGTTCTATAATAAGAAGCAACTCAACAGTTTGCAGTGGAGAAAAATTTCAAATTTTCAGGACAAAAATGTTAAGGGGGGAGGGGAAAGACTCCATGCTTTTTTAAGGCCATAGAAACCATCTCCAATACTGCAGCAATGCCAAAGAGGTTGGACGATCCTACTTTAAAGCAATCCTACGTAACTCTCCTAGTAAAAATGTGACAAAACTTTTTTTGATAGGACAGCATCGTTAATCTTTAATATTTCTACTTTCCCTGGTATACAGAGATAAGCTTTTCTTCTAAGTTAGCTAGCATCATTACTTAAACTTCACTGAGGAAAATTTGGGATATAATGATACTGTCACCTAAGAAGGAAAGGTCCAACTATAAAAACAAATTCATACATTTATACATTCATTTACAAGCTTTAGTTACTTTTTAGAAGCTGGAGTTTTGCTCTAGCCCACTTATTAAAAACATCCTCCAGAAATTCACTAGTTGCCAATAAAATGAATTTTACTATCTTACAGACAAAATGGGCAAGGAATCTAAATCTGACATGTTGAATATCAGAGATTACAACAACCAGGCAATATATAAACTCAATCCCGTCAAGAGCTGATAGAAAAAGAATGCCCTTGAATAAGGCAGTTGAAACACATCAGAATAAAAGCCCTGAGCATCCCAAAAGCCTTTTATCAGTCACTAACAACTTAAAGCATTTTTTAAAAAAAGGATTTCAAAATAGATTTTAAAACCATAGCAATGGAGCCCACAATGTGTTTGTGAACTTAGCCAAAGCTCAAGTCAAGACTGGTTGAAACTGAGTATGTAGGTTTTCTCCCTTTACCTCTTTACTTTCTATTGTGCTAAAATAATATTTTATTAATCTTCATCCCCTCCCCCCACTCCCATCGCCACAATTACATTTAATACTAAGCACACATTTTCTTTAGAGGAGTTTGTTTACTAGTAAAATTATCTCTTTT
The DNA here is from genome assembly GCA_028646515.1 of Pseudochirops corinnae. Lineage (NCBI taxonomy): Eukaryota > Metazoa > Chordata > Mammalia > Diprotodontia > Pseudocheiridae > Pseudochirops > Pseudochirops corinnae. The sequence continues at coordinate 187,156,466 of CM053585.1, read as the reverse complement.
CATATTCCTAACCCAATACTTAAAAAAATAAGTAAATTCCTCACAACTTAACTTACACACCACCACATCCTAAGCAGGTCATACAGAACATCTACAGAAATAACCAAGTGCAAGGTAGCAAGCTTTGATTTGCCTTACAGATGTGAAACTCTTCCTAATTTAGTGTGAATTATAGGAGTTTCAATTTCCTTTTTTCTCTTTTATTATCCTTGTCTGGAAGGGCAATCTGTGATGCCAAAGAATGATGGCACAAGCAGGCCACTTCTCATAGGCTGCCCTAGTGGAAGAGTCCTATCATCTTTGGATCAGATTTGTAAAAGTGTTTTGAAAGAGACGAAAAGGGGAGGGAAAGAGAAAATTGGTGATTTATCTTATTTCCGGGAGACAACAATGGAAAAATTACTATGGCATTCAAACCTTTTCCTGGGAGAGGTGAAACTGGGAATGAATCAATCCCAGGAGACAAAGAATGGGTGTCTAGGAGATGGGGTTGGAAAAGATAAGATATGAAGGTGAAGACCATTTTGTCCAGCCCGATCATTTTACAGATGAGAAATCTGAGGTCCAAAGAGGCTCGTGGTAAGGTTGTGTGTATGTCAACCTAAAGAGAAGTTAGGAGCCATATAGAATTCTATTTTCCAGGAAAGAATTTGGAATATGGAATGTTAACCTTAGGGACAAAGGGGCGTCTTAAGAGGCTTACTAGGTCCTGGTGGGGAGACCAGTACGCTTGCTTCCAAGAACAAAAAATGGGGGGATGGGGCGCCTGGGGAGCACTGTCAGGATCTGCTAGGGGGAGAAAAGGATGAAATCCTCACTCCAGTCAGACTTGAAGGCAGAGTCCAGGCCCAGAAAAAGCAGGGGCCTGGGGGTGGCGGGGCGAAGGAACAACCCTGTCCGGCGTCTGTATCCCCAGCAGCATCCCCAGGGTGAGGGGAGGAGATGATACTAAGGCCTAACCGAGCCTGAGGAGCCAGTGCCCCAGGGTCGGCGTTCCCGCACCTGGTAAATGGCCGCCCAGCTGCCGGCCTTGTCGATCTGGTTGAACTCCTTCTCCATCTCTAAGACGTCCAGGCCAGCGGGTGTGGCTTCTCCCTTCTTTCCCGCTGGTCCGTCTCCTCCGCCGCCGGCGCCGCCGCCCTCCACCGCCTCCTCCAGCTCTGGTGCCGCCCTCCCCGCCACCTCAGTCTCCCCTCAGCCCTCAACCCCCGGGAACCGGCCGCCGCTACCGCCTCCTCAACCACCACCGCTGCCTCTTCATGTCAACCCGGCAGCCGGAAGTACGCACCGCGCCTGCCTCAGGCCCCGCCCCGGGCCGATAGCCAATCCTCGCGGGGGACTTCCGAGAGGGGCGGGGCCAAAGGGAGGTCCTGAAGGGTGGTGGGGGAACACTTCCCTTTCTGCCTCCTTGCTGCGGTTTCGTTAGGTCCCGCGAGACGTCGAGCTCCAAGTCCCCCCTTCCCCTGGCTGTGCTCCTCAGGCTTCCGGCTGAGATCTGAGCGCGCGCTATGTTACCTAGGCGACCCCCTGTGGGCCACCTGGCTTTATTGTGATCTTGGGCGCGTGCCCAAGTGTGTGGGTTGATGGATTGGGTGCCACACTTGGAAGCCAAGGTTCAAGCCTTGGCACAGCCTCCTGACTCATTGGGTGCCCTTGAAGTGAGTCATGTGCCCTCCCACTCTCCCAGCCTCAGTTTTCCAAGGTGTAAAAGAGAGCGGCCTCCAGACCCACTCCTCCAAGATCATCTGTGGGAAAATTCAAAGCCCTTTCAACTATTGCTGACTTATTTTTTAAAAAAGAGAAGAGAAACTGGGTGTAGGTTAATTAGCATCGAATTTGGAGGGGCAAGGCCCAGAAGATCTGGTTTATAGTTCTGTCTTTGCCACAAACTAGCTGTGTGACCCTAAGTCATATCTCTCTGGATCTCTTTACTTTCCTGGATAATGAAAGGGGCTGTTTGGATTAGTTAATAGTGCTTGACAAAACCCTTAACATACATTATCTGATCTTCCTGCTAACACTGTGAAGTAGATACTACAAGCATCATTCCAGTCTTATAGATGAGGAACGTGAAAGTCAGAGAGTAGGCTTCCCTCCAAAAAAATCCCTAGAACTCCAGGAACACACTAACTGGCTAGGTCTCCTCTGTTTCCCGCTCCACCCCACCGTTGCTTGCAGCAAAGCAAAGAGCCATACAGAGATTTTTCAGCTGCCCTTTGAGACCTGACTGACAATAGCAAGACAATTCTATGTTGTGGCAATCTGATATTTTCTGATAGGTAATTTGGTGACAGGTTAAATAACAAAAGAATGGTTTCAAAACAAGTGCTTTTCCTGGCAACATACTAGAGGAAAGGGTCTCAGGAAGTTTACTGAACCCTATTTCATTGATCCAATAGTCAATGAAGAGCCATTAACTAAAAAAAAAAAATCTTTGAGTAGTTGACATTCTAGAATGATAGCTATCCACCTAGTCTTCTACCAGTTACTTAAAGCAACCTTATACTCCCTAATTAATGCCAGCAGGATCCTGGCTGTTGGCACCATGTAATTCATCCTGGGTTTTTCAGTTCCATATACCTGAAGGCATTGTTACCAGTTTTTATCAAGATTCCTTGTTCTTCTGCCTCCACCCTCAACCCAAATTATTCGTGCCTTTAAATTTCAAGTTGCAAGTGAAAAAACTAAAGAATAAAGTATAGCTCTTTTCATACTGAGAATAACTGTAATCTGTCCCTTGGTAGGGGCCTGACACAAATTGCAGAAACTCTGCCTTGTCTCACTCTATCTGTCATGTGAGATGTACCTTGAGTCGTAGAACCATGCTTGAAGGAACTATAGAGATGATATACTCCACCAATCTTAATTAACACGTGAGGAAATGGAAATCCAGAGAGATAATAGATTCGTAGATTTAGAGTTGAAAAGTACCTCAGAAGTCATCAAGTACAATCCCCTAATTTTACATCTGAGATGACTTGCTTAAGCCGAAGGCAGACCTGGGTTTGGAATCCAGATCTCACTCCTCATTTCAGGGTTTTTTCATTATGCCATGATCTGATGAACATCTTTCTTAATAGGTAGTTTTCAGACCTTCCCTGTTTTTATGTCTCCCAGTCCCCTCTTATTTCCTGACGTGGATTCCCAGAAGACATTAGTCTTCATTCAACTTCCTTCCCTACCCTTAAGTTTCACACACACACACACACACACACACACACACACACACACACACACACACACACACACACACACACACACCCCTCCAAAAAAAATTGAATAAGCTCTAGCAGCTGGCATCTTTATCACTCACTGCTCTGAGAGAAAGGGTTATTGTCAAAAAGAAGAATATAGGAGTCCAGTGGGACCAAGAAATCACTACATGTTCTAGGGAAGAGAGTATGTGTTGGTGAGATGCAGACCCTGAGAGACCATGGTCATTTTGGTAGTCATAAAAACAGCTGAGAATGGTAATTAGAAATAGTTATGTCCCCCAACCGTCCTCTTTTTTGGAAAGGGAAATAGGGAAAGGCAGAAAGGATTTACATAGTGGTAGAAGTAACAATTGCACCTGTATCATAAATTCAGGGCTTAAAGGAATGTTATAGGCAATTAGAATCTACCACCCTCTGTTTTACAAAGGAGGAAAATTAGGCCTACATAAGTTCAATGACTTGCCCTGGGTAACACAGTGAGTAAATGTCTAAGGATTTGAACAAGGTCTTCCTGACTCCAAGTCTATTGATATATCTATTTAACTATTCTGCCCTGCCTCTGAAGTTAATGAGTTCCAAGACTTTATTTTGTATTATATGTTATATTATAAATAATAATGTAATTGAAGGTGGTTACTTGTAAGTGTTGTCTCAGGGCCTCACTTGAATTTTTTCTTCAATTTTCTTTTTAAAAAACTTTCGCAGTATCCCATAGACTGCAAAGAAGGTAGGTAGGTTCATTCTCCTATTTCCTCTTTAGGATTACGTTTGGTCGTTATAATTAAATGGTGTTCAGTTTTGATTCTTTTTTTATTTCCATTTCCATTGTTGTTGTCATCACACGTTGTTTTCCTGATTCGGCTTACTTCACATTGTATCAGTTCATTTAAGTTTTCTCATGTTTTTCTGAATTCTTCATGTTTACTAGTACAGTAATATCTCATTACATTCCTCTACCATAATTTATTTAGACATTCCTTAATTGATGGATTTCTACTTTGATTCCAAAACTTTGGTACTGTAAAAAGTACTGCCATAAATAGTTTGGAGAATATTGATTCCTGTTTCTGGCAAAATTTTAGAACATTATTTTTTGAATGGTTTATGAGCACTTAGGAAAGTGATAACTCTGAGCCAGCAAGGGTTCATTGGGCACAAGCAATGAGAGACTGACTTCATTTCTTCTTTTTGATAGTGTTACTTGACTGATAGATAAATACAATATGTAGACAGGTATTCCTGGTTTTCAACAAAGAATCATGACACATTATCTCAAAACAAGCTTGTAAACAAGAGAAAAATGTGGGCTGGGCAAGCGCATAGTTAGATGGAATCAAAGCTAGTTGAATGAATCCAGAATAGTGGTGATTTATATCAATCTGGGGGTCTCTAGTGCTCCAGGGATGTATCTTTGGATCATTAAACATTGCTATCAATACCTTAGATGGAGGCAGAGAGGGCATATTTGTAAAAGTTGCAAATAACATAAAGAAGAGAGACATAACCAACATATTGTATGCCTGAAATGAGTTTGCAAGATATCTTGACATGTTAGAATGATGGGTCAAATCTAATAAGATGAAAATTAATAGGAATAAATGGAAAAAATCCGTGTTTGGTTTTTAAAACAAATCAGATGCATAAGCACAAGTTGGGTATGCCTTGGGTAGATAATAGTTAATGTTTTTAGTGCAATGTAAACTTAACATGAGTCAACAGTTTAAAATGTGAACAAAAAGAGCTACTGTGATTTAAGTCTGCATTAATAGAATCATTTGGAATGTAGGAGGTGATAGGGCTGCCATGGTCTACTCAAACACATCTGGAATACTGAGTTCAGTTCTTGATGCCACATTTTAGGAAGGCCATTGATAAGCCAGAGGATATACACAGAAGGTAATAAGGATGGTGACGGGCATAGAAACCATCCATATATATGAGGATTGGTTGCAGAAGTAGGGATTTTTAACTTGTAGAAGAAAAGACTTCGGGTGATTTGGGACATGATATTATTTTTAGTAAAAAATAAAACAAAACATTTAAGTGCCTTTTATATAAAAGACATGCTAAGGATAGAAAGAAAAATAATTAGTATCCATGTTGTGGTTACATTTAACTAGAAGATAAACATGATTTCAGAATTTAAGGGGACCTTAGACATCATATTCAAAGAGAAGTAAACACACACACACACACACCACTTCAAAAGAGAACTTACTAATAAATGGGGGCATCAAAAAAGATTTTGAATTCAAATTGTCACTTTAGATGAGCCTTAAAGGGAGGTTTGAAGAGGCAGAAAAAAGTTGGTTGATAGGACATGTTGAGTTTAGGGAAAAACAAGTGGATCAATATGGCTACAATGTAAACTGTGTGGAGGGGAATTATGGAAGTATCTGGGAAGTAAAACGAGAGGCAGATTATGGAGGACTTTAAATGACAGGCAAAATAATTTGCATTTTATCTTCAAGGAACCCCTGAAAATTTTTTAGTAAGAGATGGACATGGTCAAACCTTTGTTTAATGAATTAATTATCTGGATGTGTATTGGAGAAGAGGAGATCCTAGAAGCATAGAAGCCAAATAGGAAAGTGTTGCTAAGAGATTAATTTTGATTCAATATCAGGAACAGCTTCCTAACAATTAGAGCCTTAAAAAAATGTAGAATGAGCTTCTTCTTGAAATTATGAGTTCCTCGTCACAAAATCTTTAGGCCATTTTTCAAGGATATTATTGTAGGAGAGATTAATTTTTCCCTATGATTCTTTACATTGCCCTTTTTTTGGTGCCTATTTCTCATACTGCTCATTGTGGAGTATTTAGTATTTTGCCTCTGAATATACAGGTACAGTCCTATAGTAGTACTAGTATTGGTAGTAGAAGTAATAATGGTAGCAGCAGCAGCAATGAATAGTATTAGTAACAGTATGGGTGGCAGCAGTAGCAACAACAAGGGTCCTGGTGATGATGTGGTAGTAGTAGTAGTAACAGTATCGATAGTGTTAACAGTAATAGTATTGGTAGCAGTGATGGTTATAATGATGATATCATCTGTCATAATAGTAATAGTAGTATTTTTAGCAGTAGAATTGGTATCATTAGTGGTAATTGTAGTAATAACTAGTATTTATATAGCAATTTAAATTTTGCAAAGTGCGTTATAATATCTTAATTTACTTGATCCTCACAATAACTCTGAGACATTGAGTATTATCTCCCTTAGTATTATTTCCCGAATAAGGAAATTGAGGCAGACAGAAGTTGAGACTTGCCTAGGATCACACAGGAGTCAGGAAGACCTAGATTCAAAGCCTGCCTCTGAAACTTACTGGTTCTATAACCAAGGGGCAGGTTGATTAATCTCTCTGACTTATAGTCTCCTCATTTATGAAATGGGGACAATAACACCTGCAATATTTACCCCGTAGGATTATTGTGAGGCTCAAATAAAGTGCAAAAAAAGGGCTATCTATAGACATGTTATACAGGGGTATCTAATAACCTTATGCAGTTTTAAGCTATTAGAAGCTTAGATGTTTATCATTAAGCTGTAAAAAAAAAACTATTAAAAACTGCTGTAAGATTTTGTGATGCCTTGTATAGTATTATAGGATTGGGAGCAATAGTAGCAGTAGCAGCAGCACAGTATTAGAACACCTCTGACTAGGTAAGAGCTGCCTGGCATCACTAGTATGAAGCATGTGGACTTTTGCTGAAAGCAGCTGATAGATTTGAGCAGTTGAGGTGCCAGCTATAACTTGCTGCATGTTATAAATATTTCTCAAAACAACTGATAATGCAGTGAAACTAAGAAGTTCTCCAGAAATGAGGCCTTAAAAAAAAGGAAGACAGAAAGGGGAACCTAATGTGTGATGTATCAGAATGATGGGGGGGGTGAAGGGAGAACAGAGAGGAAGGGGAGGAAGAAAAAGATAGCATTTGCTTGCCACATTTGTACCACAAAAATGTTAGTTCAACCCACAGTGACTTAGCCATCTTGTAAAAGTTTACACAGGGGTTTTACGTGGTGAATTCTGTTGAAGACCATATGCTATTACCTGATAAAAACCCCTGCTTGGAAAATGCTACTAAGGTCAGTGATTGCTATAGATCTTTTGCCAATATTGGCACCAAAGAGTTTCATTTTCAAAAATATATGTCTTTTGAGACACATAATATACTTTCAAAGATATGCCTGTGTTTTTTCTACTACTCTGGGTAAACTTGTACATGTGTTTGAGAATTGACTGAATTAGATGTCCAAAAATGCATCCAAGGAAGAATTGCTGACCTACTGAAAATGCTCAAAGCAAACTCCAAATTAAACTAATGTTTAATCACTTAATGTCCAAGTCTCTGAGCAGGAAGCCATCCTTCTCTGTTCAATTTTTCTCTGCTATTGACATATTTGATACACTGGCCAGGTGATATCGTTAGTCTTATCCTCACTTCACAGATAAGAAAACTGAGGATTAGAGAAGTAAGTTTGGGGCAGCTAGGTAACGATTCAGTGAATAGAGCACTGGCCCTGGAGTCAGGAGGACCTGAATTCAAATTTGACCTCCAACACTTGACACACTTACTAGCTGTGTGACCTTAGGCAAGTCATGTAGCCCCAGTTGCCCTGCTTTCTGCCCTCCAAAAAAAGATAGAGAAGTAACTTGCTCCAGGTCCTGCCTAGAGGTAGTAAATAATTTAACTTTTCCAGGGGAGAAAAGAATGAGATCCTTTACATTTTCTTTATATCATAGTATTTAGATCTTAAAGATACCTTAGAGATCCTTTAGTCCAATCCCCCTCCCTTCCCTTTTTTTAACAAATGAGGGGAGTGAGGCCTAGAGAGGTCTAAGTGATTTTTCCAAGGGGCTCTTACTACATAGGAAGGAGTATAGCTAAATTCCAAATCCCACTCTTCTGGCCACAAATTCACTCTTCTTCCCATCATATTCGCATAAGGTACTTCAATAAGTAAAACCTAAAGGGCAGCATAGGGAAGTGAAAGAGCATTTGGAGTCTAAACCTCATGTTCAAATCCTGAATTATCACAGATGTCTGGCAACTCATCATTGCCATGGCTTACCTCCTTCTATCATTACATCTCCTAACACAACTCAAATGCTTTTCCCAGATTAGTAAATAGTTTTCCTTCTGAATTCACCTCCAGTTTTCACACTGGGTTTTGTTTTTTCTACCCTTTAATAATGTTTAGAGTTGTAATGGTGCATATATGTGTGTATATATACATACATATAAGTATGTATACACATACCTATACTTCAGATACTGCCTCTGAAACCTACTGGCTATGTGACTCTAAACAATTCTCTTTGCACAAACAAAGCCAATGTAACCAAGATTAAGAGGGAGGTGGGAAATTGGGAAAGAATATTTACAACCAATGTCTCTGATAAAGGCCTCATTTCCAAAATTTACAGGGA